>CM035422.1:113211590-113356590 GCA_020310875.1 Ceratopteris richardii | reverse complement strand
ATTCTCTAAGTTTGAAAAGTATTCATTATTCGGGGAATAAGCCTATAATCCTTACTATTGATAATAGGCCTATCGGTATAGGCTAATTCATTAGTCAGGGTGATGATGAGGGGTAGAGATATGGAGTTTTCTTTAGTGCAAAGATTTTACATGTTACTCGAATGAACTATCCTCATATGAAACGAGAGTTATGGGGATAAGTCACTGCTTTAAAATCAGATAAAGAATTTTTCATCAGTGCAAATGTGATTGTAAAAATTGATTATCTTCCATTAAAAGTTTTGATTGCAAATTGCTCATCTTTTAATATTGCGATGTTGGGATGGATCGCATATATCAAGTTTATTAATCTACATTTTTTTTCATATTGCTAGAAAGCTCAATATTGATATGCTCTCATGAGCAAAGTTTGAGGATGATGATTATAATAAATCAACAGATAGAGGGATAAGCTTGATATTTCATGATCGATGTACATTTGCTAATGAGAGATTGAGAGAAGAGGATTATCAAGGAGAATGTAGAGACATTGGGTATTATCTGAGCACTTTACATCGTTTCCCACGTTGGTTGGCAAATCAATTTTGGAACACCTGAAAGAGGTCTTTCAACTTCTTTCTGAAAGATGGATTTCTTTGGTGGCATGCTAGAGGAAAGGTGAAAAATCTTTAGGTGGAAATCATGAGTGGCATGCATGAGAGCTCATGGGGAAGCCATAAGTGTTTTGTTACAACATATGAAAAAATTAGAGAAAATTATTAGTGACCAAGGATGCACATAAATGTTAAGGACTTTGTGAGCACTGGCACAAGTCAGATTCATTCGTTGGTCAAACATGGAGATCCCTTACAACTTAAGGG
This sequence comes from Ceratopteris richardii, assembly GCA_020310875.1. NCBI lineage: Eukaryota > Viridiplantae > Streptophyta > Polypodiopsida > Polypodiales > Pteridaceae > Ceratopteris > Ceratopteris richardii. The sequence goes on along the minus strand of CM035422.1, from coordinate 113,355,730 downwards.
GATGAGTATGAATTTGAGATAGAAATTAGAGTCTCTATGGCTGTTGTAACAATGGAATAGGGAAATCTTGACTTGCGGCTCCTAATAGACGTAACCTTATTTTATATAGGTAGACCACCTTATTTCATAAGACCCCTTATCTAGTGAGATCCTGATTCCACCTGTAGCATGCCTTAGATCCTCTACTTTTATTAGGGGTTAGGACTTTCCCCTTTAACAAAAAAAGTTGCGAAGAAAAAAAAGATGATAAATAAAGTAGTACAACAATGGTTGCTGCAAAGTGAAAAAGAGAAAAAAAAAAGAAAAGAAAGAAAACAAAAAAAGAAGAAAAATAGTTTTCATGACTCAGATATGGTCTCAAAACCATATTTGAGATTTACTAAGAGATGTATGTCGTAATGGAATTAGTTAATAGCATCATATGGCAAGTGGCTAAGAAAGTAAGTGATAGAACACTTATAGAAGATAAACATTACTTGGGAATAGAGTCAATAGAAGGGAGAGTACCATGACTATCTAAGAACTTTTTATAGGATTTTCTAACACTTGTTTTCAATTTAATACATTGAACAAAGTTTTAATTAATCGTTGAGTAATTTTAAAGTTTCTTTACTATCAGAATCTATATTTTTGTTTAGAAGCATATTTAAATACATTTTTTGGAAACATTCAAAACTAGCTTTTTTTTTTCAAAAAAAGTTGATACTTCCTTCAATAATCTACAGTTTGGCCATCCGAATGATGTGTAGGTTTAGTGGCGGTAGATGTCGGATGGATTTCTCCACTCTGACTTACATTCAGAAAAATTAAAATCTTCTTAAAAGTTGGTGATCTCTAAACCTCTCAAATGTTACTTTTTATTTCAATAATCTCTTTCTTTAGTATCTGTAGGCAAAGGAAAAGAGAAAGATGTGCTATAAACAGAACATGAAAGGATGATAAGTAATGAATATAATTGTATGCATAGGTTTAAGGGTATCAGCTACATGATTTATGTTATGAAATTGTTTATGATGCGAAAAGAAGGCCATGGATGTTAGACATGTGTATATGAAGAAGAAATTCATGTTCATGATCATATAAATCCTCCATGATCATTTATGCTTTTCATTCAAACGCTTCATAACCATGTGAACTCTTCATGACATGCAAAACTTTTATGTCTATGAGGAACACCTAATAGCTTTGTCCATTTGAACCATCCATTTTTTCTCCACTTTAACCCTCCATAGATAACCATTAGTATATATACGAGATTTCCCTAAGTGGCTATACATGTAAGCATTAACCCTCAGTGCTATGTCTAAATGACCATATGTATGTGATGTGAATGTGTGATTGTGTCTATGAATTTATGTGAGTGCAAATGCGTGTGTCTAATATGTCAAGCTATGTGTAATCAAATGTGTAATATGTATATATGTTGTGCTTATGAAATAATGTTTTTTTCATTTGTGAATGCAACCCTATGTGCCTACGCATGTGTACATGACTTTTTGTTTGTGCGTGTTTAGCCTTAGCTGTTAATGTGCCCATGTGTATGCATGTGCATAAGCATGTCTGTACATATGTATGTTTATGCATAGGTGAGCATTTACGAGGCTATATGGTTTTCATATGCGTGACTATAACGGTACTTGTGTGTTTATGTATGTATAAGGATGTGGATATGTTTGTGCGTGTGACTATGCACGTATGTTTTTGTGAATGTGTTTATGAATTTATGTGGGTCAATATGTATGTGCATCTTAATGTGTTGTAACTATATATGTGTCTGTATGTGCATTACTGATGAATGTGGATGTGTTTATAAGTGTGTGTGCTTGTGCGTGTGTGCTTGTGTGTGTGTGCTTGTTTGTGTGAAATTATGTGATTGTGAATGCACATTTGAGGAATTTTATATCTAATATGTGTGTGTTATTTGTTGGGGATGTAAGGTTCATGTGACCTTACCCCCATATTCATGTATATATATCATATATAGAGCATTGCCTCAAGAGAGATCATTATGTGGGTTTCGAGGCTCCCACGCATGTCCGTGCGTCTCTCCTCTCTTCTCTCTCCCTCCATCTCCTCCTTCTTCGTCTTGTTCTGCACACCAAAGCCCTTCATTGGTATCAGAGCATGCTGAAGGATAGTGTGCAAGAAGCTTCAATGGAAGCTTAGATCACAAGAGGTGAAAGTGCAGGTCGGCATCTCTCAACAGCAGTTTAGTATTTCAGCCGTAACTTGAGCTAGGAAGTTCGGATTGATGCGTTTAATATTCGCTGTGTAGCTAACATAGAGAGCTACAACTTCGCAAAAGGGCGCAGAACCTGATTTGGAGTTTTAGACTGCTGAAAATTCGAAAAACGCAGAGTATTGTAGAAGGCGAATCTACATTGAGTAGCACAGCAGGTCGGTTTTTGAGTCATAACTTGAGTTCTACAGCTCGGAATGTGATGATTCAACTTGCTGTGCGTAGCTTGGACAGATAACTACAAAGTTGTAGAAGAACTAAGATTCAAATTCTCAGTATTAAGTTGTCCAAATTGCAGAATACAGAGCAATAGTGTTGTAGATAATAGTGAAATTGACAGCAGGTGCTTTACGTAAGCATATCTTGAGCTCTGCACCTCTGATTGAGGTGTTCTTATCTCTTTACGTAGCCAAGACTCAGATCTTGAAGTTTGCTGAAGACCAAAAGTTCAGATTCAGAGGGTATCACCTCTGAAATAGCAAAACACAGAGCAGTACATTTTCACTATAAGAACCCTAATTGCACTTGGAGGTTGAATTTGATTTGGAACTTCTTCGAGAGAGAATTTTTGGTGTGCAAGCTTTTACTTTCAGAGCTTCAAGGCATTGTACATGTATGATCACTATGGTAGCTCCTCCATATGAGAGTAGAGCATGATCTTGTCACGTGTTTGACATGTAAGGTGACATTGTGGTATACTCTTTTTGAGGTTTATGTCATCATGAGTTCGATCATGGATGTATAGTGGCATTGTGGTCTATATCTTTCTTATGCCACTTGGTTATGGATTTACTTTCCGGTTGCACAAAATTCTGTGAGAGTTGATTGTAGATCTTGGTTGGTATTTGTATCTTTGTTTTCTTTGCAGGTACATGATCTAGATTGGAGCCTCAGTTACATGTTTGTTTGTCACCGTTATTAGCATTTGTTCATTGATTGATATGTATTTGCCAATGTGATTCTTGGCATATGTGGATGGTGATTCTCACATGGTTATTTTGGTTCTAGAGTCCATTTTACAGAGGAGATGCTGCCGAAATTTCACCGGCTTTTATGCTAGAAAGGAGCTCTAGTGGATCTTGAAGCTTGTGTGATAGCTTTGGATCATTGTTTATCTCCATTCACTTGGACTTGGTCATAGGTTATTTGTGATAGATTGGACCATCTTGCAGGATTTATTCTTGAGTGGGAGTTGTATTTCCATTGTATTGGCATGTATTGCCATTAGCTTATGGGCATATGTATGTTCCATTATCCTTGATTACATCAGTGACAGGTGGTAACAAATTATTCATTGTTCTTTGATTATTGGTTATCTTGTTTGATTGCTCAGTTTACAGGGGATACTCTGTCAAATTTTTCCCAGGATTCTTTCACATCTACTTGATCAGTTTCGAGACTTGGTGAGCAGGCTTATGCTCATGGTTTTATGTGCATGCTAGATGCATGGTTATGTGACAGGTGGTTCACATGGTTTTTTCTTCTCCACAGAGACATATGTGATGTGAGTTATGCATATGAATGTGCAGGTGTGATCCTATTGAGGATAGAGTATTGTTCGAGTCTCTTGTTACATTGCTAGTCTCTTGGATTGGCAACATGATGTCTTCTCGATTTGATGGGACTGACTTTCCAAGATGGAAAGCTCAGATGTGGCATACATTGGTTCGTGCAGGGTTACACGTGTATGTGCATAGAGATTCATAGAGGCCTCGTGACATGCCCGACCACGTATGGATGGATATGGATGCATTGGCCAGCTCCACTATCCGATTACAACTTGTGGATTCTATATATGAGTCTGTTATGTATGAGGAGACAAGTAGTGCATTATGGCAGAGACTACATGATATGTATGCGAGTTCATTGACTCATGTGAGACATAGATCACATCGACGACTTCGATGTTGGCATTGTGGTCATGAGGGCCATATTCTACGACGTTGCTTCAGGAGGATGCCATGACGATGTCAGAGATATGCATGTGATGCAGGTCAGGTAGTGGTTTCAGGTGAGTCTATGGCAGTTGATTATGCCAGTGATAGTGATATCACTTTCTCCTATGGTTCATGTCAGGATTCCTCTTGTTTATTGGATAGCACACATATGGCTTGGTTGCTTGATGCATTCGCCACTTTTCATGTTACTCCACATCGTGAGTGGTTTTATCGATTCTCAGATGAGAGTCATGGATGTGTGCACATGCCTGATGGTACGACATATGACATTGAGGGTGTAGGAGATATATGCCTAATGCTACCTAGTGGAGCATCACTTATGCTCAGACATGTACGCTATGTTCCTTCATTCCCTATGAGCTTGATTTCGGTTAGCTAGTTACAGGAGAGCAGATGTTATGCATTCCTTGGTGAGCATCGTTTTCAGTTGCAGTTGGGACAGCTTATGCTTGTCAGAGGTGCTAGGATTGGGCACAGGTATCCACTACAGGTACTTCATGTGAGAGATAGTCTCCTCTCAGTGGGAGTTTAGCCTTATGTGCGATGTGAGACCGTCATGTCTCATTTTATCTACCTACAGATAGGTCTATTGACATTCATGATGCACATGTATGGCAGGATTCAGATGCTCAGATGGATGCACATGTAGAGCATGTTTTGGATGCTCATGATGCTTATATAGAGCATGACTTTATTGATCATATGGATGCTCTTATGGAGCATACTTCAGATGATCAATTGGATGCTTTAGACCATGATATGGATGCTCATGTAGAGCATTGTGATGATACTCAGTTAGAGTTAGATCATCAGTTTGATCTTTGTGTTGATGTTGTGTAGTTAGCTCATGCGGAGCATGATGATACACTTGGTATGGTAGAGCACGATAGCTCTCATGGTACACAGTGTATGGTAGAGCATATTAGCTCTCATGATGCACAGCTAGATACATCCTTGGTTGTGATCATGGCTGATTTAGATGCTGAGGAGTCAGTAGTTATGCAGTCATTCTTGGATTCGCTCATGCCAGATGTTGACACAGATATGTCAGGACATGTTGGTCTTGATGATGATGCTTTGGATGCCTTGGATATAGGCATGGATGACATACTTAGGTTAGCCAGGATAGCACATGTTTCGTCATCATTCGGGAGTTTGATGTACGAGTTGTTATGCTCGAGACCAGACATTGTAGTTGCTATTGGAGCATTTGCACTTGGAGTTGTCAGTCATTTGATGATTGACATAGGCATGGAGCGATTGGGAGCTTTGCAGGAACTTCGTCAGTTCTTGCATCAGTCAGATGTGAGCTTGACTCCTATTGATATGAGTCTAGAGCAGTTTGAGGTGCATGGATACACCTTGTTCGAGGCAATTGGTGTAGAGGTTTTCTTAGCTAAGAGACACCGATATGTTGGGGTCTCTTTGGTGATGCACGTGGAAGTGTTACCGAGCCTCACCATAGGAGATGTATGATAGTTGTTCATAGGTGCTCAATAAGCCTTTTGACATTGGTCATATGCTCATTTTGAAGAGGATACCCTAGCAAAATCTTTCCAGATTTTTAGTTTTGTCAATTATACAGTCATCAATTTACTGCATTGATACATTTATTCATTGGTGTTTGGAATCTTCTAGCTCTAGTATCATTCTATTCACTTCTCTACCATCACAACATCAGAGGTCTCAGGCACATCTGGTGGATCAGGCTCTAGTCCTAGTGTTGCAAGGAGGAGCTATAACTTGCGGGGCAAAGACAATTTTGAGATCTGAAAATTTGATGGCATAAACTTTGTTGTATGGAAGAATCAGATTAAAGATGTGCTGATTCAAAGGAGGCAATGGAAGCGAGTAACTGGGATTTACTTCACAATATTAGACAGTGAAATTGCAGAGGAGCTTTGGAAGAAGTTATGCAATAGATATGAAAAAGAGACATCATCAAATAAAGTGTATCTGATGAGAAAATTATATGACCTTTACATGAACGACACAGATAGTGTTGCTACTCATCTAAATGAGTTTGATGCTATATTCTCCTAGTTATAGGCTCAAAAAATGGATACGAATAATGAAATGAAAGCAATACTGCTATTATGCACCTTGCCATCATCATGGGATATATTTTGCACAGCTATTAGCAATAGTGCACGTGGTGCTAAACTCGTGTATGATGATGTATATGGAGCTTTGAGTGAGGAGATTCGTAGAAAATCTATGGTTGGCACTCAGAGTGGAGATGCATATAATGTTTGTGATTCTTATCAAGGAAAGAATCAGCAACGTGGCAAGAGCAAGAACAAGGAAAAGAATGGTCAACAGAATAAGAGTAGAAGTTGTAAATCAAGGAAGAGGGATATCAAATGCCATTATTTTCATAAGAAAGGAATATCAAGAAAGACTGTTATGCATTAAAGAATGCTAAAGGTAAGGGATAGAATGTTGATGGACATGTTAAACATTTACCTGTACCATCTACAGGGACTGTGAAGATTGAAGGAATTAATGCTATCTTTGATGATGTTGATGTGTTGACACTTGATAGTACTGTGCCAACTGAGGCTCTTATGGTTGATTCTCTTTCCCACACATGGCTATTAGATTTTGGTGCTTCTTTCCATCTGACACCACAGAGAGAATGGTTCTCTAATTATGCAACGAAGTCTCTTGGTACTATGAGACTTGGTGACTCTTACCACTATGACGTTGTGGGAATTGGAGATGTAGTTGTGCAGTTCATTGATCATTAAAAATTTACTATGCATAATGTATACGACGTACCTCATTTATCATAGACTTTGATGTCAGTTGATCAACTTGATGACCATGGTTACAAAGTGGTCTTCTATGCTGAGTCCTTTCGTATATCAAAGGGCAATATGGTTATTGCAAAAGAAACCAAAGTTGGCTCACTTTATCCTTTATTTGTATCATAGAAAGAACACTTGTTAGTTGTTATTGAAAAACCTATGGCTTGTATTTGGCCTAGTTGTTTGGGCCATATATCTCGTAGTGGAGTGGAAAATCTTTCTCGTTTTGGCTATTTACCTATTCTATCTTTCTTTGATTTTTCATTTTCTAAGCATTGTCAATATGGAAAGCAAACCAAAAATGTGCACAGAGTGCACATTAGCTCTTCATTTCAGCCTTTAGATCTCGCTCATATAGATGTATGTGGTCCTATGCCCACTAGGTCCTTGTTGGAGTTAGACGTCTACGGAAGCACGCGAACAGCACAAGGAAGAAGAAGAAGCTTGGAGCACAACACACAATACTAAATGTATTACTAGAGAATGTACAAAGATAAGTAGCCCATTAGGGCAATAGGCGTATATACAAGCCGGGGGAAAAAGCCCTCCTAAAGAGGTTAAAAAGTGCCCCGGCGGTCTTAGTGTGTTCACACACATCACTACCTAAATATATCAACAAATCCCCCCTAGGAGTGATGCGGTGAACAAGGAGCTGGCACTCATGTATAAGGAAGTGCCAAGCTATGTGGAAATCACTCCACAAAAGGAATTAAGCCCAAAGCTTTGCGGAAAGCTTGAAACTTCTCCCTAGGCAGAGCCTTCGTGAAAAGGTCTGCAATGTTCTCCTTCATGGGCACATATGCCAAGCTAATCTCCCCAGCAGAGAACCTCTCCCTGACATAGTGATAATGCACCTCAATGTGCTTAGTGCGAGAATGGAACACAGGGTTCCTCGCAATTGCCAATGCGCTCTGAGTGTCAGTGAAGATGGTGGTGGTAGAAGACTAGCCAACACCCAAATTAGCCATAAGGCGTCTGAGCCACACACACTCAACAGTCGCTGTGAAAGCTGCCCTATACTCAACCTCACAACTGGAAGTGGCCACAGTAGGCTGCTTCTTGCTCAACCAAGATATACATGAGCTACCAAGCATGAAGCAAAAACCACTGGTGGACACACGAGTGTCATAGCAACAAGCCCAATCAGAGTCAGAAAAAGCATGCAAATCTGGCGGTAGTGATCCCCCCTTGGGATAAAACAACCCAAGTAGCCGAGTACCACTCAAGTAGCGAAAGATGCGCTTAACCGCCTTCCAATGCGTGACTCCTGGGCAATGCATAAACCTGATCATCTGTGAGACAACAAACTGAATATCTGGCCGAGTAATGCATAAGTAGATCAAGCATCCAACAGCCTATTGATAGAGAACAATATCAAATACATCTCCAGCATCATGAAGACTCAATCGTAAACCTGTCTCCATAGGAGTGGCAATAGGCTTATAGTCTTCAAGGCCAAAACGCTGCAATAATGTGTCAATATATTTCCTTTGACACAAAGCCATTCCACCATCAACTTGCATAAACTGAATGCCCAAATAGTGATGCAAATGCCCCAAATCAGACATCTCAAATGAGGCATGCAAATCAGCCTTGAGATCAACAATATGCTTCTCAATAGGACGAGTGAGCAGCATGTCATCAACATAGACAACAATGATCAGAAGCACATTATGAGCACGCTTAATATATAAGGTGCTTTCAGTTGGACTGTTCACAAAACCATGTGCAACCAGATAGGCATGTATCTTCTCATACCAAGCACGTGATGCTTGCTTTAAACCATATAATGCCTTCTTTAACCTGCACACCTGGTTTTCATGCCCTTTCTGCACAAAGCCTCGGGGCTGAAAAACATACACTTCTTCATGCAAGTCACCATTCAGAAATGCTGTTTTAATGTCCAATTCATGTACATTCCAACCATGATGGGCTGCAAGTGCACAAATGCTCCGAACAGTAGTCATACGACATGTAGGTGCAAAGGTCTCATCCAAATCAATGCCTCTTTCCTGCGCATAACCTTTTGCAACAAGCCTAGCCTTATACCTGCCAACTGTACCATCACGTTTACGCTTCAGCTTGTATACCCACTTAGTGCCAATGGCCTTCTTGCCAGGAGGCAAGTCACATAAAGACCATGTACCATTCTTCATTATAGCATCATATTCAGATTGCAGGGCAACCATCCAATTTTCTGAATTTTGTGCTTCATCAAAAGAAACAGGCTCATTCTCATCACAGAGACTAGACACAGCCATAGCATAGCAATCTGATGCAAAGGAGGCACTATGAGAGCCTGAACGAGTACGATATGACAAAGGTGCATCTAATTTGCTGTCACGCAAAGTCTGCACCAGCCATTTTGGCATAGTTTTTGCCTGCTCAATATCAGCTCTCTCATCAACAAGTGCATCATGTAAATTTGCACCAGAAATAGAATGATCTGCATCATCATATGAAACCTACAAAGGCTGAGAAGTTGCCTCATTAGGACCAGCACTAGACTGTCCACCTGTAAAAAGAGGCATCAAGGTATCATACATGTCTTTGGAGCTAACAGATGTCTCCTTAGTACATGAAAGCAATGGCTGAATAGCATCTTCCACAAAGACAACATCACGGCTAACCAGAATGCGTTTAGTTTGTGGATGATACAGACGATAGCCTTTACTTTCAAAACTGTACCCAAAAAAAATACATTTGACTGCCTTATCATCCAATTTTCTGCGATGTTGTTCAGGCACTAATGCATATGCCAAACAACCAAAAACACGTAGATGAGCAACAGATGGCTTGCGGTCATGCCAAGCCTCATATGGAGTGATAGACTGCAGCGCTTTAGTGGGACACCTGTTAAGTACATATGCTGCACACATGATAGCCTCAAGCCAGAAACTATGTGGTAAAGCCTGACTCTTGACCATACACCTCACCATCTCCATGAGTGACCTATTCTTCCGTTCAGCAACTCCATTCTGTTGAGGTGTATACGGCACTGTACATTGGTGTTTTATCCCACGTTCAGCCAAAAATGCATTAAAATTAGAAGACATATATCCCCCCCCCCTTGATTAGAACAGAGGGTGCCCATTTTACATGCTGATAGATTTTCAGCCAAAACCAAAAATTGTTTAAAGCACATGAACACTTCGGACTTTGCTTTGAGTGGATATACCCATGCATGCATGGAAAAATCATCAATGAAAGTCACAAAGTAAAGGTAATTCCCAAAAGAGGGTGTCTGCATAGGACCACAGACATCACTATGTACAAGCTGCAATTTCTGCATAGCCCGAACTGAACCATCTTTTGGAAAGAAGGAACGCTGCATTTTGCCCAAAATACAGCCTTCACATACATGTTTTCGAGGTGCCTCAAGCTTGGGCAAAGAAGACTTCATATCAGATTTCTGCAAGCGTAGCAAACTAGCAAAATTCAGATGACCAAAACGTGCATGCCAAAGCTTTGCATCTGACATAGCCTGAGAATCATGAACTGCACATGTCGAATCATTCACAGATCTTTCATAGTCTATGAGCTAATACAGCCCACGACATAAAATGCCAAAAGCAATAATAACATTGCCATTTGATAGATCATGAATTGTACATCTGTCATCAACAAATTTCACAACCAAGCCAATCTTGGCTAATGCAGAAACTAATAACAAATTCTTCTTGATCCCTCGCACAAATAAAGCATCTGACAAGGTGAAAGAACTACCATCAGCAGTAGTCATAATGATCTTACCAACTCCCATAACAGGATAATAGGAGTTGTTGGCGCATGTGACAATATTCCTTGTAGGGGCAGGCTCGAGTGAAGAGAAGAAACTACGATGTGAGGTAATATGTTTGGTCGCCCCACTGTCAAAGTACCAAACATCTGAGTCCACTACAGACATGCACTGGTCATGAGAAGATGGGTCAAAACTGCAAACAGTAGTAAACGCCCATTCTTCTTCCTGCACAAGATTAGCAGACTCTATTTTTGGTGTAGAGGCTTCTGCAACAACCATTCCAGCCTCCTTTTTCTTTGCCTCTTTTGCAGCCAGTTTTGGACAGTTCTTTATGATATGATCATTCCCTTTACAGTACTTGCAAAACAATTTCTGCTTTTCTGATTTCTTCTCATCTTTATCCTGGTTCTTTGAATGTGCAGCATTTGCAGATTTTTGCTTACTAGTAGAAGAGCTCCATTTTCCTTTACCCTTCTAACTAGCCAGGAAAGCTTGATCTGCAACACGCATAATGGACCTGTTTTGCCTGGACTAATCTTCCTACAACAGAACAGAGACTAACTCCTCAAATGATAAGGCATTCAGATTACCTTTCATCATCAACCGAAGAGTAGAAGCAAAACTCTGATATGAATCAGGAAGACCATTCAGAACGGTCTGCACAAGTGAGCTATCTGGTATAACCTCATCAGCAGAAATCAACTGTTCCTTCAAATCTTTGATCTTCGTTAGGAAACACTCCATAGAATCACCTTCATTCATGTGCTCACTCTCCAACTGTTTTCGAAGGTAAGCAACACGAGCCTCATTCCTAGCTTGGTACAATGTGGTAAGTGTATCCCAAGCATCCCTAGCTGTTCTGCAAGAGCGAATATGAGGAATAATGGCACGTTTGACAGACAAAGATATCAATGCATGTGCCTGGGCATCTTTACCATCCCAACGAATCTGCTCTGCAGTAGGTGCAACAAAAAGAGCAATAGGAATCTGCACAATATCATCCTCGACACCATCTTCATCAGCTCCAGCACCTGTATTTGTAGTACCTGTCGTTACAGGTGTAACAGGACGTCTTTCAACACCCTGCACAATGTTCCAGAATCCTTTTGCAACCAAAACATGTCGCATCATATAAGCCCATAATGGGTAGTTGGTACCATCCAACTTATCCTCAACAGCCAACATACGGAATACATCACTGCTTTCAGCCATGGCCGGTGACTAAAATACCTTGATGCAGAAAATTGACTGTATCTCAAAAAGTTGAACAGAACTACCCAGACGAGTTCTGCTAGACTTGTAGCAAAGTTCGAGACGCTTAAATTGGCGAACAGAAAGTGGTATATACCTTTGGCACAAAAAGACGAGATAGTCTGCACAAGCGCTGCGATAGTGCGTTTAGAGGCCGAAACGAGCTCAGATCATGATTTCGGCACCACAAAGCGAAGCCGTTTTGATCTTGAAAACACGCTGAGTATGCTCACCAAAATTCGTGCGATTGTAAGACTGCAAACGGAGGAGTGTCGATGGCGCCCTAGATGAAGGGACGACCTGCTCTGATACCAATTGTTGGAGTTAGACGTCTATGGAAGCACGCGAACAACACAAGGAAGAAGAAGAAGCTTGGAGCACAACACACAATACTCAATGTATTACTAGAGAATGTACAAAGATAAGTAGCCCATTAGGGCAATAGGCGTATATACAAGCTGGGGGAAAAAAACCTCCTAAAGAGGGAAAAAAGTGCCCCGGTGGTCCTAGTGTGTTCAGACACATCACTACCTAAATATATGAACAGTCCTTAGGTGGTTCTCTTTACTTTTTCACTTTCATAGATGATGCTACTAGAAAGTTTTGGGTATATCCTATCAAATAGAAGGATGAGGTATTCCCTACTTTCAGAAAATGGCTTGCTTCAATCAAGATTGAAAAAGGAACTAAGCTTAAGGATTTACATTCAAATAATGGGGGTGAGTATACCTCACATGAATTCAACCTTTTCTTTCAATCTAGAGGAATTGGTAGAGAGTTTATAGCTCCTTATACCCCAATACAAAATGGTGTAGTTAAAGGATGAATAGAACTATTCAAGATAGAGTAGTTTCTATGCTGCATTATGCAAATCTCTCACAAGGTTTTTTAGCAAAAGCAATATTGACTGCACTTCACGTGATTAACCTTTCACCTAATACTCCCAAAGGTGTGAAAGTGGAAAAAGAGCTATGGATAGTGAAACCACCACATTATGATCATTTTTTAGTTTTTGGGTGTGAAACATATGTTCATATACCCAAGAATATTAGACAAAAGCTGGATCATAAGTCAAAGAAATGCATTTTTCTTGGATATGGTGAAGAAGGAAAATTTGGATATCGCTTATGGGATCCTCAAACATGGTAAATGATCAGAAGTGGTGATGCCATTTTCAATGAGTCTAAGATGCATAAACATCCCATTAAGGAGGTTGAAGTGAGAAGAGAGGTGTTTGAGGATACTAGTCCTCCAGTTAGCATGCAGAAAAATGTTGCATATAGGGACATTCAAGAGAATGTCCGATCAGATTAGTCTACAAATATTCCTGTCTAACAACCATTGAGAGGCTTTGTACGTGCCTCACATCCACCTGATAGATATGTTCTTGGTTTAGATTTTGTTATGCTAACATATGCTTGTGAGCCTTCTCGCTATAGAGAGGCTATGCAGACAAAGGATCATGTCAAGTGGGAGTGTGCCATGAAGAGTGAGCTCAATTCTATTCACAAGAATGGTACTTGGGATTTAGTCCATTTGCCAAAGGGTAGGAAAGCTTTACCATGTAAATGGGTATATAGGCTGAAATGCACATCAGATAGTGCTTCTCCAAAGTATAAAGCGCGACTTGTTTCAAAGGGTTTTAAGCAACAACATGGTGTTGATGTTGAGGAAATCTTCGCTCAAGTGGTCAAGATGAATACCCTACACATGTTGCTTGGATTCGTTGCAATGGAGGACTTAGAGCTAGTCCAAATGGATGTGAAAATTGCTTTCTTGCATGGAGAGCATAGAGATGAGATCTAGATGGAACAACTAGAGAGTTATGTAGTCCTTGGAAAGGAAAGTCTACTTTGTGAGCTCAAGAAGAGCTTGTATGGACTTAAACAATCCCCTAGACAATGGTACCAAAAGTTTTATGCTTTTATGAAGTCTTAAGGCTAGTCTCAAAGCAATGAAGATCATTGTCTCCACACAAAGAGATGCTCAGATGGTAGATTGATATGCTTGATACTTTATGTTGATGATATGTTTATTGCTAGGAAGTCCTCTTATAACTTGTCAATTTTCAAAAAGACGTTGAGTGAGACATTTGAGATGAAGGATTTTGGGGATGCCAAACATATTCTTGGCAGGTGCATTACTCGTGATAGGAGTAAGAGATGCATATACTTGTCTCATGGTGACTACATATCCAAAGTACTTCAGAGGTTCAATATGTAGGGTGGAAAGGCATTGAGTACACCTTTGCCCACATATGTGAAATTGAGCAAGGGTGATTGCCCCAAATTATATGAGGAAAAGGAATTCATGACCAAAATTCCCTATTAGTTTGTTGTTGGTAGTCTCATGTATGCTATGGTAGCTACGAGACTCGACATTGCATTTGCAGCGGGATTTCTGAGCTGATATATGTCTAATCTTGGCAAGAACCATTGGGAAGTTTTCAAGATGACTTTGAGATATCTGAGTGGCACTAAGGAGAAGTGTTTATGCTTAGGTAGAGAGAAAGCATCCATTATTGGTTATAGAGATTCTGGGTATGCTGGTTGTGTAGACAATCGTAAGACTGTATCAGGGTACATTTTTCATTTCGTTGGAGGTGCTATCTCTTGGAGATCTCATCTCCAAGAATGTAGAGTTGATTCCACATAGAAGTAGAGTATGTTGAAGCAAGTGAGGCATGTAAGGAAGCATTGTGGATTTCTCTTCTTGATTGTGATATGGGTTTATCTCAGCATGTACCTCGTTCGCTCAGTGACAGTAAGAGTGCCATTGTTTTGCCTAAGAATCCGATCTATCATGCAAAGACCAAGCACATTGAAGTGAGGTATCACTTCATTAGAGATTGCTTAGCCATTGAGTGCATTATTCTTGAGAAGTTTCACAATCAAGATAATGTTGCAAATGCTTTAACTAAAGCTCTACCACAGGATAGCTTTCGACACTACTATCACTTGATGGGGGTTACTTAATTCATGAGCTTACACAGTCACTTGTATACTATGTAACGTGCCCATCAGGTGGGAGGTATAGTTTTTATAATTACACTCAAGTATTCCTTATCATTCTTTATTTTTCTCCCATATTTACTTTGGCCATATTGGCCTTTAGTGGGAGACTGTTACCATTAGTGTCCATGTGAAAGGCCAAATGGCCACCGAAAACTTCTTTGTATATGTTCTTTAATAAAACATATAGTGGCGTGGTCAACCACAGAATGTAAGTTCGACCACATTTGTAAGACCTAAAAAGTCTTTCTTCGTGCTACCTGTGTATTGTGTTTTTCCTATGTATTATGTAGCTTCTATGCAGAGTACCATGTGTGGCCCTAGGAGCTCAGTTTTGTATCATGCTGCAACTCTCGAGAAGTAGAGTGCACTATGGTGCATCGCCATCGAATTACTTCATTCTCCATATTCTCTCTCTGATGCATACACTCTTCATACCTCTTAGGCACACAATCTCTTCTATCTTGTTCCTACGTCTACCTAGATTTAGATATTGTAATTTTATATCATATTCACACATTATGATTTGACATTGGTCTATTGAGTAGCGTAGATGAGCATTCTAGCTTACAGTATATTGTGCATCCCCATCACAGTAGTTCATTATCTCGTATGATAAAGAAGTAGATGAATCCACTAGGTGATGGGGTATTCCTTGGTCCATACAGATCCATGTGAATTAGGGCTAGCGGATTCCTCAATCATGTGGAATCCTCTTTCGGATTTGTTGCTTGCCTTGATGGACAAGATTGGCATATATCATGTACTTATCCAATCTTGTGAATTCATTAACTAATTTGTATGATGAGATCTTGTTCAAGTAAGAAGTGTATCCATAACATTCATGAAAAAGACTTGAATTGAATTCTTGATAAGAATTCATAAAAAAACATTTATAAGCCTTTATCTTAAACCCCTTCAGCTATGATATCCTTCATGGTTGGATAATGACTTTGATTCACTTTTTGTCAAATAGAATCTAATTTTGATGAACCAAAATTTCTTTGATGGAGAGGAGATTCATACAAAGGTTTGGTACAAAAGGTATGTTCGAAAACACTTTGAACTCTACTCAAATACTTTTAATCTGTACTTTTCATTTACCTTCAATTGGAGGACTTGTTATTTCCTAAGTATACTTAACTTTCGTGGTTTTCTAACCCATAAAATGACTCACAGTGGCACATGTGAGAGATTGCACCACTATCAAGTATCCATTCATATGATGAGCTTGAATTGATTAGTGCATTTGCCTCTATTGAGATTAAATCATCTTTTCATGAACAATGAGATCTATGAATAGAGAAATTATCTTGTTTATCAAGAACCATTCTTGGTAGTTTTTCCTATCCAATTTATCAATGAAAGAAGGAAAACCATCTCCCATTTTACCTTAGCTTTGCTATGATACCACCATTGGGAAAGATGGATGGACACTTTAGAAAATGAGTTGGTACTACTAAGCCTTGCTTTGTACTAGCTCTCTTTAGCTTCAGAGTTTAGTTGTGGACCCTTGTAGCTTTTGAATAACACTAAATAAGTTCATATGTACTTTGGAAATAATGTAAGTAGTGTTTGATTCAAAAAAGACTACTTCCAAGTTCATGATCTAGTGAAAACCTTCTATTTTGGTTCACACATCTGCTGCTTGTTAAGCTCAGTGCTTCGAGTACAATAGGAATCAGAAATAATCCTTTTGGGGATATTAGACTAACTTAATAAGATAATGATTCCAAGTGAAATCATTTAAAATGATGTACTATACACAGAGCAATCAATTTAGCAAGTATAGCATTACCCTCAATTTTTTAGGACCTTTGTAGAGTTTGACTAGTGGGTATTTCGACATGCATTTCTCCCAATCCACCGAATGGAATGTCTTCAAACTCTATCAGCACGTAGTAGACTTAGAGATGACTCTAATGAGCTATATAACATTGAAAATGGTGGCGTATTGGCTGAGATATGAGCAATACAAAATGACTATTCAGAGTGACTATGATAGAGAGGTCAATAGATATAATGAATGATCTATTGTATTATGAAAAAATGTTGTATAAGATCATTGGCATGATAATCAATGCCCAATGATAGATAGAAGTGTACGCTATGATGTAAGCCTCACTCGCTTACAAAATGATCAACTAATGCCTCAGAATTGGAGTGATCTATCCCGCAAGTTTTAAATTCATATTTATAGATGATTCATTTGAATTTGAATTTGAATTCAACTTTGGCTGTCACCAGAAATGATCCACTAATCTAGGAGATATTCTCTCTAAGAGTTCGTGGCTTAACAATCCATCTAATTTCACAAGTTTAGTGGCTTTTACAAATATTCCTTCAATTGTAATAGACTTTTACAAATGGTAAAGATAAAATGTATAGGCCATGGTTTCTATGGGACTTCAATTATTCTTCATAAGATCTTCTCATGCCTAGCCAAGTGTGTAGGCTTCGTGTTTGCACCAACAACTACTACATTACATGCTGGTGATGAATTATTTGTGAATTATGGATGGCATAGACCTCCAAGAGCTCCTTTTAGCTAGAGAGAGAATGAAAATTTTCTATCCATATCTAATAGCTTATATATTTAATTTTATGTCTAAAGATTACTTTTTATTCATTTATGGAATATTAACGATTTTTATTCATGTGTGTAGATTCCAACGTATGATGTTGGTGATATTCCTCGACACCATCCAAAATTGCCAGTAAGACCTCACTTATCAAAAGCTTCTATGAGGAGGCTTTGCAAAAGTGATCGTATTGAATATGCAAGGTTGAAAGACCTATATTCAAAAGAAGATAAAGTACAGGATTTGTGTGACAATGATGAAGATGATGGCATGGTAGATTTTATTGAGGATTGGTGTCAAAATGACACTGAGAGCATTGATATTTCTAAAAATGAGAAATATCTTCGAGAGGAATGTCTAAAGCATGTATATGAAGGAAGTCGTTTGACACGACTAGGTGCAAGCTTACTTATTCTCAATCTTAAAAATCAATTTGGATGGAGTAATGTATTTGATTTGACACTATTAAGGTATAATTTTTAATTGTCTATCTATTTATATATATACATGCATAAATATACACATATAAATACATGCATACATAGACATACACATATATATACATGAATGTATACACACATATAAACATACACACACATATATGCACATACACATGTTATGAGAGTAATGTCAAATTATACATACATGTATCGAATGAAGATATTTTGTCCATCTAGCCTTTGGAATTGTCCGCCCGACCTTTAAAATCTTCTTGACACATCTACTTCTCCTATTCTAGTCAACCAAATACCTATGCTGCTTACTCTTTTATGAACTTTGCATACAAATATTAAGTATGAATTAGCTATGGAGGTATTAAGTCATTTGAAAAATAGAAGTAAATTTATCTCAAAGATTTTGAAGAATGGAAGAATAATTTTAAAGGATGGGCGGACACAAAGTGTTCAATCCGTGCAGGTTTTTTTTTTGCTCTTATCTAAGGTAAGAATAAGAACTTGCACTGAATGAATACTTTCTATCCGCCCATACTTTAAAACTATTCATCCATCTTACAAAATGTTTGAGAGAAATTTGCTTGTCTTATTTTCCTAATGCTTGGCTTTTTCTCAAAAGTTTTATTACATAAGTGGCATATGACTTAGAAAGCTTTTTTAGATGCCTTATATTGATATCTTCACTTGCTACATGTTTTTTCTAATAAAGGAAGTTTGGCCTTAGCCTACTCTCCTGGACTTGTATTCATTAAAAGAAAAGTACAAGTGAAGGGGACTAGAGCCCACGGGACCCCCCAAATCCCATAGAATAGAGGTAGATTTTACAAGGTTTAGATGGAATTAGGAAGGTTAACCATGCTCTCATCACCCTCATGTGAGGCCCACTTGGGTTTAAGCTTGTTGTTGATCAGAAGGAGCACTTGATGATGCTTGAAGGGGGCAAATTTCTTACACTTATGGATTCTTTTGTCAAGGAGGAAGATCAATTTCTCAATCAACCACTCTTGTGGTGAGTCGCCAAAGTTATAAGCACATCTTTCCTACCATATCTTCCATAGGACCTCCCCTCTAATGGAATTCCAGAGAGTCACAAAGCAATGGATTGCTTCTCCCAATAGAGATTGTTTCTAACTGATATGTTTGTAGAGTCTAATTTTCTTTCCGACAATCTGCCAGAGCCTCTTGGAGTTGGGAGAAGTAAAGAATATGTGAGCAACATCTTCACTAGACCGGTAGCAGCACTTGCACCAGGGAGGCACCCCAGAAATTTTGCTAGCCTTTAGGTTGGTCCGAATTCCACGATGAAGAATTTTCCATAGTAGGATAGACTTTTCTTTTCTATGAGAGGGTGCCAGATAGCCATGAACTTCATGTCCCATCCCAGCTACATCCACAACAGGCACCACTAATTGTTGAGGTTGACCTGATAATCAATGGTATCTTTGATGTTGCGGATTTTTGTTAGGCAATTACCATTGTGCCATCTAAGACCAAGCGGGCTCAGTGGGTTGCACCCCATGAGAAGATGAACTTTAGAGCGGCCCCTAGGCAAGACCTCTGCTTTGCAAAGTATTCCATTCTTCAAAGGTAATGTTGAGGCTAGGGTCAACATCCTCACAGTTGATCCACTGGTTGGTGTCTTGTTTCGAGAGATGTTTCCAATTTTGGATGCCTTTGTTCCATAGCCTCTTGGCATTCCGAATATTCCGGGATTCCATGTTTCGAATGCCATGGATCAGAAACCAGATAGAGTCATTTTGTTTGATATTGGCCATCCACTTCCAATCTTTACTGATTCTTATGAAGCTTTTGATTTTATTCCAACTCTTCCATAGAGAGCACACAAGACTCGAGCCTTTCGGGAAAACTTGGGTAGGGGAAAACAAAAGGGTCAGAATTTCAAGATTCTTCCAATTCAAAAATCCCACAAAAATCAACTCGTTCTTGTTTCTCAGGATCAACTTGGCCCATGAGCCCCTCCCCCCCATCGCACCATGCCCTAATCATCCATTTTGCCACAAGTTTGTTAGCCATGAACCCAATGTCCAGGATACTAAGGTCTCCACTATCTATTTGGCTAGCGCAGATTAACCACTTGATTTTAGGCACCCCCTCCTATTGTGGTCGCCCATCCAAAGGAAGTTTCTCCAAATACTTTCTAGTTTGGACAACTCTTGCTCTTTCGATCTCCAACAAGAGAGGAAGTAGATGGTCAATGAAATGAGGAATGTGTTAATAACTATTGCATGACTCGTGAGATTGATTTGCATACCTCTCCAATAGTTATGTTTGCTTTTGATTCTGGCCAAGACCTAGTTTCACCGCTACTCCAACGAGATACCAAAGCCTAAGGGAATCCCAAGAAGTTGGAAAATTTGGCCTCGGGGAATGTTTTGGCAGCCATGATCAAAGAGAGGGTCAAGTCGGACCCCGATGATGGCTCTAAAAGCTATCTTTGAGTGATTGATTTCAGATTGAGGCACCTCCAAAACATCTCCAAGCTGGTGCTATCATTGTGGACAAATGCATTCATATCGTTAGCAAAAAGTCTCATGATGATGTGGCCCTCTTTATAGGGCAGCAGGAGGCCTTTGATATTACCGATTTCCACCTGTTGTGCCACCAGTAGACTAAGCCCTTCCATGGCCAATGGCAAAGAGAAGGGAAGCCAACGGTCACCCTTGTCTAATCGATCGTTTTAATTTGATCGCCTTTGAAATATGGCCATTATTATTAATTTGGGTCGATGTGTTTCCCAAAAGGGTCACGATCATCTTGGTGAATTTCTAGCTGCAACCGAGATCTTTAAGTGATTGCAAAATATAGTCCCATTTGAGCCTATCATAGGCTTTCTCAAAGTCGATCTTGAGGAAACCCTCATCTTGTCTTGACTCGTCTGCGAAGTCGAGACCTTCCCAAATATCAATAATGGATTTCAAAATAGACCTACCTTTGATGAAACCTTTTTGGTCCTCACTTAACCAAGTGCTCAGATGGCCGGAAATTCTTTTGGCTATGACTTCAGCAATGATCTTATATCATGTTTGAAGCATCATAATCAGACATTGATTCTCAATTCTGTTCTTTTCCCATTTCTTGTGGATTAACTTGATGATGGCATTGTTGAGATGGAATGGATGCGTGTCAAACTCGAGTGCCTCTTGTGAGACCAAACGAAGAGGGATAATGATCACCACCCTGAAGGACTTAAAGAACTCATTAATGAGTCCATGCAGTCCCAAGCTTTTCCCTCTAAGGAGGGCATCAATGATTTCAATGATTTCTTCTTCCGAGATAGGGGCATCAAGCAGGTAGCAAAGATTGTTCTTACACAATGCAAGTTTTCATTCATAATCTTCAAAAGTGGTGATGAATATGGTGATGGGATCCTAGGTTATGGAATTTCGCTTTTAAGGCATAAATTCTAGAGGGATAGGGGTATATTATTTTTGCGAATTATAAACTTGTTGCTAAATTCTTCACAAAGATGAGGAATATAGATGTCAAATTCCACAAACTTTTCGCTATTTCTTCCTGATATGTCTTGGATAAATCTTTTGATAGCTCCTTTACTATCTCATGATACATGGCTATAAGATAAACTTTATCTTGAAAATGGAAACAAATTATGGGCATTTGCACCTAGTCAAGCCCATTCCAAACACCATCTATATAAACAAGCGTCTTCATGAGATCACATATGCGCTCTCATCGCATCCTTTGCACCAAGCCGTATTGTTTATAACTATCTTTTTTTAACCAAATCCTATCCATGGAACCCAAATATATTGAAGCTATTATTGGCTTCTAAGGTCTAACGTCTCGGCACATACCATGAGCTCCTCATTTCTAGGAATTAAATGCGGATTTTTGAGCGTCCTTGTAACTACTGTCCATGGAGATGTGAAAAATGCTGTTTTAAGACCTTATATATACTCGTGTTTGCTATCTTCCTTGCACATGTGGTATAATTTTCCCTTATTTCTAGCTATCTATGAGAATTTTGGTGTCCAAAAGTCTTTACTACACTTTTGCTTCCAATGTTTGTTCTGTGTGCCAAGGCCTCCACACTTCCTTAAAGCTTAGAATGAAGGAGCGCAAGAATACGATCGATTTCAACTCATAGGTTTTGAACGAAGTTGTCGAAATTCAGGGAAGGAAGTAAGCATGAGGATTTCAGGTTGTAGACGTAGTAGAGCATCATAGGTGGATGGAATCATAATCGAACATCAATCTTCAGAAATATACAGATAGCACTCCTAGTACAATATCCAAGGAAAACCAATCTCTATCTAGTAAACGAATTCTTCTAAATGCTCTCAGAAATGCAGCGCGAAATTCTCTTTCATTCCCCCTCAACCCCCTTTTGATCATAAACACATCCTTTTTATAGGCTTGAAATGCTAAACTTAGAGTGCTAAATGAGTGATCGTAAACAAAACCACTTGCATGATTAACAACTTTGCACCCAAAGCTGAAGCACTTAAATATTTGTCGAAATTGTGACGGCTAAACTGTTTGAATAGCTGTAGACCAAACAAGCAGATGTGCGCATCCGGATATCTTGGTGTCGGTCTTGTTCTCTATTGCACCTTTCCAACCCATTGTCACTGCCTTTTAGAATAAGGTGCTCTTTACTTGATGGGCAACTATTACTTGCTTTGATTAGCGAAGCAGCATTTATTATTATTTTTTTTTTTTATTCCTCCACATACGGTAATCAAAAGTGTCGTTCCACATTATGTAAACAAAAGTACATCTTCAAAGTTAATGTTTATGCTAAAGTCTCTTATTGAACAGCATCAAGCAAGAGTGTTATTACTCAAAACCTTCCTTCAAATTTTCCACCTTGGAGTTCAGCTCTTTGAAATGACTTCTTCTTCTCTTGCCATGCTTCCCATCTTTCTTCAAAAGAACACCCAAGATTGTGTGTCCTCTTCATTATATAATGTCACTTCTCATAGCTTCCATTCACCATCTGCACCATTCTCGTGAAGCAAAATCCGTGGTCTCTCATCGAATTGGGGAGAGTAGATCTCTCTAACAACGTTCTCTTTCTATTTTTGTTTTCCAGATTCTATATATAGGGATTTAGCTGGTTGCATCAACATTGCGAAAGTGACAAGGAGAGTTCCCAATATGTTCCAAATAATGTTTTTGGCGATAAAGGTTGTTGAAGATTGAATCAATTATAGGTTTCCGCTATGATGTTGTGCAATATTATTTGAGATACTCATGCACTTAATTATGTTATCTGACGTGACTTGTTAATTTTCCTATTTGGTGTAATGATTTGATGGCATCACACATTTTATATCATAATTTCTTCTGGAGGTATATTATACTGACATAGATACATGCACGTCTCTCTCTCTCTCTCTCTCTCTCTCTCTCTCTCTCTATATATATATATATATATATATATATATATATATATATATATATATATATATATATATATATATATATATATATATATATCTATGTGTGTGTGTATGTATGTATGTATGTATATATACGTACAAATAGTAATACATAGATACATACATACACACTTATATACATACATAGATTCATACATACATACATTTATGCATACATGTATACACATACCTATGTTAATACATACATATAAACATACACAATTGCATGCATACATACATATATACATACATACATACGTACGTACGTATATACATATATACGTACGTACACATACATACACACATATATATATATATATATATATATATATATATATATATATATATATATATATATATATATATATATATATATATATATATATATATATATATATACGTGCATGCATACATTTTCATTGCACAACATATATGACTACATATTCTGATATGAAGAGAGATACACATAGGCAATTTGAAGACGATAGAGAGAGAGAGAAAGACAAAGAGAGAGAGAGAGTAAAAAGTTGGTAATGACCATGTGAGTCATGATGGTGTTCATAAATTGTATTCATGTATTTGTTTTCCATGGTTTCTTTTGCAACATCATGGAATCTCTTGCTCAATCTCAAAATGAGCTTGAATACAAAATGCAAGAAAAACATTCTTCCATACAATATGAAGTCCACATGAAATGAAATTTTGATAGAAACCAAAGCTTTCTAACTCTCAAAGCTTCTTTAAAGTAGATGAATTTCTCTTTGAGAATGGCTTTTGTGAAGATATCTGCCACTTGTTCTCCACTATTGATGTGAATCAGCTCCACTTCTCTATCATTGACCTTCTAACAAACACAGCAATAGTGAACTTTGATGTACGTTGATCTCCCATGATACACTACATTCTATCATAGCATAATGTTGCTCTCATTTTCATAATACATGGTCACCTTTTTTCCTTATGTACCATAGATTTTGTGAATAATGTCCCAAGCTTCTTTTGTGTACTAGCCTTCATGATGTTTGGGACAAGATTCTAAAAAATACATGTAGATATCAAGTAAAGAAATTTGCTTGACGTCTCTATCCATTTCTTGTATTCTTTTTGTAGATGTACATTCATGTTATCTGCCAATTCTAGACACTCGTTTACTAGTACCCAAAGTCCTTTATCCATTAGGAAATTCTTCATCCTATAGAACCATATATGGTAATTATCCTTGTTCATCTTTTCCTCCCTTATTTGTGCAATATTATCAGCCGTTGTGGTGACTTGCAAACTTCTCTATACTAGAACTTACGCAAAAAAATATACATTTCACTATTTTATTATTCAATTTCCTGCATTGTTGTTCATGCACTAATGCATACGCCAGAAAACCAAAGAGATGCACATGAGCAACAAATTTCTTTCCACCATGCAAAGCTTCATATGGAGTGATAGACTGTAATTCTTTAGTGGGAGACCTGTTAAGTACATGTTGCACACATAACCACATCAAGCCAAAAGATATGTGGTAAAATGTGACTTTTGACCATACACCTTGCCGTCCCCATGAGTGAGCTACTCTTCGCTTCAACAAATCTAATATGCTGAGGTGCATAGGGCATTGTACACTGATCTTTTATCCCACTTTTAGCTAAAATACATTTAAATCACAAGACATTATTGTAATAGGCCTCTTTTCTAGTGAAATAATTCATTTTGAACTTTCTGAATTTTATTGTGGGGTAATGCTTGGAATGAATGATTAGCTCATTTTATGCATGCAAAAAAAGTTTTGGGTTGACAAGCTTCATATTCTCTCTCTAGACCTTATTTGCATCATGTCTTCTAGTCAAATTTTGAAGGTGAAGATGAAAGACTTAAGAAAAATTTTGTATGATGGAAAGGTAGAGCAAGTATAAGGAATAAAAAAGTGTCTGTGTGAAATTTTTATGAATCATGTTTTAAGTACCTCATTGAGGGTCCTACATTTAGTTCATTGTAAGAAAATGCCTTGATTTTAATCTCTTTCTAGAATTTTGAAACTTGTAGTGCTCAAAAGTGGCATTTGGAGGTGGATTTGGACCTCAAACATCTCTAACACTATTTAGCAGATCACAGAATTGAATAAAAGTGTATCTCACAAGTTAAGCTAATTCCTAGATGTTTTTGACTTGCAGGGCTTTGAAAAGTGCCGTTTTTGGGTTTCAAGGCTTTGAAAAGTTTCAGAATCTATCTAATTCTACTCGAAAGCCTGATTCTGATGCTAAAAAAAAGCACACTATGATCCCATGGCATTTTGCCAAAGTTTTGGAGAAACTTGAATTTTTCTAAATTTCATGATCGCACACTGCTTTGGGGAGGGTAGCGATCAAACTCTGAGATAGGGAGACCTACCCATCAACACAGGGGATGCACAAAAATCTTATAATTACCTTGTGATTGAGAGTGAGAGTGAGAGTCTGATTGACAGTGTGAGTGTGAATCGTTTGTGATAGCTCCGGGGTGGTTGAGAGATAGAGGCTTCATCAAGAAGCTATTGCCCAAAGGTATTTTAACCATTGATTCACATCTATAATATCAAAATTCTTCCTTCTCTACGTCATATTTATTTATACTCTTCCGCATCAGATTTTACATTACCTTGTGCAATCTCTGTGTTCTTCTCTCCATTGTTATTTTTTGAGTGATCAAAAGATTGTGATTGAGGAAAAGGTACAAGTGGTATCAGAGCAGAATCAATCCTCGGGAACAATGGAAGGTCTAACACAAAAGATTCATGAACAAGAGGAGCTTATTGAGAAGTGTCTTGGAGAATTACGTAAAGAACGAGGCAAAAAGCAACCTGAAGGAGCAACAAATTTGTTGGTGGAGTTGAACGATGAAGTAGATGAAGGTGTAGGAAAATCTAGTGTACCTCGTGGAAAACAAAAATGCAATTATGAAGATATGGAACTAGGTGAGTTTGCCATTAACCAAGTCTCCATGAAGGCAAAGTTGAATGATTTTGATGGTGAGAAGAAGAGTGGCCAAGATCTTGAGGCTTGGATTGAAGAACTGGAGGATTTCTTTGAGTTCAACAATTTAGTGAAGATTCCAAGCCAGAAGTTGGGATCCTACACCTGTGTGGGATTTCAAAGCTATGGTGGAATTCGTATATGTAGGCTCGAACGCATTCTGGTCCTGTTCTCTTGAAGGAATTTAGAGAACAAGCTGAAAAACACTATTGTTTTCCACACTACCATATGGAGAAGAAGATGGAGTTCTAAAATTTCCAACAACACAAAAGTGATAATCATAGCTTATCTGTTGATGAGTCAAAGAGAAGTTCTTACGTCTTCATAAATATGCATTAGAGGTTAGTGGTTATGCTCTAAAGAGTAAATTTATTGATGGGCTTCGTGAGGAACATCGCTATCAAGTCAAGGGATCTCGATGCATTGTTTTTCTTGATGATGTTACGATGGCCGAGAACTTTGAGAAGATGGAGAAGTTCAATTTGCAGAAGGAAAATAGAAGCAGATTCATTGCAAGGGGACATAGGCCACAAAGACCCATTGCAATGAACATGAACAATTCAAAGAATACTCCATCTTCATAACCAAGGCAAGAATCCTGCTCAAGTGGAAAATCAAAGGAGTTATCAACTAATCTAGTGGCAAAAAGACCCTATTTTATTGAGAGGGCAAAAGTACTTGGTCTGTGTTTTCATTACGGGGAGCAAGAGCATCCAACATATGAGTGCTCGAATAAGGCAGTCTTTCGACCCGCACAATCAAAAGTGATAAACATCATCAAGGAGGGTATCATTATTAAGGAAGAAAATGATGGAGCTAAGTTCCCTGACTCTACTTTACCTTGCATGGTGGTAAGTTTTTTCAAAAAGGCTTCTATAATCACGATTGCAGGTATGATTTTTGTGCATAAAATTAGATCTTTGATCGATTCATGTAGTGCCCATTGTTTTCTATTTTTCAAATTGATACAGAATCTAGGGATAGCCCTAAATATGTAGATAACTAGACCTATAGGGATGGCCAATGGACAATTACACTACACAAAAGGATATGTTGAAATGAATTTACTCTTTTTATTAGGTGCTTTTCTGGAAGTTTCCATGTAATTGAGATAAAACAGAGTGATGCAATCATAGGCATGGATTGGTTAGTTAAAAAATCTGTGACAATTAATTTTGAACAAAGAACGATCACTTTAAAGCTATATGATGAATCTATTCATATTCTAGGTGATGCCTATAATCCTAAACCTATCCTTATTTTTTCTATACAGATAATTAAAGGTGTACATGATAGCTGTAGCACATCTATAGTGTATGTAAACAATGTGCATGAAGAAGATAATGAGGAAAGTGTTCCAAATTATGTAGGGAATCTTTTGAACGAATATGTAGATGTATTTCCATAAGAGTTGTCTAGTATACCTCCACCTAGGTAGATTGACCATGGCATTGACATATATCTAGGGAGTGAACCATATTCTAGCATCCTATAGATTTAATAGCGATAAATTAAAGGAGCTTAAGATTCAATTAGATGATCTTTTGAAGAAATGCTTGATAAGACCGAGTGTCTCACCTTGTAGTGCACGTGTTTTATTTCAAAAGAAGAAAGATGGCTCTTAGAGATTATGCATTTACTATAGGGGGTTGAATAAAAGAAAAAATGAGAATAAGTATCCACTTCCTCACATAGATGACTTATTAGGTCAATTAAGTGTAGCGACTATATTCACTAAGATTGACTTAAGATCTTGATATCACCAAATTAGGATCAAAACATAGGATATTCCTAAGACAACTTTTCAAACACGATATGGTCACTAAGAGTTTACGCTTCTACCTTTTGGATTAGCAAATGATCCTTCCACATTTATGTGCTTGATGAATAATATTTTTCATGATTACCTAGATGAATTCATCTTAGTATTTCTTGATAATATATTTCTATACTCTAAAGATGATTTAGAGCATGCAGTACATCTCAAGAAGACTTTGCAAACTCTTAGAGAAAAAAAATTGTATGGAAAAAAGAGTAAGTGTTTCTTTGCTAAGGATAAACTTGTGTATCTAGGAAGAGTAATATCAAAAGAAGGAATCCTTATAGATGAAGATAAACTAAAAACAATAGTTGATTGGCCGATTCCTAAGACTGTAAGGGATGTTAGAAGTTTTCTTGGGTTGGCACAATACGAAAGAGCACATATTAAGGATTTCTCTAAGATAGCTACTCCCCTCACAGAATTGGCTAAAAAAGAATGTAGGATTTGCGTGGAGTGATGCCTCTCAAAAATCATTTAAAGCATTGAAACAAAAAGTCGTTGAAAAATATGTTTTGAAAAGACCAAAAATGGTAAAGCTTTTTGTGGTTGCATCTAATGCAAGTGGTAGTCAGATAGGATGTGTTCTTTCACAGGATGGTAGGATGGTCACATATGAGTCTAGAAAACTAAGAAAACATGAACTTAACTATACTAGTCATGATTTAGAAATGCTTGCTTTTGTGCATGCACTTAAGCATTGGAGACATTTATTGTTAGGGGTTAAGTTTGAATTGAAAATAAGTCATTAGAGTCTAAGATACATCTTCACACAACCATTGCTTAACAACAGGCAAAAGTGTTGAATTCAATTATTAAGTGAGTATGATTTTGACATTAAGTATCTAGCTCGTAAGGAAAATAAGGTTGTTGATGCATTGAGTCGGAGACCTTTGTATAATCTTGTTTCTGTAATAAATGCTGATTTTCTCAATCAAATTCAAGAAGAGATAAAACAAGATCCTTTTTATCCACCTATTTTGAATTCTTTGAATGCAAACAAGGGATTGATGTATAAGGAAAAATTTCATTCGTAGAATGGAACATTGTATAGTAACAATTGGCTATCCATATCTTTTGAATCTCCATTAAAAGTTTAAATATTGCATGATTTTCATGATGCACCTTTTTCTGCACATCTAGGTTATTCAAGGACCTATGTTAAATCAAAGTATTCTTACTTTTGCCCATGTATGAAGTGGGATATTAGAAAATATGTTAGTGAATGTTTGAAGTGCCAACAGGTGAAATCTCAGTTCAAGAGGATGTCTAGAATGCTTCAACCTTTGGATGTTCCACATTAGAAGTGGTAGTCTATTTCTATGGACTTTATCACTAAGCTACATATGACAAGAAGTAGGCATGATACCATATTTGTTGTAGTCAATCGGCTTACCAAGATGGAACATTTCTTTTCTATGAAAAAGACTGATACTGCATTGAATGTTTCAAGAATGTTTGTAAAAGAAAGTTTTCGATTACATGGAATGCCTAAAAGCATAATTTCTGATAGAGACTCTAGAATTATGTCAAACTTTTGGATAGCAACATTTGAATCGATTGGAACTCAACCTCATATGAGTATAGCTTTCCATCCACAAATTGATGGGGAAATCGAGAGAGTTAACAGGGTAGTCGAAGATATGTTGGGTATGTATGTGAATGAAAAGTAGGATAGTTGGAGTGAATACTTACCCTTGGTTGGGTTGGCATACTATAGTGCATGGCTTGCATCTATAAAAATGAAACCATTTGAAGCTATGTACGGTTATAATTTCTCTGACTCCATCTTTCTTTTTGGGTTTTCCAAATAAAGTAGAAGTTTCCAAAGAAATGCTTGATAAAATGGATGAAGAACTTGGGAAAATTAAGAAACACATAAAAGAAGCTTAGAAAAGACAAATGAAATTCTATGATTTAAAGAGAAGAGCACTTGAATTTCAAGTTGATGATATGGTATTTCTTAAAGTTAATCCTCATCGATCTAACTTGTTTCAAGGGAAGGATCATAGACTTTCTCCTCCATATGCACGTCCTTTTAAAGTTTTGAAAAAGATTGGATCTCTTGCTTATTTGGTGGAATTACCTAAACATTTAAATGTGCATCCTGTATTTCATGTTAGCTTACTTAAAAGATATGTATCTAATGTTGCTCAAGTTTTGTAGGACAATTATAAGCTGAAAGATGATGGCATTTTTGAGCTTCAACCTGAAATCATATTAGATAGAAAGGAAAGATTTCTTAGAGATAGATCTATAATAGAAGTTTTGGTGAGATAGCACTCATACCGAGTACAACATTTGAGTTGGGTGAAGTTTGATGATTTTCTAACACATTATCCTTCTTTCCAGCTTTCATGATAGATTTCTTAAAGGGGTGAAGAATTGTAATAGGCGTCTTTTCTAGTGAAATAATTCATTTTGAACTTTCTGAATTTCATTGTGGACATAATTCTTGGAATGAATAATTAGGTCATTTTTATGCATGTAGGAAAAATTTTGGATTGACAAGTTTCATATTCTCTATCTATACCTTATTCACATCATGTTTTCTAGTCGAATTTTGAAGGTGAATATGAAAGAATTAAGAAAAACTCTGTATGAGAGAAAAATAGAGCAAGTATAAGATATTTTACTCTTTCTAGAATTTGGAAACTTTCAAGGCTCAAAAGTGGCATTTGGAGCTGAATTTGGACCTCGGACTAATCTAACACTATTGTGCAGATCACAAAATTGAATAAAAATGTCTCTCACAAGCTTAAGCTAATTCCTCACCATTTTTAAGTTACTGGGCCGTTTTCCAACACTTAAAAGAACGAGGGCTTTTCTAATTCTATTCGAATCCATGATTTTGATGCTCACATGTCAACATGTCTAATTATGGATATTTTTGAAATATATCTTTTTGGTGCTTTTATCCTATGTTTGATAGGTACGCCAAAGAAAAGAACACACTACGATCGCATGGATTTTTGCGAAAGTTTTGGAGAAACTCGGCTTTTTCTAAATTTGGTGGATCACACATTTCTTTGGGGAGGGCACTGATCAAACTTTGATATAGGGAGACCTATGCATCAACACAGACGATGTAGAGAAAACTGAGAATTACCTTCTGATTGAGAGTGAGATTGAAAGTGAGAGTGTGATTGAGAGTGCGAGTGTGAATGTGATTGTGATAGCTCAGGGATGGTCGGGAGGTAGAGGCTTTGCCAAGGAGCTATTGTCCAAAGCTATTGTAACCATTGATTCACATCTATAATATCAAAATTCTTCCATCTCTGTGTCATATTTGTTTATACTCTTGCGCATCATATTTTATCTTACCCTGTGCAATCTCTGCTTTCTTTTCTCCATTGTTATTTTTGAATGATCGAAAGATTGTGATCGGGGATAGATTGTGATTGAGGAAACGCTACATGAGAAGATGGTCCATAAGTGCCAATAGTAGAAAACACCCATTCTTTGTTCTACATAAGATTAGTAGACTCTCTTTTTGGTATATATGCCTCTCCAACAACCATTCTAGCCTCATTTTCTTTGCTTGTTTTGTAGCTATTTTTGGGCACTTCCTTATGAAATTATCATTTTCTTTACAATATTTGGAGAACTATGTTTTTTCCTCTTTTCTTCACATATTTATGCTCTTTTTTTTTATTGTGCACAACTAGCAGATCTTTGTTGTCTAGTAGATGAGCTCCATTAAACTTTGACCTTCTAACTAGCTAATTAAGCTTAATTTGCTACACGCATAATGCACCTATTTTGCATGGAATCATCTTCTTGCAACAAAATAGATATTATCCTTAAGTGTTAAGGCATTTGGATTGCCTTTCATCATCAATCAAAGAGTAAAAGAAACACTCTAATATTAGTCTTGAAGACCATTAAGAAAAATCTACACAAGTGAACTACTTAGTAAGACTACTAGCAAAAATCAACTATTCCTTCAAATTTCGATCTTTTTTCAAAACATTGCTCATAGAATCTCGTTCATTCATATTTCCATCCTCCAACTATTTTTCGAGGTAAGCAACATGATCCTCATTTCTTGCCCAGTAGAAAGTGGTAACTGTATCCCAAGCATCCTTTGTTATTTTGCAAGATAGAATATAAGGGAGAATAGCATGTTTGATAGAGAAGGCTATCAATGCATGTTCTTGAGCATCTCTGCCATCCCAACCAAGTTTATTTGCATTGGCGCAAGAATAGGAACTTGAAGATTACCATCTTCAATGCCAATTACATTACCTTCAGTAATTGTATTTGCAAGTGTGGTAGGTTATTTTCCAACACCTTACACAATATTCAAGAGTTCTTCTATGAGCAATACATGACACACCATATATGCCCATAATAGTAATTGGTACCATCAAAATTATCCTCAACAACCAAGGTAGGGATTATATCATTGCTTCCAGCCATGGCCATTGAGTAAGATATCCTGATGCAAAAGAAGGATATATCTCGAAAAGTTGAATAGAACTTCCCTATGGAGTTCTAATAAACATGTAGTCAACTTTGAGTGGCTTAAAGTCGCAAAATGAAACCTGGATATATGTTTGCCATAAAAAGAAAGAAAATCCTTCATAGGCAATATGATACTCGGTTCGAAGGCCAAAACAATTTCATATCGAAATTTGGCATCATTTTGACACTTTGATTATAGGGGTTTTGATTATGCCGTGAAGGAAGTGGTGACCTGTTCGGATACCAATTGTTGGAATTTGAGGTCTATAAAATCATGTAAACAACACAAGGAACAAAAAGAAACTAGGAGCACAATACAAAATACTCAATTTATGAACAAGTGATTTTCCCATTAGGGTTATAGGCATATATATAAGAGGAGGTAAAAACCTTGTAGAGAGGGAAAAAAGTGCCTCCACAATCTTAAGTGTGTTCA
The DNA here is from genome assembly GCA_020310875.1 of Ceratopteris richardii. Lineage (NCBI taxonomy): Eukaryota > Viridiplantae > Streptophyta > Polypodiopsida > Polypodiales > Pteridaceae > Ceratopteris > Ceratopteris richardii. The sequence goes on along the minus strand of CM035422.1, from coordinate 113,322,535 downwards.
CACACATAACTATCAAAATATATCAACACAAACGTCATGGACAAGTAGGCTCCCTATCATCACGAGATTCCATCTCTTTTTTAGCTTTTAGAAATATCCAAGGTAAATACAATGTATTTCTTCAAACATGTGTTGTCATGTTAACCTATTTGAGTAGGGTGATTTATGAAAGTAGTCCTTGAAGCTTAGCGAAGCTCTTAGTCTTGCTAATTGTACCAATAATATCTATGTGTGTGTGCAGGTAGTGTTGCATTTTTCTTGCCCTCAATCGTTAGCATTGATTCTTTTGCATTACTCATCCATTTGATGTAATCCTTGCATCATTAGATAACTCTTATGGCTATGTTGAAGCATGCCAAGTTTCTCGTGCATTGTCTAAGTACTATGAGTGAAATCTTCAAAGTAGAGAAGTGTGGTGATTGAGATCTCTCTCTCTCTATGTAGGATATGTTGGAACTATTTTCCTATCCATTGTAAGCATTATTTCTACTTAGTTATTTATCCATTTTATATACTCTTGGTGTCCTTGGATATCACGTGAAGTCTTATAAAATTGAGAAAAGGTTGAGATTCATTTTCTAGTCATTGAAGGAGAAACACTTATTAGAGTGAAGTGTGGTCTCTATTTTACTAGCTATTGTGTGCAATCAAGTATCTCATCTTGTAGACATTTTAATAGTTCACTAGATTTCATCACATTCTCAAATAAAGAGTAACTTTGTTCGAGAAGGTGCAAAGAGATGTATCTATGGAGGTCATTTATAAATCATTGTTGCACAAGCATTGGGATACTTCCCCAAATAGTGTTGTAGGAGTATCCTTGAATCTTGGAGACATCAAATACAAGCAAGAAGGCCTCTTGGAATCGTTGGTTGAAGTTTTTCATTATCAAGATCTTATTGAAGCTAGCCTACATCAAAGGGAAGCTATTATACTCAAAGTTTCCAGTGTGCAAGGTGACCATCTAAGGAAAGCTTCGGATTGAGCAAGGTCTATAGACTCACTGATATTTTAAACACTTTGGATGATTTGCAGAGGGATAAATCTATTGGAGTTAGAAGTCTGCAAAAGCATGCAAATAGCACAAGGAAGAAGAAGAAGCTTGGAGCACAACACACAATATTGAATGTATTACCACTAAAATGTAAAAAGATAAGTAACATGTTAGGGTTATAGGTACAAGTTAAGGAAAAAAACCTCCTAAAGAGGGAAAAAAGTGTCCAGGTGGTCCTAGTGTGTTCACACACATCATTACCTAAATATATCAACAAATCCCCGTGGGAGTGATGCAGTGAACAAGGAGGTTGCACTCATGTATAAAGAAGTGCCAAGCTATGTGGAATCAATTCACAAAAGGAAGTAAACCGAAAGCTTTGTGGAAAGCTTCAAACTTCTCCCTAGGCAGAACCTTCGTGAAAAGTTCTACAATGTTCTCCTATGTGGGGACATATGCCAAGCTAATCTCTCTAGCCGATAACCTATCTCTGACATAATGATAATGCATCTCAATGGTGGTGGTAGAAGATTAACCAACACCCAAATCAGCCATAAGGCATCTGAGCTACACACACTTAACAGTTGCTATGAAAGCTACCCTGTACTCAACCTCACAATTGGAAGTGGCCACACTAAGTTCCTTTTTGCTCAGCCAAGATATGCATGAGCTACCAAGCATGAAGAAAAAACTACTAATGGACACACTAGTATCATAGCAAGTATCCCACTTAGACTCAAGAAAAGAATGCAAATTAGGTGGTAATGATCCCCCCTTGGGACAAAATAACCCAAGAAGCCAGGGACCACTCAAGTAGTGAAAGATGCACTTAACTACCTGCCAATGCTTGACACTTGGGCAATGCATAAACGTGCTTATCTCTAAGATAGAAAACTAAATATCGCGTTGAGTAATGCATAAGAAAATCAAGTATCCAACAACTTGCTGATAGAGAACAACATCAAATGCATATCCAACATCATGAAGACCCAACCATAAACTTGTCTACATAGGAATGGCAATAGGTTTACAATCTTCAAGGCCAAAATGTTGCAATAATCTATCAATATATTTTGTTTGACACAAAGCCATTCTACCATGAACGTGAATAAACTGAATGCCCAAATAATGATGCAAATGCCTCAAATCAGACATCTCAAATGAGGCATGTAAATCAGTGTTGAAATCAACAATATGCTTATCATGAGCGCCAATGCATAGCATGTCATCAACATACACCATAATGATTAGAAGCACATCATTAGCATGCTTAACATATAAGGTGCTCTTGGTTGGACTATTCTCAAAACCATGTCCAATCATATAGGCATGTATCTTTTCATACCAAGCACATGGTGCTTGCATTAAACCATATAATGCCTTCTTTAACCTCCACACCTAGTTTTCATGCCCTTTATGCACAAAGCAATGGGGCTGAAAAACATACACTTCTTGATGCAAATCACCATTCAAAAATGTTATTTTAATGTCCAGATAATGTACATTCCAACCATGATGAGCTGCAAGTGTATAGATGCTATGAACAGTAGTCATTCAGCAAGTAGGAGCAAAGGTTTCATCAAAATCATTGCCCCTTTCCTATGCATAACCCTTTGCAACAAGCTTAGCCCTATACCTGTCAATTGTTCCATTAGGTTTACGCTTTAGCTTGTATACCCACTTAGTGCCAATGGCCTTCTTTCCAGGAGGCAAGTCAGATAAAGACCAGGTACCATTTTTCATGATAGCATCATATTTAGATTGCAATGTTGCCATCCAATGTTCAGAATTTTATGCTTCATCAAGTGAAATAGGATCAATCTCATCATAGAGACTAGAGACATCCATAGCATAGCAATCTGATGCAAAAAAGGCACTATGAGAGCCTAAACGAGTACACTATGATAGAGGTGCATCTGATTTGTTGTCACGCAAAGTATACACCAACCATTTGGGCATAGTTTTTGCCTCCTCAATATCAACCTTCTCATCAGCAAGTGCATCATGTAAATTTGCATATAAAATAGAATGGTATGCATCATCACATGAAACCTATAAAGGGTAAGAAGTTGCCTCATTAGGACGAGCACTAGATTGTCCACCTATAAAAAGAGGCAGCAAAGTATCATACATGTCTTTAGAGCTAACAAATGTCTCCTTTGCACATGAAAGTAAAGGCTGAATAACATCTTCCACAAAAACAACATCACGACTAACCAAAATGTGCTTAATATGTGGATTATATAGACGATAGCCTTTGCTTTTAGAACTCTACACAACAAAAATTCATTTTACTGCTTTATAATCCGATTTCCTCCGATGTTGCTCAGGCACTAATGCATATGCCAGACAACGAAAAACACATAGATGAGCAAAAGATGGCTTGCAACCATGCCAAGCATCATATGGAGTGATAGATTGCAATGCTTTAGTGGGACACCTGTTAAGTACATATGTTGCACACATTACAACCTCAAGCCAGGAACTATGTGGTAAAGATTGTCTATTGACAATACACCTCGCCATCTCCATGAGTGACTAGTTCTTCCATTCTACAACTCCATTTTGTTGAGGTGTATACAACACTGTACATTGATGGTTTGTTCCACATTTAGCCAGAAATGCATTAAAGTCAAAACACATATGTCCCCCCCCATTAGAATGGAGGGTGCCCATTTTACATGCTGACAGATTCTCAGCCAAAACCAAAAACTTTTTGAAGCACATAAACACTTCGGACTTTGCTTTGAGTGGATATACCCATGCATGCCTAGAAAAATCATAGATGAAAGTCACGAAGTAAAGAGAGTTTCCAAAAGAAGGTGTCTGCATAGGACCACAGAAATCACTATGTACAAGCTGCAATTTTAGAGTAGCCCAAACTGAACCATCTTTTAGAAAGGAGGAACATTGCATTTTTCCCAAAATATAGCCTTCACAAACATGGTTTCCAGGTGCCTCAAGTTTTGCCAAAGAGGACCCCAGTTTAAATTGCTGCAAGCATAGAAAACTAGCAAAATAGAGATGAGCAAAGTGTGCATGCGAAAGCTTTGCATTTGACATAGCCTGAGAATCATGTACTGCACATGTTGAATCATTCATAGATCTTTCATAGTCTATGAGCTTATACAACCCACGACATAGAATGCTAGAAGCAATAATCATGTCACCATTTGACAGATCATGAACTGTACAACTATCATCAATTAACTTCACAACCAAGCCAATCTTGCCTAATGCTGAAATTGATAATAGATTTTTCTTGCTCCCTAGCACAAATAAAGCATCTAAAAAGGTGAAAGAACTACCATCAAGAGTAGTCAAAATGATCTTACCAACTTACATGACAGGATAAGAGGAGTTGTTAGCACATGTGACAGTATTCCCTATAGGGGCACGCTTAGGTGAAGTGAAGAAAGTATGTTGCAAGGTTATATGTTACAAACAGTAGTAAACACCCATTCTTCATTTTGCACAAGATTAGCAGACTGTGTTTTTTGTGTAGAGGCCTCTACAACAACCCCTCCAGCCTCTTTCCTCTTTTCTTCATTAGCAACTAGTTTAGGATAGCTCTTAATGACATGATCATTTGCTTTATAGTATTTTCAAAAAAAGTTTTGCTTTTCTGATTTCTTCTCATTTTTGTCTTCCTTCTTCGAGTGTGAAGCATTTGTAGATTTCTGCTTACTAGTAGATGAGCTCCATTTACCTTTACCCTTCACACTAGACAAGAAAACTTGATCTGCAATATGCATAATGGACCTGTTCTGTGTAAACTAATCTTCCTATAGCATAACAAAAAGTAACTCTTCAAATGAAAGGGCATTTTGATTGCATTTCATCATCAAACAAAGAGTAGAAGCAAAACTCTGACATGAGTCAGGAAGACCATTCAGAATGGTCTACACAAGTGATCTATCTAGTATAACTTCATTGGTAGAAATCAGCTCATCCTTCAAATCCTTGATCTTTGTTACAAAATTGTCCATAGAATCACCTTCATTCATTTGCTCACTCTCCAATTATTTTCGGAGGTAAGCAACAAGAGCTTTGTTCCTAGCTTGGTACGATGTGGTAAGTATATCCCAAGCATCCTTAGTTGTTTTGCAAGAGCGAATGTGAGGAATAATGGCACGTTTGAGAGACAAGGCTATCAATGCATGTGCCTGAGCATCTCGGCCATCCCAACAAATTTGCTCTATAGTAGGTGCAGTAAAAACCACAACACAAACATGAATTTGAACAGTATCAACATCTTCAATGCCATCTACATCAGCTTCAATACCTATATTTGCAAGTGTAATAGGATGTTTTTCAATGCCCTACAGAATGTTCCATAGTCCTTTTGCAACCAATACATGTCGCATCATATAACCCCACAATGGGTAATGGGTACTATCCAACTTATCCTCAATAGCCAACATACAGAATACATTAGTGCTTTTAGCCATGGCCACTGTGTAAAATACCCTGATGCAAAAAAATGATTGTATGGGATAAAGTTGAACAAAACTACCCTGATGAGTTTTGCTAGACCTGTAGTAGACTTTGAGATGCTTATACTCGCAAACCAAAACCTATATATGTCTTTGGAACAAAAAGATAAAACAGCCTCCACAAGTGCTTTGATAGTGCGTTTAGAAGCCAAAACAAGCTTAGATCGTGATTTCAGCACCACATAATAGAGCTGTTTTGATCACCTTGAGTATGCTCATCAAATTTCGTGTGATTCTAAGACTGTGACCAGAGGGGTGTTGACTTGCCCTAGATGAAGAGGTGACCTGCTCTCATAGGAATTGCTGGAGTTAGACATCTGTAGAAGCACGCAAACAACACAAGGAAGAAGAAGAAGCTTTCAGCACAACACACAATACTGAATGTATTACCATTATAATTGAAAACGATAAGTAACCCATTAAACCCTAAAACGTTAGACAAAGCAAACTATCAACCATGTATACTTATGTAACTACCTTATTGGCGAGGGCATATAGGGATTGATTAGTGGAAGTGAACCAAGACCTAGATTGTACGAAAATTCAATCAATGAATAGCTAAGTTTCTTTAGGGAATGAATGCAAGAGACAAGACAATGATCTTTATCCTTTCCCAACACATAATCACTAGCATGAGTGGAAATAAAGAATAATCTTAATAACATTTGAAAAATCTCAAAGAGTAGCATAAATGACTACAGTTGATGTCAAACGATTTTCTAATGCATTGGCATCCATTGGAAGCCATATTAAATGATGAAGATCTTGTCGTTTACAATCCCAATGGTTTGAGGGATGATAAAAAGTGGAAACCTTTCACATGAGTATATATAAGGGATAATCTACCTAAATTTGAGAAATGCTTTAGTGACATGGTTACAAAAGTGATGAACATATGTGGAGGTTCAACTAAAAGCAAGGATGCACAAGTTCATGCAGCTAATCAAAGGGGTAAAGGAAGAAGAGTTCAAATCTAGCGCCAAGAAAGGTTGCATGAATGCAAGAAATGTACACCATTATCACTTATCCTAAGTTCCTATGTTCATTCATGTATTAGCACATGAATGATCCCTTTTAAGAATTAGTTCCAATTACAAATTCATAAGAGAATCTTTCCACGAATTATTTGGTGAGGATTTACAGCAATCAAGTCCTAAAATTTTGGAACACTTATAGGTAAAGATTCGAATTCAAACTTGAATCTTGGCTCCAACAAAAGCCTATAAAAGAGGACCATCTAGTTGCATTGATAGAAGATGATATAGCAGAGATTTCAGAGGAATTTTTGTGGCATATTGAGCTCACATTATAGCTCCTCTATCTCCCTCATATTGTGCGATCATTCATTGCCAATTTCAATGTAATTCATGTGCATTAATACATATAATCTTCCCATGTCTCATCTCTTCTACTTTGTCATATATTACTCAAATTAGTGAGCTTCTCTTATCTATTTCATAGGGTGTACTTGATAATTTTCAGTGATTTAAGTTGGTATAGATTGAATAGATAGTCTATTTGTATGTTAAAATGTTTCATCTCAATTGCCTCAGCCATTCTCGAGATATAATCAAACCATTACTCTCTAGTATACATACTGCTAACTCCCTAAAATGTTGAGATGCATCTCAATCTTTCTAAGCATCATTCTCTGAGCATAGTTGATCATTTCTAGTGAGATAACTTGTGAAAGTTTTCTATCTTAGTTAGTTAGATATTCCGAAAAGGAGTTTTTCTAATTGTTATCAGTGAAGGAGTATTGTTCATTTCTCTAAGCAGGAGTAGTGACCAAAATATCAAGTATTTGGTTCAAAGTGAAACTCCAAGTTATCTGTTTCAATTCAATGATCTGAGGATCATCTTTCGAAGTACTTGGGTGATTATTTGTGCTTCTTGGAAAGCTTAGGAGGTCTCATTTGCACTCCTCCACTTAGTTTTGTCTACTGTGAAGCAAGAATTTGCACCACCATCTCATCTCTGGAAGGTTTCCACCATCTCCTCCAACAGTGGTATTAGAGCAACATCAAGGTAAAATGGGAGATGGATTTCCATCATTAATTTAGGAGGGGAAATTATCCAACTTGGTTGCTAAGGATGAAGGCTTATGTCCAAGGAAGAAGCTTGTATGGATACCTATCTGGAGATGAAGAAATGCCATCCTTTAGAAGCAAGAACCATCCTACAAGAGAGGATGAAGAGAGACTAACTGTGTGGTCTGCAATGGATGCTCGAGCAAGGTCTTACATACTCAATTCAATATCTGATTTTTTGTAACCTCATATTAGGAATTGAAAGACTTCACAAGAGACTTGGGAAGTACTATCTTCATACTTCCCATCATATACAAGGGCCAGAAAGAACCAGCTTTGGATGGATTTCAACATCAAAGAAGAAACCAAAGCAAAGTGTAGCTGACTATGTGACCACAAAGAAGGATGTAAATGATCAACTTGGAAATATCGGAGAAGAACTAGAAGAGGAGTAGATAATAAGGTAGATCATAAATGGCATCAAGGTTGATGACAAGTAGGAGTCTTTTACCAGAGCAATGGACCTATATATGGATATGGAGATTCCTGACCTCAATATATTGATGAGAAAACTCTTCGCACATGAGAAAAAGGTCAACAAGAATGGAGATACTTTTAGAAGTAATCAGATTTCTTCCCTTTACATAGATGAAAATAAGAGTAAAGGTAAAGGAAAAGGTAAGAATAATGAAGAAGATGCAAGTACCTCTCAAGTAAATATCATAGGTACAGGAAGAGGTACTAGAAGAACGAGCAGAGGAGGAAAGAAAGGCAGTGAGAGACCGTAAAATTCTTCACCTTGCAACATTTGTGGCTTGACCAATCAATATCACAAATGGATGCTTCAAGAACTCAAAGAATCAGAGAGGAAGAGGCTTCCATTGAGGAGGCTATGGATAATCAAAAGTAGGTTCAATAATGGAGGAAATAACCAAGGCTACAACAACAAATATCAAGGATGCTTTAGAGGAAGAAGAGACTACAACAACTATACATTTCAAGAGGATTCCCTATTACTCATGAATATGAAAGCCAAGCAAGGTAAAGATGATGAGTACATATTCTATATTGATTCTAGTTGCTGGAATCATGTAGAAGGAAATGTAGCATTAGTCTGCTCCCTTGAAGAACCCAAAGGAAAGCATGAAATGCATACAAGTGATTACACTAGGCACTCACTAAATAAGATTGGAAATTTAAAGCATCTGATGGTAACATGAATCTCCTAAGCAGGGTATTATATGTGCCAACAATAGCCAAGAATCTAATGAGTGTTGGACAAATTATTGAGAAGGGTTTAGAGGTTAGATTCACAAGGCATGGAGCATATGTGGAGGGCCCTCAAAAAGTCTTTAAGCGGATTGGAAAATGTGAGAAATCTGGTATACGTTTTACCTTTGAACTTGAAGATACAAGAAATATGTAATCAATTATGACCAAACCCTATCTGAATTAAAGATATGGCAGAAGAGACTAGGACATATAGGTGAAAGGACATTGAAGCAAACATGCAGGGTTGGGAGTGTGCTTGGCATCCCAAATGTGTCCAAGCAACACATGATTTACAAATGTGGAGCATGCCAATTCAACAATTCACATAGGCAACCATTCAACAAAAGAGGATACATGTATGAAGACTACTTGGAGCTTGTACACAAAGATGTGTGGGGTCCTAGCAGAGAGCCACCAATTTCAGGGTCAAGGTATTATGTTTCATTCATAGATGAATATCAAGGTGGAAAATAATTTATTTTATGAAGCATAAAAAAGAATTCTTCACTTGTTTCAAGAAGTATTTGGCCTTGGCTGAGAATCCAACAACTTAAAGTTTGAAGAGGCTTAGATCTGATGGAGGTGGTGAGTATTTCTCACTTGATTTTGACTCCTTCTTACAGGATAGATGCATAAAGAGAGTGATTACAACAAGGTACACTCTTGAACAAAATAAAGTGACATAGAGAAGAAATAGATTAATAGTAGAGGTTGCACGATCAATGTTGAATGAAAAAAATCCCTAATTATATATGGGCAAAGCCTGTTTCCACAACCACTTACCTAATCAATAGGATTCCATCCAAGTCTCTAGATGCGATGACATCTTACTATGAGGCATGGAATGGCAAGAGACCTTCTTTAGATCATTGTAAGATCTTTGGGTGTATTGCTTATGCACACATACCCTCATAGATTAGGGGAGAACTTGATCCAAAAACTGAAAGATGCATATTTATTGGCTATGATTAGAATCACAAAGGATATAGGTTATATAATCCCACTAACAAAGGATTTATAGTTAGTAGGTATGTGGAATTTGATGAAAAATAAATCTTGGTTTGAGGACGATTGTAGGAAAATAAAGCTACCCTATGATTTAGAGAATGATTTTCCAAATATGGACAAAGAAGAACCACATACATCAGAGGATGTGAACTCAGAAGATTAAAAAAAAATTGATCTTGAAGCTTTGAATTCCAAGGGCAAAGCTCAAAAAATTGAAAGACATTCGAGAGTTATCCAATCAAGCACTTAGAAGATCTCAAAGGAAAAGCAAGAAACTCATAAGGTATGGTTATGACACATCAGTAGTCAGCAAGCATTCTATATACATGGCTAAAGACTTTATGTTAGAGGAACCTTCTTCATTTGAAGAAGTCAACAAGAAATAAGAATGGAGAGTAGCTATGCAGGAAGAAATTGAAGCACTTCAGGAGAATACCTCTTGGGATTTGGTTTGCAAAAAAGCATTCATGAAGGTAATAGGATCCATGTGGTTTTACAAAGTGAAAAAGAATTCAGATGGCACAATAAGCAGGTATAAAGCAAGGCTAGTAGCAAAGGGGTTTTCTCAAACCCATGGGGTGGATTATGAGGAAACCTTCTAACCTATAGTCAAGATGCCAACCATCAGAGTTTTAGTAAGTATTGTTGCTTCAAAGAATGGGAACTTGTACCAATTAGATGTTAAAAATGCATTCCTTAATGGGTGGATCTCTCAAGAGGTGTACATGGATCAACCACCAAGATATGAAGACAGAGAAAGACCTAATTATGTATGTAAATTAACAAAGGCACTGCATAGTTTAAGGCAAGATCCTAGAGCTTGGAACCGTAGGCTGGTCATATACTTGTAGGACTAAGGTTTTGTTGCAAGCAAGACAAATTCTTCATTTTTCATTAAGAAGACTAATATTGAATCTTAATTCCAACAAAAGGCTATAAAAGAGGACTATCTAGTCACATGGATAGAGGATGATATTGCAAAGATTTCAGAGGGATTTTTGTGGCTTATTGAGCTCAAATTATAGCTCTTCTATTGCCATCACATTGTGCAATAATTCACTACCAATGTGAATATATATTATTTGCATTAGTACATATAATCTTTGTTGGAGGAGATGTATGGATACCTCAAGGAAGTGAGGTGGTACTACAAAAACTTGCTTTGCACCCACCCTAATACACTTGAGATTTATATAGTAGGCCCTTTTAGCTTGAATATTACACCAAGAAACTACCAATGTACTTTGGATTTGATGCTTGAAACAATTGAATCAAAACAAACTACTTCATGCATAGCTACCGTCATAAAACTTGCTATTTTAGTCCATACATGTGCTAGTTCTTTTGCTCAGTGGTCACAGTAGAGTAATAATTGATGAAATTTCTTTTGAGGGAATTCAATTAGCTTAGATAGCTAAATATTGCAATTGGAATCATCTAAAATGATCAACTATGCTTTGAGAAATAAGTTTAGTAAACTAAAGCTTACCCCTCATTTTTTAGGTTAATGAGTAGATGATAAGTGAGCATTTGGATGCCAATTTCTCCCAGATGGCTCAATCAAATGCCTTGAAATTTTGAGAGCAAAATTACGTTTCAAGCTCGTTCCAATAAGCCAAATATTATGAATGGTTGAGCATTCACTCAGACACGATCAGAGAAAGTTGATTATTCTGAGTAGTCATAGCAGAGAAGTAGAGACAGATGTTCAATGAACTATATGTATTATAATACATGATTGTACAAGATCATTGGCATTCTAATGATGCTTAATGATGATGGATTGAGTGGGCTATGGTGTGAGCCACTCAGCTTCTACAAAAGATCAAGGAGATAGCTCTCAATCAGGCCATACAGTCGCAAGTTTTTTACAAGCCTTTTATAATTTGTTCTTCCAAGTTTGAATTTTGAATTCAAACTTGGCTTCATCTAAAAAGTTACTCCATTGATTTAGGAATTATTCCGTCATTTCAAACTCGTAACTAATATTCCTCCTAACTCAACGAGTTGTAGGGTCTTGAAAGATTCTTCAAGGTTTTAATCTTTTACAAATGGTAAAGGATCAAGTGATTACAAGCTAATGTTCATATGCAACTTCAAGTGATAGTTTCACATATCCTCTTCCATGCTAAGCCAAATGTGTATCCTTGATTATTTGCACCAACATCACCCTCTCAAGTCAAACATCTTGGCTTGCATAGCTTCATTAGTCCTCTTGAATATCCTGCAATCTAGTCATGGTTTTAAACCTGCAAAGCTTAGACTTTGGTTAACAAGTCAGCATATTACATATTTGTAGATACATATGCTAATTGAATCTCTTTGCTCAAGAGTTTCTCTCTAACATAGTGATACTGCACTTCTATATGCTTGGTTCTTGCATGATAAATGGGAATGGTTGCAAGGTGAAAAGAACTAGCATTATTACCAATGATCATTGGTGAATGAGTGTGAAGTCCCAATTGTGAGTAGAGCAATCTAATCCAAATAGCTTCTTGCGTAGCATTTGCTAATCCCCTGTATTCAGCCTCTGTTGAGGATAAAGCAATAGTTGGTTGCTGCTTAGAGGACCATGAGATAGTTTTATCACCTAAAAAAGGTAAATATCCAGAAATACTTCTCTTGTCATCCTTAGATCATGTCGAATTTGCATCTGAGTACAATTTTATACCCAAATCTGATGTGTATGGGAAGTAAAGACCTTGATTTTTGAGTACCCTTGAGGTACTTCAAAATTCTTTTAGCAGCTTCCAAGTGAGGTGCTCTAGGCTTATGCATGAATTGACTCAAAACACTTACTCCATAACATATGTCAATGCTTGTTAAGGTTGCATAGTTTAGACTCCCAACTATGCTTTGATAACTTGCAGTGTCTTCAAGCAAATCACCTTCATGAGCACTTAATTTATGATTTACCTCCATAGGGGTGTTAGCTACTATTGCATCCACCAAGTGGAACTTCTTCAACATGTCGTGCACATATTTCCTTTGAGTGATTAGATTCTAGAGTTAGCGTATACCAACTCAAGTCCAAGAAAATATTTTAGAAACCCTAGGTCACTGATTTTGAACTCGTGCATCATCTGGTTTTTTATTTGTTTGATGCCATTGGCATCACTACCTATAAGAATAACTTCATCCACATATACACATAAATATATCATTTTCAAATTATTCCTCTTGAAAAACAGAGAAGAATCTGCTTTTCTTATCATGAATCCTTAGTCTTGAAGATAGGTTGTTAACCTACGGTTCCATGCTCTAGGTGCTTGCTTTAAAACATAAAGAGATTTTTTCACTTTGCATACATGATTTACTTTTTTTGGATCTTCATAGCCAAGAGGTTGAGCCATGTAAACCTCCTATAAAATCCATCCATCGAGAAAAGCATTTTTTACATCTAGTTGATACATATTCCAATTTCTAGATGCAACTACACTTACCAATACTCTGATGGTTGGCCTCTAAGCCACAAATGAAAAAGTTTCTTCATAGTCTACTCCTTGGGTTTGTGCAAAACCCTTAGCCACAAGTCTAGCTTTATACTTGTTTATGGATCCATCTAAGTTCCTTTTGATTTTGTAAATCCACCTAGAAACAATTACCTTCATTGATGATTTCTGGGGTATTAGATCCCAAGTTTCATTCTCTTGGATTGCTTCTATTTCCTCATCCATAGCTTCCTTCCACAATCACTCTGTTCCTCCTCTCTGCTACTCCATTTTGCTCAAGAGTATATCTGGTAGTGATCTCCCTTTTGATACCTTTGTCTTGCAAAAATGCATCAAACTCATTGGAGAAGTACTCACCTCCTCCATCTAACCTTATCCTCTTTAAAATTTTTCCTATTTAATTTTCCACAAATGCAAGATACTTCTTGAAAAATCTCAACACTTCATCCTTATGTTTCATGATATACAAGATAGTCCATCTACTGAAATCATCAATAAATGACACATAGTACCTTGAGCCTGAAATTGAAGGGTCCTTGCTTGGTCCCCACATATCTGTGTGGACAATTTCCAAATACTCCTCATGCATATACCCTTTCTTTGTAAAGGGTAACCTCTATGATTTACCAAACTCACATGCACTACATTTATAGATCATATATTGCTTGGATAGGTTAGGTATCTCAAGTACACATTGATCTCTACATATCTACTTAAATGTTCTCTCACCAATGTGTCCTAATCTTTTGTGCCATATCTCTAACTCACACAAGGTTTGATCCTTATAATTATAAAGTGCAATGTTTCTAGTGTCCTCAAGCTCAAATGTAGACAATCTACCTTATATTTTTCTCCCTTTGCAATCCTTTTGAGTCCATGTTGGGGGTCCTCCACAAAAGCTCCAAATATATTGAACCTAACCTGCAAACCCTTTTCCACTATCTATCCAACACTCATCGAATTCCTTGTGATAGTAGGTACCTAAAGCACTCTACTCAAGAGACTCCTATTCCCATCAAAAGTTTTGACATTTCCTACCGTGACAACTGAATGCTTGGTATCATCACCTGTCCGCACTTGATGTTTTCTCTTGGGCTCTTCAAGATCACAAAGGAGAGCTACATTGCCTGCTCCATGATTTTAATAACCTAAGTCAATGTAGAATAGGTGCTCATCATTCATACCTTCTTTTGAAGTCATGCTCATAATGAGAAGAGAATCATCTTGATCCTCGATATAGTTATTGAAGTCTTTTATTGATTTGTATCCTCCTTGGTAATTGTCGTTGTAAGTGTTGTTGTATCCATGGTTGTATCCTTGATTATGGTTGAATCTTCCTCTTAATTGTGAGTAGCCACCTCTTTGAAATCCTCTTCCTCTCTGGTTCTTGAAGTTCCTATAGCACTTTTGTTCTTGAAGTTCTTGAAGTCCAAATATATTGCATGTTGAAGATTTGAAAGGTCTCCCCCTACCTTGCTTACCTCCTCTACCCCTTCCTCTTGAGTTCCTACCTCTCCTTACATAGTTAGCTTGAGAAGTAAGTACCTTCAGCTTCAACTTTCTTGATCTTTCCTTTATCCTTAGAATTTTCTTTATCTATATAGAGGGGAGAAGAATTGTTACCTCTTGATGGCTCTCCATTTTTGTTGAGCTTGGCCTCATGGGTGAAGAATTGCCCCATGAGAGTGGTTAGATCAGGCATTTGCATATCCATATAAAGATCCATTGCAGTTGTGAAAGACTCCCACTTATCATCTACCTTGACGCCATTGATTATTTGTTTCACTATTTGCTCTTCTTCAATCTCCTCTCCTATTATTTCCAATTGATCCGCCACATCCTTCATCTTAGTCACAAACTCTGAAACATTATGCTTAGGTTGCTTCTTTTGAGTAGTGAATTCCATCCACTATTGATTTTTTCTAGCTATTGTATTGCAGGAAAAGTATGTAGACAGAGTATCCAAGTCTCTTGGGAAGTTTTACAATTCCTAATATGAGCAAGAAGGAAGTAAGAAATAGAGTTAAGTAGATATGACGTGACTAAAGCATCTTTGGCACACCATGAGGTGAGTCTTTCTTGCTTCTCTCTTGTAGGTTGATCTTTGCTTCTAAATATGGGCATCCCCTCATCTCTTAATATGTATCCATAGAGAATCCTTCCTTGTAGATAGGTCTTCATCCTCAAGGACCATGCTGGGTAATTATTCATATCCAACTTATCAATGAATGAAGGGAAACCATCTCCCATTTTGCTTCAACTTGCTCTAATACCACTCTTGGAGGAGATGGATGGATACCTCAAGGAAGTGCGGTGGGACTCCTAAAACCTTCTTTGTACCTACCCTAATACACTTAAAAGTTATATATTATGCCCTTTTAGCTCGCAAATGACACCATGAAAGTACAAATCTACAAGTTTGGATTTGATGCTTGAAACACCTGAATCAAAATAGATTACTTCATGAAAAGCTAGTGGCACAAAACTTGCTATTTTAGTCCATACACTTTCTGGTTCTTTTGCTCAGTGCTCAAATTACAGTAACAATTGATGAAATTACTTTTGAGGGAATTCAAGTAGCTTAGATAGCTAATTCTTGCAAGTGGAATCATCGAAAATGATCAATTATGCTCTAAGAAATAAGTTTAGTAAACTCAAGCTTACCCCCGCCTTTTTAGGGACTAACTAGTAGCTGAATAATGAGCACTTCAATGATGATTTCTCCGAGATGGCTGCATCAAATGCATCAAGATTTGGTTAGCCCAAAGTAGACCTCAAAATGGTTCCAACAAGCCAAAGATTATGAAAAAAGGTTGAGAATTCTTTGAGATATGATTAGAGAATGTTGAGTGTTCTGAGTAGTCATAGCAGAGAAGTAGACAAAGATGTTCAATGAACTTTATGTATTATATGACATGATTGTACAAGATCATTGGCATTTTAATGATGCTCAATGATGAGAATTCTTTGAGATATGATCAGAGAATGTTGAGTAGTCATAGCAGAGAAGTAGACAACGATGTTCAATGAACTTTATGTATTATATGACATGATTGTACAAGATCATTGGCATTTTAATGATGCTCAATGATGATGGAGTGAGTGGGCTATGTTGTGAGCCACTCAACTTCTACAAAAGATCAAGGAGATAGCTCTCAATGAGGCCACACAACCGTGTGCTTTTTACAAGCCTTTTATAAGTTGTTCTTCCAAGTTTGAATTTTAATTTCAAACTTGGCTCCATGTAAAAAGTTACTCCATTTTTTTAAGAATTATTCCATCATTTGAAACTCATAACTAGAATCCATCCTAACTCCACGAGATGTAGGCTCTTGAAAGATTTTTTAAGGTTTTAATCTTTTACAAATGGTAAATGATCAAGTGATTACAAGCTAATGTTCATATGCAACTGTAGCTCAGTGATGAGTAGCACCTCCTTTAATGTCAATCCGGGAAGACGTGAGGATGGTATGAAGACCTCGAGCAAGTGGCGGCACAACTGCGTGAGTGAGAAGCACACAAACATGCACACACATACACACACACGTGCACACACGGCCAGACAAAGAGTGAGAATCAATGGAGTTCTTAGATTACTTTCAAAAAGCTCTTACAAGTTCGTTTCAATTACAATCTAACCTCAAAAATGAGCTCTCTAGCTCTTTTTATAGTTTTTGACTAGGTTTTGGCCCTGTCCAGACCTAGTGTCCGGCCTAGTTAAAAATTAGGTTCCAGGGCCAATTTGAGGGCTTAAACGGACTGTAAAAAATACGAAAATTGATATGTAGGTACTTCTAAGGCTCCTCAAGCTCAAGGACTCCTTGACTTGCACAAAATGGAGCTACAAAAATATGAAATGGTATTTACAATGATTGTTAGTGATAAGAATCACTATTAAAAGATGTTGATTTGGGAAAAATTGAAGGGCCTATCTGCCAGATTTGCGTCGACTGCTTTGTCTACTTACTCCTTCACCTTGTTCTGACTCTCTCCGCTGGCTTCCTTGTCTAGTCGGTCCTTGGGTGCCCATACTGCTCTCAACACCCCCCCCTCTCTCGCGTCTGTCGTCCCTGACAGACCCTTGTTGCTAGGAGTGTTGGATGTAGTATTCCACAACCTGAGTGGCAAGCTGATGTTCTTGTATGCGTAGTCCTCTGGCCAAATCTGTCATCATACGATCCCAATCGATTGGTCCTGGAATGTCCGGATGTGGCAGACATAACTGATATGCATGGATCGCTTGTTCTACTGCGAATAGATGTAGCAAATGTGTGGGTCTGGGAATGAAAATTTCGGAATTGTATTCCCAGAATCCCGTAGAGAACATTTCCTCAAATGTCTGCTTGAAGCATGCGGGCAAGTACTTTATTCGTGCATGCCAAGCAAAGATGATAGTGACCGAGGGGGTTTGGCTCATGTCGTAGACTAAATCCTTGTTGCCTTGAGAGAATCCAGGGGCAGAGATGTATGGAGCTTGGACATTCCGAAAGGTTTTGAAGACAATGGTCATGAGCTCGAATATCTTCATACACATTTTTGCCGCGATGTCGGGTGCATTATTTAGACGTGTAGACCAGTGTCGGATTGTTGATATCATGTAGGCTACGGTTGGAGTCCCTCGAGGTGGAGCAAAATATGGGTAGTTAACCCAAGCCGAGCACTCTTTATTGTTGCGTACCTTGATTGCAAATGCTTGCCAGGATCTGCGACGTACCACTGGACAATAGCATGGATTATACTTGATATATAGTGGCATGGTTGCCCAGGTACTCATCATCTCTAGGTAATCGGTGAGTAAACGTGCACGCCAATTAGGTTGGAAGATCGAGCCAGCACGTGCATCTGTCGGTAAATCCCCTATCTCAAATTGAGTGGCGAACGTGGGCTCCTTCCCTGTATGTCTTTTGACTTCTGCATTATAATCATGTAGTAAGACAAAATAAGGCATGTATTGCGATTCTGATGTTGTGATTAACCGTTGATGGGATAAATTTTGAAAGTAGGAAGACCGAAGGATAGTTTCTTCCAGATTTGTGAGAGATTGCATTTGCACGGCCACACGATCATCATGTGTCTTACCCACTTTCTCGACCCTTTTGACCCAATCTGGAACTTGAATTTCTAACGTGTCTTGTCCTTCTTCTGTAGTTCGACAACCAGGCGTCGGCATAGGCTCGTATGGCTCTTCATAGCTGTCATCGACGGGGATTTCCACTACTGTTTCAGGTTCTGGTTCTTCAATGGGCGAGGGTGGCCGTTCATATGGTAAGAGGCGTGCTTGGAGTTCTGCCACCTGTTTCCGGAGGGTCTCCATTTCTTCTGTAGAGTGTTGCAAGATTACCGGCTCCTGTTGAGCTGTGGGGACACTGGCTATCTGTTTCTTGAGATCTGCACATTCAGTCTCTAGCTTTTCATATGACTCCAAAAGATTTGCATGCTCCTCAAGTAGGATGCGAATGTCGTCCGATGGGACTGCTCTATATCTGGTAGGGCTAACGGTTGCTCCTACGGTTCCTTCCATAGCCGCTTCAAAGTTGTCTTGGTTTTGTTGTTGAAGTCGTTTGTTCTCTTCTAGTGCTGCGGCCATATGCTTCCTTAATAGCCCAATGTTGCGTCTGAGTGTAGCGTTAGAGATCATTTGCGCTTGAAGCACTGTTTCTAGTTCCTTGACTGCTTGGTCATCTACAGTTGATGTCTTTGATTCCAATTCGGAGTGAGCCTGCTGTAGTGTGGTATGCTCGGTTAGGAGCGTCTGGTAGTCAGCTTCAAGAGTGGTGACTCTAGCTTGCAGACGTTGAGATTCTGCCTGGAGGGCAGCAGTGCGTTCTTCCAATTGATGGTAGTCTTGTTGTAGCTGATGTGCACACTGAAGTAACGTGTTGAACGTGCTATTTACATTATGAAATGCAAGGGGAAAAGTTTGAAATGCAGGGGAGGTGGGATTGGGTAGGGGGGTAGTGAATGCTGTGTGTGCCAATGATGTGAGTGGTGAGGTGGGGGGCAAGGGAGGGGAAGATGGTGGAATTGTGGGGAGAGGTGCTGTGGTTGGTGAAATGTCCATTGGGTCAGACAAGGTGGTGTGTACAGGGGCTACCATGTAGGTGGGTATGGTAGGTGAAGTGAGTGTGGTGTTCGTGTAAATTGATGTCGTTGCGAACATCGGAGAAATGTGCCTCGGAAACATTGGAGAGCGGGTGAACTGCTCCACAACGGACGGGTATTGGGGTGGCGCGGTCAGGTTGAAAGAGGTGTAGGGGCCAGATGGGAAGTGGGGGTCATGGAATGGAGGTACCCATATTGGGGGATAGGTCGGGAAACACAGGGTGCCTTCTGTGGGTGCTGGGTTTCCAACTACACTTGGAATTATGGGATGGCCAGTCATGGGTTCAGAGGATAGACGGGACGAAGTGTACAAGGGATTGGTGACGAAGGAGAAGAGGGTGTCTTGTGAGGTGGGTTCTCAAAATGAGAATGATTTGAATGAGGATGGGTTATAAGTGAAGGTAGAGGTGATGACTGTCGTTTCTTCCAAGGTGGGAGGTGGTGGTGGGGGTGGAGAAGGTGGTGATGGAGGATGCTGGGGTGAGATGGGTGATGTCTGAACGAAGGTTTCGGCGGAGAGGTCAGTGGTGGTTGTGGGGGTGGCTGTGGTCTCAATGGGTACTTCTGGTTCTGTGACGGGTATCCTGATAGTCTTACCTGCTCGTGGTAACGTGTCCACTCTGCGTTTGTCATACCTTACGGACTGGCGGACTGCGGTGTGGACAGCCTCCGGAACTCCTAAAGAGTCTGACACTAATTTGAGGGTGTCAATGAAGTGTTGGTCCACCCCTTCATCTGATAGCATTTCTTGCATCAAAGCTTGACCTGATACCAGAGAGAGTTGATGCCTTTCTTGTACTGCTTTGATAATGTCGTATAGCCTTCGTAGTTGAGCTGTATATGCTGGTGCACCTACAAGTTCTGGCACTTCTTGTTGCTCCTCTTGGTGCTCTTGATCATACTCCTCCTCATCATCCTCCTGTTCTTCATCTCCGTCATCCTCGGCATCCACTTCAACAGGTGTGACAGGTGCTTGGGAGGTTGTGGCCTGCGTTTGCATGTTTTCCGCTTGTTGTGCCTCTTCTGCCTCCAACTCTACATCTTGTAATAATTACTTGAAATCTTCATTAGTGAGTTCTTCCAAAGGTGCACCACTAGGAAATTCAAGATCGGTTGGAATGGGAGGGAATATCAAGGTGGAACCATCGGTGCTGCGTCTTGGAAGTCGGAGTGTGAATGGTCTGACTCTTCGGGGTGGCGGGGTGACGTCGGGTGTTAGGGTGGCTCCACGTGGTTGAGCACATGGGACTTGGACAGTGCCTCTCATCTTCTTAGAAGGGGGTCCAGTGGATGTCCTGCCTCTAAACTGCTCTACCCGATTCCACATTAGGGCCCGTTGGATCGGAATGTCATAAGCCAAACACCTATAAATGATTCTTGTCAGAGCACAGCAACCATATAAAACCTGTTTCCGCGGCCATCGTTTGTGAGCTAGGTGTATCTGATCAATTATCCAGTGGGGTAGGTTGATGGTGAGGCTCTGTGTCTCTGCCAGATACAAGCTAAACCAAATCTTTTTGGGCGGCATGGTGAATCTATCCTACGCCGGGAAAGCAAAGTGTTGCATGCACATGCGAAGGTGTATTGCAATATTAGGCGTCATGGATACCATGTCCTTGAGTTTGGTGAGACTTCGATTCTTCATGTAATCCGGTACTAGGGTTTCCTTTTCTGTAGGAATATGCATTCCGCGCACATCTAGAGCTTCTCTCACCAAATTGTTTGATAGCCTGAACCTCTTGAGCTCATTCCCCTTTGTCAGAGATGGAATCACAAATGAGCTTGCACCTTTTGGGTTCTGGTTTGGAGTCAAGGTGTTGATGAGATAGTAGCATCGCATGAAGTCAGGTTTTGGGAGTCGGGCACTGAAATAGGCACTCAATCCTGCCTTTTCCCATATCAGACGTAGACCTTCCGCATTTTGTAATTTCTCAAATTCTCTTGTAAAGAAATGGTATCTGCCTTGCTTTCCATTGAAGTCCAACTCTGATTCCCATAGGTACGTTCCTTCACCCAAGGGTCCTGCCACCTCGGTAAACCAATGGGAAGTCTTTCCCACGGGCATGGTGTGGCCACGCGGAGGGTCTGCAATAGGTATGATTTTGACGGCCTGCAATTCTTCTGGTCTTTCAATTGTCTCAGGCAAAACGGGTAAACTGTCCAAGTCCACCACTTGCGGGCTTGTTTCTGTGTGAGAGCTAGTTCCTGCTGCCTCCGCCATGTTGAAAATGTCGCAGCTGATTCTGTGAGAATATATGAATAAACGTTAACATTGCAATGGACACAAAAATGACATGGTGTCCCTTGTTACAACATTAACTTAAAGCTCGGGAGTGGTTAGGGGTTAATAAGTGCTCGGTGCTGGTGTGTGTAGTTAGGAGTTAGGTAGACCTAAGAGCTAAGCGAAATGATGTGATGTGAGAGTGAAGCGGTTAGTAGGTGGTCATGGATTTACAATCGGGGTCCGGGGGTTTGTTACAAGTCTTGGGCTGCCAAATGCAGTGGATGGGTTTTGCTCGTGGTTCCGTAGAGATTCTCGAGAGCTTTATAGGTGTGTCAGCTTGAACATGAGGCCTTTTAGGTACCCATTTACAACTGATTCTGTTCGTGCTCATGTGCCTTGGTGTTGAAAATGAGTGGATGTAGGCTGTGCGAGTGAATGGATCATGCTGTGTAGGGTGTGTTCTTGGTGTAGCTATTTGAGCCCGCAAACAAACCTTAGGCACCCAAATTTTTCTTGATTGTGGGCTAGCCTTCATCGACTTTTTGGGCACCCAAATAAATTTCACGTTAGCAGAAGAATTTCCGAAAGACCTCTTATTAGTGACGTGTTGTTGGTTACTAATAAGAGGCTTTGCCCGTGCGGTTGGCGTGAGTGCAACCGGGTGTTCGCCTTTTCGCACCCACACTTGGTTCACTTGTTGAGACATTCTGCTGCGCAGGTTCTTTTGATTTCCGGCATAGGTAGTACTCTGCTTCTTCTGCCTTTGAGCCATCTTTGGTTGTTGCCTCCTTCTGACTTTTGGAAAAGAAGGGAGTTCCGTTGCCTCCCTGACTCCTTTTTTGCGCGTAGCATTCCTCTGCAACACATAGTTTTGGACAAGAACAGCATGGTCATCTTCATGTGTACTCCTGGAAGGACTAGGAGTCTGTGCCTTTCCTAGTTCTTTCAGTGCTCCATTATCCAACTCTACTGTAATTCGACTATGATTGACCCATACCTGAAGAAGTCCACTTCTTAGGTTCAAGTTGACTGCTTGGTCATAGATCCAGTCTTGACCCAAGACAAGGGGTTCCGTGAGGTCCTCATCTTGACACACTAGTACTTTAACTGTCATTGTCTCATCATGAATGTAGAGGGGAAGTTCCACCTCGCCCATGCAAGGGGTTTCCACTCCTCCCACTCCTATGAGGTATGCTTCCACATGATTGACAGTTAACTGCAACTCTTGACAGTAAGACAATTTAACCGCACTAGTGGCTGCACCTGAGTCAATCAAGGCTCTTACGGTCCTTGCACTCGTTCCTTGTCCTATATCTAGGGTTATGAAAGGAAGTCGATCAATTATCCTATGCGAGCTTGTTCCTGCGACTTCACACATGGCCATAGGATATCCTTGATCTGCATAGTCATCTGTTCTAGTCTGATCTCGGCCTTGCCTTCGTAACTTCATCCTTCTGATGCGTTCTAAAGCTTCTGCTTGAGCTTCTTCTCGAATTCGCTTTTCTTCCTCTTTGCGTTTCTTAGCAGTGTTGAGTCGGCTGAGCATTTCCTCCGTGAGGGGTTCCTGATACAACTTGACTCTGCAACCGCTAATATAGTTTGGGAGAACATCACCCTCTAACGTGGCTAGTTGTACTACTCCGCTCGTGGAGATCCTATTGATGATCATAGGTCCGTAGCCTCTCTTTTCTAGCTTCCTTGCGTGTTGTTTTAGTGTATAGACTAAAACTAGATCTCCTGCTTTCAAACCCTTATCCTTCACGTGGGCATCAAAGTATGCCTTCTGTCTCTTCTTGGCTGCATATATTCCTGCAGCGGCTCTCAGTCTTGTTTCTCCTAATCGTTTAAGGTCAAAGATCCTAGAGGAGAGCTCATGACCTGTCCATTCATGCTCTTGTGCTACTCTCAATGTAGGGATCAAGAAGTCCAAGGGTAACACAGCGTTTTGGCCGAATACCATCTGAAAGGGGGTGGCTTGGAGTACCGTTTTGTAGGCAACTCGGTATGCCCAAACAGCATGGTGTAGCTGTTTGTCCCAATCAGAGCGTTTAGTGTTCACTAATTTTGTCAGTACATTGCATAAGATCTTATTAGTGCTCTCAGCTTGTCCATTAGCTTGAGGGTGATAGGGGGCAGACTTCTTGTGTATTACCAAGAATTCTTGGAGTAGATTCTCAATCACTTCGTTCAAGAAATGAGTGCCTCTATCACTTACAAGCTCTATAGGTAGCCCATATCTCGTGAATACACTCTCAAACAAGAATTTAGCAGTTGTTTGAGCATCGTTCTTTGTCGTAGCCCTTACCTCTACCCACTTAGTTAGATAATCTGTCGCAACAATGATGTATTCCGCATGAGAACCTTTAGCTGGGGGATTAATAGGACCTACAAAATCTATTCCCCACTTAGAAAATGCACGTCCACCCATCATAGGTTTCAGTGGCATCTCATCTTTGCGTATAGGATACTGAGTTCTCTGACAGACATCACACCGTTTCACATAGGTATGTGCATCCATGTGAAGGGTAGGCCACCAGAAACCCGCAAATAGTATTGCCTTGATCACCCGATCCGGTCCAAAGTGTCCTCCTGCTACACCTTGGTGAGCAATTTCTAAGATCCTAAGATATTCACTTTCATGGACACATAGCCTCAGGTAACCATCTTTACCACGCTTATATAGATTATCACCAATGAGTGAATAATCCTGGGCTTCTTGTTCTAAACTCCTTTTCCTAGCTAGAGTCATGTTTGGAGGGAATGTGTTTGTCCTCAAGAATGATACTAGAGGTTCACTCCAATCTGGCACAATGGATACTTGATAGAGAGTGGCATGTTCCACAGGTGGTTTAGTGCAACAGATTGGGCATTCCTCGCACAACTTTTGGACATCAGCTTCCATAGTTGGCCAATGTACTCCGAGTCTCTTTAGGGTCTGTAAAGTTCGTTGCTTTGAGTAGTGTTGCTCTAACGCACCTACATGTGCTAATTGCAACCATTTAGCGTACTCATCCTCTTCTACGCAACAAGCCAAGATCCCTTGATCTGTGTGCTTGTACATGCTTCCTGCCATGATGTGATACTTTTGGGCTTTTACGATCTCTCTATTCCGTGTGTTTACCACTGGATGATTAGGCCCGTATGTCAATACTGGTACCAATGGCTTGGCCCACTGCGGTACAACTTCCAAATTAAACAAGTAAGCATCAGGAAGGTCATCTGACACTCCTTGTGGGGCTTCTCCCGATGTGAGTCTAGAGAGGTGATCTGCTCTCAAGTGAGTCCTACCTTTCCTTACCACAACTTCAAAATCATATTCCATTAGCAAGAGAAACCATCTCACTAATCTTCCTGTATTGCAAGGCTTGTTTACGAGGTACAGCAATGCCTGATGGTCAGTAAAAAATTTAAACTTATTTGCAAGCAAATAGTGTCTAAATTTCTTAACTGCATATACCATGCCTAAACCTTCTCTCTCCGTAGTGGTGTAATTTCGTTCAGCCGCATTCAACTGTCTACTGGCATAGGCAATTGGAAGATCCATATTACCTTCACCAGTAGGTTGTGCAAGTACGCATCCAATAGCATAATTGGATGCATCCACGTGAACATGGAATGGCTTATTCCAATCTGGTGTGGTCAAGATTGGTGCTGAACATAATCTTCGTTTAAGCTCCTGGAAGGAATTCTCACATTCATCCGTCCACTCAAAGTTAGTCAGAAGTCCATACATGGGCTTTGCAATGGCAGCATACATGTGTATAAATCGTCGGTAATAACCACAGTGCCCCATGAAAGCTTGTACTTCCTTGACATTCTTGGGCCTAGGTAGCTCTGCTATGGCTCGCACTTTCTCTTCGTCAGTAGATATACCATTCTTTGACACTATGTGTCCTAGAATCTTGCCTTGCCTGACCATAAAAACACACTTTTCTGGGTTCAGGCAGACTTGATATTCTCTACATTTGTCAAAGATTTGTCTGAGTTCAGGGATATGGGTTTGTCTAATGTTGGAATGAGCACAAAGATCATCAACGTAGACTTCTAAACTCTTCCTCAGGAACTCCTTAAACACATGGCACATCAGCCTCTGGAAGGTGGCTGGTGCATTGGTAAGCCCAAATGGCATTACTCTAAAAGCAAAAATGCCCCATTCAGTGGCAAAGGCTGTCTTATGCTGATCCTCTGGGGCTATGGCTACTTGATTGTAGCCCGAAAATCCATCAAGGAAGCTGTACACTTCCTTGCCTGCCACTCTTTCTAAGAGATGTTCTGTGATGGGAAGCGGATAGTTATCTCGAATAGTGGCTGCATTAACCTTCTTCAAGTTAATGCACACGCGCAGTTTGCCATTCTTCTTGGGCACCACTACGATGGGTGATACCCACTCAGTGTGCTCAATTTCATAGATAAATCCAGCTTCGACCAGTCTATCTATCTCTTCTTTGATCTTAGCAGCGTAATTATCGTTATATGTATAAGGCTTTTGCTTAGAGCGTTTGGCGTCTGAAGTCATGGGGATGGTGTGTGAGCATATGTCCGGGTCAACCCCTTTCAAATCCTTGTAACTCCAAGCAAATACATCTCTATATTCTCTTAGCAAGGCAATCAATTCGTGCTCTTCTTCTTCTGTCAGGTCATGGCCTATATACGTGCATCTCTCCTCTCCTTCTTCTATGGCCACTACTATTTTCTTGGTGGTTTCTTTGTTATCATAGGCCTCTCCTGATTGTGCCTCTCGTTTAGGCATTCTAATCATGACTCTCCTGTCATCTATCTCATACTTCTTAAAATTTTCTGGGACCTCAAACAAAGAATCTTCCTCTTCTGGTGAGACTTCTCTCTTTTTTCGTTTCTTTCCTTCTTCCTTTGAGCTCACATGTGTTGCTAATCTTACATCGTTTGTAAGCTCTCCATGCCTTTGGGGTTGAAATTCTACTTCATGGAAGTATTCTTCCTATGATGCAAATGGTGGGTCCATAATGATAGACTCGAGATCGGAGTCACTTGCATCCTCATATGCATCAGGGCTAGGTTCGCATTCTTCTAGAACTGCCTCTCCCATGATTGGCTCTATGGAGAAGACTGAAATGTCATAGCCATCCTCATCACAGTGAGGTGTCCATTGTTCTTCATTGATGGCTACATCCATTGTTGCTAAAATTTCTGCCCAGCCATGGGGTTCGAATTCCTCATCAGGAAAAACTACAGGTGCATAGGCTGGGTCTTGAATTGCTCTATGTGTTTCTTTTGCACCTATTTCTCTGGCCTTTTCTCTCTTCTCTTCCTCTACTGCTACTTTGCACATCCATAAGTGAGTGTCTTCATGCATCCCTGAGGATCCAGACCCTATGGAATGCACCGATTCTGTATCATCTTTGGCTCTATGGATGGGATTCCATTGGATAGGAGGGACATCTCTATGAGAATAATCCTTGAGATTGACTTTGGTCGTAACACCCAAGTGTTGCAAATACAAGGAGTTGGTTCCCCAATCCTGTACCACTTGCAACTGTCGCATAAATGGTCTTCCCAAAATCATCTCATAGGCATGATTTTTGCTGAAGTCACATATAGCAAAACTATGCTCAAACTCGACACCACAAGTGGTGAGAGTTATTCCTTCTAGCAGTCCTAGGGGTCTCTCTATGTGACCATCGGCCATTTGCAATTTCATTCTCGTTGGCCTGAGTGCTGGCTTGCCCCAACGCTTCCATAGGGAAGTGGTGGCAATTGCAACTCCTGCGCCTGAGTCCAAAATTGCCTTGGTTGTGTACTCCTGGTAGGTGATGGGAAGATAGGTGTTCCCCTCTTCACCTTCACACATATCTCCTATCTTATCCAAGGGAATTTCTGGCACTGTCCTATGGGATCCTACTCGGGAACGTGGTTCTGCAACTTCAGTCACTTGACTGGCTACACATTTCCGCGCTTTTGGTCTATTCTTAGGCAGTTCTTCCAAAGTGAGATCTCGCTGCTCCCTGGCGTTCTTTACTACCTCCGTGTTCCTAGGTATGACTGAGTCGTCGTTCCTTACCATGACTGTGGGTGCTCTCATACATGTGGACTTTGCTTCCCATGGGCCTGTGAAGTGGGGTAGCTCCTGTATGGAATTAGACTCAAAGTCCAATCTCTCATGAGACTGAGTACTCTCATGTTCCCCGTAAATGGATGGGATGTCTTGTGGGAATTGGTCGTGTGCATCGTCCACAAGTTCAAATGGAGGGGCGACTTCACTTTCGTTATCCCATTTGTCTTCTTGAATCTCTCGTAGGAAGTCTGGTGCAAACCAATTCATAGAAGAAGAAGTGTCTGGGTCCGTAGAATTAGGCGCATAAGCAACCTGGGAAGGAGGGCTTATTCTATCGTTGGCTCTCTCCTCATTCCCATAGATGGCTGGAGCACAAGCTTCCTAGGGAGGGTTACTTATTCTATTACTTTTCCGAACAGGCTCATACGCTCCCTGAGAAGGAATGTAGGCAACCTGTGGAGGTATGCAAACTTTCGAGGGAGGTTCCTCTGCCTTTTGAGGGGGAAGATAAGCTTCTTGAGGAGGCACATGGGCTTCCTGAAGAGGCTGGCTTATTCGTTCTCTTGCTCTTTCCTTTCTTTGAGGGGTAGGTTCCTTTTCTGATTGTGCAATTAACCTCTCTATTCTTTCTAACAATCCATCAAAAAGCAACTGTGTCTTCGCTGAACTTGAGATGTTAAATAGGCGACTGGCCTCAAACATGGTCTGAGCCAATTCCACCATTTTGGCACAAATTTTGGTTCGTTCAAGCTCTAGCTCGGCTCTAGGGTAGCATTTTTCATGATCAGTTACGTTTGGCCCTTCTTGGATTCTGGCCTGATATGCTTTAAGCATCATATTAAGGTCTTCGGGGGTGGGATCTGCTAGGACTGATCCTACCCTAGGGGGTGGTGGGTTTAGGTTAGGCGGGTTGGAAGGTGGTTGGTCGGATGGCGATGGGAAATGTGGTGGTGGGGTAGTGTGAGAAGGAGTTTGAGATGTGAGTTCAGTTATCCTGGCTTTGGTTTCTCTTATGCTTTCCTCAAGTTCACTCATCTTTTTAGCCCATTGTCTTTTCATTCTTTCCCGACTATCTTTCCACGCTCTAGTCCTTTTCTTTGTTATGCTCTCGGTTTCACTAGCCTCTGGGTTCTTTTCCTGGCTTGTCCCTTGGTTTTGCTGCAATGCCTGAGCTCTAGTGACTACCTGTACTGGTGCAGTGGAAGTCACGCTCCCTGTGGAGTCTACCACTAACCCAACAACGTTGATGGGAGTGATTTTTGGCATGTGATTGGGGTTCTTTGGGCAATCTCGTAAGAGATGCTCTTTTCCACAGTCTTGGCAAAAGCCTTGGATCGTCACTGACTGGGGTTGTGTAGGTGGAGGCAAGGGACAATCACGAATGAGGTGATCTCCTTGGCACCTGTAGCATGGTCCTCTTGGGAATGGAGGTCTTACTTGCCTAGGTTGAGGTCTAGGGTTGGGGTTTGTATACATGACGTTTGTGTAATCAGACTCCCAACTAGGTTCACTCGGTTCTTCGCTGTAATAGGACTCACCATGTTCTGGAGACTGCATGTAGTACGCCTGGGGACTATCGACATGTGTAGAATCAAAGCTATGGTCACTGAGGTCATTTTCAGAGATCAAGGGTGTCACTGGGACTATCGCTCTATTCAGGTTTTCTTCTGCAACAGCATACTTTACCGGAATCACATTAGCTGGAGCAGGTGGTTGTTGAGCTAGCACTAGCTGAGGCCTTTGCTGGTTTTGATAGGGTTGCTGATAAGGTTGCTGTGGCCTGCCATATGGTTGTGGAGGGTACGGGTTCTGGTATCTTCCTTGCTGCGGGTATGGCTGAGGGTAGGGTTGCCTAACTGCCTGCTTGTTGTATGGGCAATCTTGTGCGGTGTGATTGGTGTATCTCCGTTCTATGGTGCAGTACTGGCTACTAGGATTTACTTGGGGCTGAGCCATAATGGGGCAGACATTCGCCATGTGGTCACCACCACAAGTGTAGCACCTTTTCACAGGGGCAAACCTTGGGATTTGTTTACTAGTTACCCCTAATTTCTGAGCTACTTTCTCTGCGAGTTCCTCAATTGATGTGGATTGCGTGGAAGATTGACTAGATGCACTGTCTGAATCTTTGTAGATTTTGGAAAGCTCTAGTTCTTCCCCTAGGTTATCTTCAATGTCAATGCACATGCGTACACACTCTTCTATAGTCCTAGGATCTTTCAGATACACATAGGATCTCAATTTCGTACTCAGCAATCCGTCAAGGAATAAGGCTACTTGTTTAGCAGATGTGGGTAGCTCCGAAACAGGGCACCTTTCAAGATATTGTCTAAATCTTCTTCCGGCCAATCTGACAGTCTCTTGGGGGGTCTGTTTGAAGCTGTGAATCAATGAGGAGGTATTGTGTCTTATGCCGCTCTTAGAGAACTCTACAATGAAAGCCTCTAGGAGTTGGTCTATGCTCCTGAACTGCCGCTCATCCAATGGCTGAAACCATGTAAGTGCCGTGTTCCTCAAGGTTAGACTGAAGGCATTGTACTGCATGAATAGATCCTCCACTTGTTCAGCTCTCAAGACTTGCTTGAACTCCGCCACATGATCATAGGGATCTCCTGTGCCATCAAAGTAATTCTTCATGGACTTAACTAGCTGGGTAGGTCTCAAAGTTCTTGTGTGCTCTCTAGGCCTCGGCAGCGGGAATCCATCCACATTTCTTTGATTCCTGTGAGCTCTAAGCATCTCAGGTTCTACCCTATTCGTCTCTGTCCTCGTTCTTTCTCTGCCTGCTGGGTTGGCAAAACTTACTTCTGGTCTATCTCTACTTTTGTCTCTTTGCATTCCATGAGCTTGAGATGTTCCAGCCCCAGGGTGACCATAGGATACATTTGATCTTGGTTGGGGGAAAATGAATTCACCCTTCCAAGTGTAAGCATGCCTATCATTTTCCGTAACTGCAAAGATCCGTTCTGAAGCGTGATCTAAGTAGGTCACTCTGCCTGGGCTATCAGGATCCTTAAACTCGTAGATCATGATATTTCCTATATCAATTGGCTGATTAGATTTATACCTCCAAAAGGCTTCATCAGTTTCTCGATTGAGGAGCAACTATATGCTCTTGTTGTCTTGGGGAACCCAATCAGGTGTGATAATCCTAGTGAGAACAGATTTGCCTCGGGGTGTTCTAGGTTCTACTCCCATGTTTCCTTGTTCCAAGTCACCTAAGTCCGCTTCTGAGATTACATTTCCAAATTCATCTGTCCTATCTGGGTGACTGGTGACTACGTATATAGTTCCTTCTTTGTCCAGGTATGCACCGTTTTCAAACTTGACAGCTGGGTGCTCTAGTCCTATGGATTGGTCAGGGTTCTTAATCTGTATCACAGATCTTCCTAAGCCATCCTCATAGATGCTGGCACCTAATCGGTTGGTCCTAAGGTACTCCAACTGAGTTTTGTAAGGGCCTTCCACCCTGTACAAGTAAGGCACTCCTGAACTTCCCGTAGGTCTGTCCATGCCTTGAGACATCTCTGACTCACTGGTCTCAAAGCTAGGGTAGTACGAGTGGTAGCTCAACTGCTGGGCCCAGGACCTAGCAGTGTGGTTAACACTAGCCTCTGAAGATCTAAGGCTCTGTCTCTCCCTTACTAGATGTCGTCCCGATCTAAGGTTCATATGCCTAACTAAGTAGCCCAATTCTTTGCCCAGAGTATAACTTCGTTGCCGATCAATTGGTATCAGTCACTTGATTCTTTTTAGTTATTTATCGTGTTTAAGGTCTTGTCTGATATTACGTCGTCGGAATACTTGAGTGTTCTTCGTACTTTCAGGTTGATCGTTCCACGTTAGGTTCTTTTCCTTTATGTTGTCGACAGTACAGAGGTTAGATTTTTAACTTGAACTTGAATTTTTAGGTAGTCTTCACTTGATAACTGCCTATCATCGCCCTGACTTACTCCTACCTCTCGTCGTCTTAGCTTAGACTATGAATTGACAGAGGGGGTTAAAAGTGTCCAACCTTTTGTTTCCTGCTCGGTTGCCCTTGAGTGCCCAGGAAATGTGTTCCCAAGCTCGCACTTACACTTGCTTAGAACGCCTTTCGATGCTCTGTAAGAGTTTCAAAGTTAGCTTTGAAATTTAAATTCCAAAGACATAACCAATTATTTTCATTCCTGTAGCACAAACACAAACTTGCATAGTGATTTTCAAGAAAACAATCCTAAGGACCCCTGACTTTGATCCCCCTGGGTATGGTCAACTTCAAAATACCCTATCTGAAAATCAATGCATTATATGCCACGAGCTTTCCAACAAGCCCTAGAGCTCAAAAATTGGATTTCGTATGAAAAAGTTGTAACCGTTCAGGGTTCTAGGGTTACGACAGGGTTCAAACAGGATCACTGTGCAACAGGTTTTCCCCAAGTTGCTTTCCTAAGGCTTCCTCATGTGCTCAAGAGTATAATATTTGTGCCCAAAATTAGCCCAACTCTTCAATTAACAATCCCTAAAAAATTTGGCTAAAATTGGCTGTCAATCGCGATGGACAGGGCTGTCAATCGCGATGGACACTCAGTCAATCGCGATGGACAGAGAGTTCAGTCAATCGCGATGGACACTCAGTCAATCGCGATGGACAGGCAATCAATCGCGATGGACAAAGAGTTCAGTCAATCGCGATGGACACCCAATCAATCGCGATGGACAAGGGGTTCAGTCAATCGCGATGGACAGGCAGTCGGTCGCGATGGACAGGGGGTTCAGTCAATCGCGATGGACAGGCAGTCGGTCGTGATGGACAGGGGGTTCAGTCAATCGCGATGGACAGGCAGTCGGTCGCGATGGACAGGGGGTTCAGTCAATCGCGATGGACAGGCAGTCGGTCGCGATGGACAGGGGGTTCAGTCAATCGCGATGGACAGGCAGTCGGTCGCGATGGACAGGGGGTTCAGTCAATCGCGATGGACAGGCAGTCGGTCGCGATGGACTGGCAGTCAATCGCGATGGACTGAAATTTTGCAAAATTTTCAAAAATTTTGGTGGAAAGGTGGTGTGCAGGGTCTCTGGTCCACTGTGGTCCACTCAGATTTACCAAAAGGTGAGAATTTCTGTCAATCGCGATCGACAGAAGTCGGCGACTGCGAGACAGTTTCGTCGAGTTTCGTACCTGCGCAGGGAGCTGGGGATGGTGATGTGACGTGTACCTGCAAGATAGCTCAAGAAACATGCAAAAACAGCACATGCAATTTCGCTCTCTCGCTCTCTCTCACAAGTGAAATGAGGGAAATGAGGTGGAGATGGGGATATAGTCAAAAAACTGAAATTTTCGCGATGATGGAGATGGAGGTGGAAGATGGTGAGGATTATGATGATGATGATGGTGGTGAGGTAAGAAAGAGAAAAATAGGAAAAATAAAGAAATTACCTACAACTCCAACGCGTCAACTCTACGTCTTACCATCACACGCTCGTCCTCAAAGCTCGATCCCCGGCAACGGCGCCAAAATTTGGTGTAGCTCAGTGATGAGTAGCACCTCCTTTAATGTCAATCCGGGAAGACGTGAGGATGGTATGAAGACCTCGAGCAAGTGGCGGCACAAGTGCGTGAGTGAGAAGCACACAAACATGCACACACATACACACACACGCGCACACACGGCCAGACAAAGAGTGAGAATCAATGGAGTTCTTAGATTACTTTCAAAAAGCTCTTACAAGTTCGTTTCAATTACAATCTAACCTCAAAAATGAGCTCTCTAGCTCTTTTTATAGTTTTTGACTAGGTTTTGGCCCTGTCCAGACCTAGTGTCCGGCCTAGTTAAAAATTAGGTTCCAGGGCCAATTTGAGGGCTTAAACGGAGTCTAAAAAATACGAAAATTGATATGTAGGTACTTCTAAGGCTCCTCAAGCTCAAGGACTCCTTGGCTTGCACAAAATGGAGCTACAAAAATATGAAATGGTATTTACAATGATTGTTAGTGATAAGAATCACTGTTAAAAGATGTTGATTTGGGAAAAATTGAAGGGCCTATCTGCCAGATTTGCGTCGACTGCTTTGTCTACTTACTCCTTCACCTTGTTCTGACTCTCTCCGCTGGCTTCCTTGTCTAGTCGGTCCTTGGGTGCCCATACTGCTCTCAACAGCAACTTCAAGTGATAGTTGCACATATTGTCTTCCATGCTAAGCCAAATGTGTAGGCTTGATTATTTGCACCAAAAATCTTCCCATGTCTCATCTCTTCTACTCTATCATGTACTACTCAAAATACTTAGCTTCTCTGATCTATTTCTCAACATGTACTCGATCATTTTCATTTATTTAACTTGTCATAGATTGATTAGATAGTCTATTTGTATGTTACAAAGTTGCATGTCAATTGCCACAACAATTCTCAAGATATATGCAAAACATTGCTCTCTAGTCTACTAACTCCCTGAAATGTTAGGATGCATCTCAGTTTTACGAAGCATCATTCTTTGAGCATAATTGATCATTTCTAGTGGAAAAACTTTTGAAAGTTAGCCATTTTTGTCAATACAATATTCCCAAAAGGCTGTTTTCAAATTGTCACTAGGGAAGGAGTAGTCTTCATTTCTATGAGTAGGTGTAGTGACCAAAATAACGAGTTTCTAGTTCATAGTGAGACTCCGAATTATTTGTTTTGATTCAATGACTTGAGGATCATCTTCCAAAGTACTTGGGTGATTATTTGTTCTTCCTAGAAAGCTCAAGAAGGCTACTTTGCACTCCTCAGCTTATTTTTGCTTGGTGTGAAGCATGAATTCGCAACACCATCATATCTCTAGAAGGTGTCCACCATCTCCTCCAACAAGGAAGAGGATGAAGTCATCAGAAAAACATGGCTCAAGAGGGAGAAGGGTGTTACATATGTGGAAATTTTTACCACTATGCTATAGATTTCTACCTAGGAGGAAACAAGAAAAGAAGCTATAGTCAAGGTTCTTCATACAAAGTCCTAGTTTATTATGCTTGTACAAGCTCATAAAATGATAATCTCTTGCCAATGCATACAAATTGGAATTCAAGAAAAGTAGATAGCAGTTGGTATATGGATAGTTGATGTAGCAAGTAGATGAGTTTCAATGCTTATTGGGTTATTGATCTACATGCTCCAAAAGGTAAAGGACATGTAGAAATAAGTGAGGATATCTCATGATATCTCTCATGTTGGAGATGGACCTTTTCATGAAAAAGAGGAAGGAAGATATCTCAAGGATGTCTTGCATGTACCTACAACCACAAAGAACTTGGTGTCCATAGGCAAAAGAGTTGAAATAGGTTATCAAGTAAGATTCAACAAAGGTATATGCTTTGTGGAGAATCCAAAGCAAAGACTACAAGGTCATAGTAAGAGGAATCAAGCAGCTCACACTCTTCCATTTAGAGGGAAACTCTCATTCTGCTAAACGTGTCCATGTCACATATGGAAACAAGCAGATTATAGAGTTGTACTTGTGTCACAAGATGATATGCCACATTACCATACAAAGATTGAAGGAAATGCAACTTATGAGGCTGGTTGAAGGGCTTCCCAACCTCCAAGGACAAGGTATGAAGCACTTTTGTGAGTTTTCAAATTATGGAAGCAGGTGAGGCTTCCACTCATGAAGAGTGGTTACATAAGCCAATACCTATTGGCATTGATAAAATAGATGTGTTAGGATCCACCAAAAGGCAAGCCATTGGAGATAAGAATTACTTTGTCACTATTATAGACGATTGCACAAGAATGTTTTTTATTTATTTCATGAAACAAGAATGAGATATGTTTGCATGTTAAAGCATTCGAAGCTATGGTAGAAAAAGAGAGAGGTACACACATCAAGAAGCTAAGGTCTAATAGAGATGGAGAATATTTCTCCAACGAATTTTTATATTTTTCCTAGGATTAAAGAATCACCACGCAAGTAACATAAAGGTTTACACCGGAAGAAAATGGAGGAGCAGATATAAAGAATAGATATATTGCAAAGATTTTTAGGGAAATGTTTCATCAGATGAATGTATCTAACATGTTTTGAAGTGATGTAGAAAATACCATTGTGTACCTTATGAATAGAGCACCTACCCCTTCGATCCATGGCTTGATCCCATATCATGCCTCTTAGGGTAAGAACCATGATCTTTCCCACGTAGAAATATCTGGATGTACTTGTTATGTAGATATGCCAAGAAAATTGAGGCACAAACTTCAACTAAAGGCATACAAGCATGTTTTCTAGGGCTTTTAAATGATTATAAAGGTGACAAAAGATTCAATCGAAACACGCAAGACTTGAGGATATCAATGGACAAAGCATTTGATGATTTATTCTCTTGATTAGGAAAATCCAGGTGTATGAAAGAATATGAAGAAGAAAAACAGAGAGATAATGAAGGACAAATCGAATTAGAGTTGATCAGCCCATGGAGATCCATAAATGAAGATATTTCATTCATGAATACCATGGACGATCAAGCAATGAGGCACCATCAATCAAGACAGGGAAAACAACACCGATCAAGTTGGATGAAGAGGGTAATGAAGTTGAAGAGAATGAAGGAATGATGGAAAGAGACAAGCCACATCAAATAAAGAGATGCATTACTCAAGGCAAAGGATTTTTATTCCTCCAAAAGCTGATGAAATGAAGCACTCTAGTGTTAATTACCCAATTAAAAGGCTTACTTATGATTGTTACAATGAAGCTCATAATTGACATATGAATAAGGTTGTAGAAGAGCATGATCCCAAATGATATGGACATGCAAGTACGTCCATAGAATGGAAAGAGGCAATGCGAGAAGACACTACTCAACATGAGGAAAATAAAAAATGGAATTTATTGATCAAGATGCAAGAAAAGAATGTAATAGATAATAAAAGGGTTTATAAAGTTAAGTGGAATTCAGATGGATGTATTTCTAGGTTCAAAGCAAGATCGGTGGCCAAGGGTTTTGCACAAACCTATCTAGTATACTTTTAAGAGACATAAAGCCACATGGAAAATATGAACATCAATAGGACAAACATTGTAATGCTTCAAGCAAAGGACGGAATCTCTTCCAATTTGAGATCAAGAATGCCTTTGTCAATGGAGACTTGAAGAAAGAGGCATAGATGGAGAAACCACTATGTTTTAAAATTTCCCACATCATGTTTATAGGTTGAAGAAGGAACTTTATGGCCTAAAGCGAGCTCTAAGAAATTCGAACATGAGATTTGTGGAGCATTTCATCATGTGTGATTACAATCAATGCAATGTGGACCCATCTCTCTTCATCGAACAAAGAGAAAAACATGTAGTCTACATGTGTGTATATAGATGATTTTATCTTATTAAGTAGTGATACAAAAGAAAATGAGATGATCAAGAACAGTCATTGAAAGGACTTTAAGACATTTTATCTTTAAGATCTTTTATCTTTGAGATCTTAGGTATTTTCTTGGCATTGATTTTGTGTATAAAGTACAAGGTATATTATTCATACAAAGAAAGTATATTTTATACATTCTTTAGAGGTTTTGGATGTTGCATTACAAGCTTATTTCAAATGCAATGGAAGTTATTGTAAAGCTAAGGTCCATTGATGGAGGACCATTATAGGATGTAACATTTTATCATTTTATTAGACTCAATAAATTACACGTGGAGAGTTTGAACCACACCCTAAGAGGAAGGACTAGGAAATAATCCTCAGCCATGGCTTTTGGGGAAAGTAGCTAGCCCATCATACTCTTGACTTGTCTATCATCATTTTACTTCCCTTTGGATATAACAATTATTATCAAAGTTTAGGATGTAGGCTTGGACAGAGAGGGTAGATTCCACAAGCTTCATGGGCATCTGTTTGATTCTAAATGTAGAACCTGTTAGTTTGAGAAGTTAGGATAATAATAATTAGATTATATTGCCCAATCTATAGGTCCCGTTTATTCATGTATGCTCTAGTGAGAACCTCTATGAAAAAACTTTCCAATGAAGGTAATATATTACGGATCTAAGGTATTTAGAATGGGTAACAAATAGGTTCAAGAGTTTGAGGTGAGAGTAAAAGCTCAAGATACTGAGGTTGTGAACGAAATGGTTGAAGACCCAAGGTTAAGAGCAAGGATTCAAGCAACCAAGGCTGAGAAAAAAAAGGTTTCAGAGGGTGTGGAAGGGTGAGGACATCATTTCAAGGGTAGACTTGGGGTTTATCATTGAGTACAATCATCTTGAGAAGCAAAGAGAGTGTTAGACTCAAGAAATTATAGGCAAGAGATGGTTGAACTACAGATTAAGAGGGAGGATTAGGAATTCATGCTCCATCATGGCTTTTGGTGCAAGTGGTAAGCCCATGGTACTCTTAGCTAAAAGTTCATGAGCTCATTTCACCTTGGATACAACAAAATTATTTTAGGTTCTTTAAATTATGCCACAATAAATAGGCACAATATAGTACGTGAAGTTGGAGTGTTATCACATTTTATGTATACTCCAAGGACTACACACTTCAGAGTTGCAAAACAAATGTTAAAATATCTCAAGGATACTATAAATGAAGGATTATTCTACTCATTTGATGATGATATGTAGTTCAAAGTGTACTTCAATGCCAATTGGGTCAGTTTTAGTGGCATTATCTTCCGATTGATGCTCACTATAAAGCTTTGGATCAAGTTTCATGTGACCTAATGTGTATTAAGAAACTATTGATAAATCTAGATTTACAATTTGATGGATATCCAACCTTTTCTCACAATATGAGTAGCATTTATCTAGTAGGGAATTTTGTTTCTCAAGCTCAAACTACGCATATTGATGTGCACTATCACTTCACAATGGAGAATATGACCTTCAAGAAAGCTCAAGTACATCATATAGGTACCAAGAAGTAGGTTGTTGACATGGTGAAAAATGTTTTTGATGGAGTCAAGGTTTTGATAGTTTGAATGTATCAACATGAACGAGCCTAGATGAATATGAAGATTTTAAGCTTTAGGGCTAGTGTTAAAAGTCAGAGTTCACCCAAATTCTTCAAGAATCAACTCATGGAAATGTTAAAAAATGTGTGGAATGTCGAAACCAGAAGATTCCATCAAAAGGGATCATCCAAATGACTCCCAAAATCATCTTAAGTAACTCATCTAATTGTGAAGGCTATTTATTTGGGAAAGATAGCTCCTAGATTTTAGGGGCCAACTTATCTTCTCGAAAATTTCCTTGTATCAAGAATTATTGAGTCATCTCATGGGCTTTTTATTTTCGGCATTAGGTGTTGGAGGAGATGTTGGATAATCACAAGAGATCAGTTGGTGTAGCTAAACCCTGCTTCACACCTGCTATGATTGATGGCAGGAGAGTTTTGTGGGCCTCTTTAGCTAGCTAATAAGCATAAATGATCACATATGTTGCTTGGAAGATGATGCACAAATGATAGGATCAAAACACATAGGTAGGCATATGATCCAATGTACAAAACTTGTTATATTTGTTGAGACACCTACTCACAGTTTTGCACAATTTTCTGAGTATAGCAGTAATTAATAAAATTCCTTTTGGGGAAATTCAATTAGCTTAAAAAGCTACCAATCATGAGTAGAATCATCTAAAATGATAATCTATATGTAGAGAAGTATGTTTATCAAGTTAAGCATCTATCCTAACTTTTATGCATCTTGAGAATCATAGACTAGCGAGCGATGATTGATCAATATCTGATGATTGCGAGAAGCATTAGTAATGAGACATTGTAGGATTAAAGTAGACTGTATGCTAAAGATTTCATGCATTAAATCACACAAAATTATGCGCTATACAATGCGAACTAGCTCACACAAGTTCACTGTTCTGATGGAATGTGATAGATATGAGAGTAAGAAGTAATGATCATGTATGGATCAAATCATGTAAATGTACAATGTCATTGGCAACAGATCATTGCTCAATGAGTGTATAGAGGGTGAGCTATGAGGTGAGCTCTTCTTATCAATGAAAGTACATGAATATGATCTCTCAACCTGTCTATGCACATGGGCATTTCATGTCCTCTTTTATAGCTTTTATTGGAGTCAAGGATTTGAATTCAAATTCAAATCTCTACCAATAAAGTGCATCCTAAAGTATAGGATTGATTCTCTCTTGACTCAAAAACCAAAAATCACGAGATTATATGCTTCTGAACTCATCGTGGATTTAGTAAACTTTTACAATGAGTAATTATAGCTCAAATTTACAAGAGGTTGTACATACAAATCCTTCCTAATGATATGCTAATACATCAAGCTCATGTGAAGTGATCAAGTGTGTAGGCTTGGGATTAATTGCACCAACACCTCCCCCTCAAGCCTAACATGCTTGATCTTCATTGCTCCTTGATGTTTTCCAAATCTACGTACAATTGCTTAAGGCACATAGCTTTCTGAGTTGCATTTGCCAAACCTCTATATTCTGATTTTGTGGAAGATAAGGCCACTATTGGTTGCTTCTTGGATGAGCAAGATATGAGTTTTGAACCAGAAAAAGATAGGTACCCTGAAATGCTCCTCCTATCATCCTTGGAGCCAGCCCAATCTACATCAAAGTATAACTTTATATGTATGTCAAAAGTAAAGGGATAGAACAATCCCTCATTCATTGTTCCCTTAAGATACTTAACGATCGTCTTTGCAGCTTCCATGTGTGGCTTCCTTGGTACATGCATGAAATCACTTAATGTACTTACTGCATATGCAATATCTACTCTTATCAAAGTAGCATAATTAAGACTACCCACAAGTTGTTGAAAGCCTGTGACATCTTCAAGTGGTTCACATTCATGTGAACTTAGCTTATGATTGATCTCCATGGGAATACCTGCAACCTTAGTGTTTTCCATCTTAAATTTTACCAACATATCATGTATGTACTTCCTTTGTGTGATGAATATACCTCAATCTTTATACACAAGTTCTAAGCCAAGGAAATAGGTTAACAACCCTAGATCAGTGATTTTGAACTCCTTCATTAAGTGAGCCTTGGCTTGCTTGATACCATCAGAATCATTACCTATTATAATGATATCATCTACATAAACACATAAGTGGATGACATTTGATTGATTCTTCTTAACAAATAAAGAAGAGCTTGCCTTGCTTGCCATAAAGCCTTGATCCTGCAAATAGGTAACTAGCCAATGGTTCTAAGCTCTGAGAGCTTTCTTGAGACCATAGAGTGCCTTTCTAAGCTTGCATACATAACCTGGTGGTTGTGCCATATACACTTCCTCTAATATCCAACCATTCAAAAAAGCATTCTTGACATCTAAGTGATATAAATTCCAATTTTTTGATGCAGCAAGACCTACCAATATGCTGATTATTCGCATAATTGCCATAGGTGAAAATTTTTCTTCCTAGTCAACTCCATGTGTTTGGCCAAATCCCTTTGCCACTAAGCTTGCCTTGTATGTGTTTATAGAACCATCAGAGTTCTTTTTAATTTTATATATCCACCTTGAACCAATTACCTTCATATCTCGCTTCTTGAGAACTAGATCCCATGTGTGGTTTTCTTGCAATGCTTCCACTTCTTCCTGCATGGCTTCTCTCCACTCTTTCTTCTTCTTAGCCTCTTCAAATGAAGAAGGATCCTCTGTCATTGAATCCTGAGTGATGTACACAAAGTGCTTTGTGACGAACGATGTATCAAATCCATACCTTATGGGCTTCTTACTTTCTCTTTGTGATCTCCTTAAAGATTGATTGGAAGACTCGGCTACATCCTCTAATTGCTTGTATTTGCACTTGACTCTTGAATTCCAAGCTTTGAACTCAATATGCTCCTCATCTTCTAAGTTGATGTCCTCTACTTGGTGTTGATCTTCTTGAGTTAGGTTTGGAAAATCATTTTCCAAATCATATGGTTACCTGACTTTCCTACAATCATCTTCAAACCGAGAATTATTCTCATAAGAAACTACATCTCTACTAACTATAAAGGCCTTTTTAGTGGGATCATAAATTATATATCCCTTTTGATTCTGATCGTACCCCATAAGTATAAATTTCTCTGCCTTAGGGTCAAGCGTCCCTCTGATTTGTGATGGGATGTGTGCATAGGCAATGCACCCAAATATTTCGCAATGATCCAATGATGGTCTCCTGCCATTCCATGCTTCATATGGTGTCATACCATTCAATGATTTGGATGGAAGTCCATTAATAAATTGGTAGCTATAGATACATCCTCTACCCATAAACAATTAGGTAGTTTTTTCTCATCCTACATAGACCTAG
The DNA here is from genome assembly GCA_020310875.1 of Ceratopteris richardii. Classification (NCBI taxonomy): domain Eukaryota; kingdom Viridiplantae; phylum Streptophyta; class Polypodiopsida; order Polypodiales; family Pteridaceae; genus Ceratopteris; species Ceratopteris richardii. Next base: position 113,280,670 of record CM035422.1, on the reverse strand, counting down.
TTGTTTCAACAATTAACATGTTCCTTCTCTCTACCACTCCATTCAATTCTGGAGTATACATGGTTGTTACTCCCCTCTTTATGCCTCTTTCGTGTAGAAATAAGTCAAACTCATGTGAAAAGTACTCGCCCCCTCCATCAGACCTGATTCTCTTTAAGCTCTTTTCCTGTTTGGTTTTCAACTAGTGCCAAATATTTCTTAAAACATGTGAATACATCATCCTTATGATTCATGAAATAGAGAATTATCGACGTCTTGTAATCATCAATAAAAGAGACATAGTACCTTGAACCTAAGATGGATGGGTGTTTGCTAGGACCCCACACACCAGTGTGTACAAGCTCCAGATAATGTTCATGGATATACCCTTTCTTGTTGGATGGTTTTCTGTGAGCTTTGCCAAATTGCAAGTTCTACATTTGTAAATCATGTGCTACTTCGTCACATTGGGAGTGCCAAGCACACTTTGATCCCTGCAAATTTACTTCACAGTTCTCACTCCTATGTGCTCTAGCCTCTTGTGCCATATTTCCAACTCAGATAGGGTTTGGTCTCCATAACTAAATAGTGCTATGTTCCTTGTGTCTTCAATTTCAAAAGTAAACAATCTACCTGTCTTCTTACCTTTGGTAATTCTTTTGAATCCTTATTGGGGGTCTTCCACATATGCTGCATGCTTGGTAAACCTCCCATGTAGACCTTTCTCTACAATATGCTCAACACTAATTAGGTTCTTGGTTATAGTAGGCACATAAAGAACTTTTACCAAAAGGTTCGTACTACCATTAGATGTTTCTACAATTCCAGTTTGCATGACTGAATGCTTAGTCGTATCACGTGTTTGTACCTCATGCTTCCCCTTGGGTTGTAGAAAAGATGCTCATCATCTTTACCTTGTTTGGATATCATGTTCATGATGAGAAGAGAGTCTTCTTGATCTTCAATATAGTTGTTGAAGTCTCATCTTCCTCTAAAGCATCCTTGATAGTTGTTATTGTTGTATCCTTGATTTTAATTGTGGTTGTAGTTGCCTCCACTATTGTTGTACCTGCCTCTAGCTTGTCCATAGCTTCCTCTATATAAGCCTCTTCCCCTTTGGTTCCTTGTATTTTTGTAGCATTCTTGTGTAGTGTGGTTATTGAGACCACATATGTTGCATGGTTAATTGTTGTAGGGTCTCCCCCTACGTTTCTTACCTCTTGTGCCCCTACCTCTAGCACCTCTTCATCTTCCTGCAGAATTAGGTTGAGAGGTACTAGCCTCTCCATCTTGTTTCTTACTTTTACCTTTATCCTTAGCTTTATTCTTATCTATATAAAGGGTAGAAGATTGGTTACCTCTTGAGTTATCACCATTTCTGTTGAGTTTTGCCTCATGGGTGAAGATTTTTCCCATCAAGGTGCTTACATAAGGTATTTGCATATCCATGTAGAGATCCATAGATGTGGTGAAGGACTCCCACTTGTCATCAGCCTTAACTCCATTGATGATGTGCTTGCCATGATCCTTCCTCTCAATGTGCACAAAACCTGGGGAACCAAATACTTTGAGCTAACTCACATAGAGCTTTTTCTAATATTAAGCCTCATAAGGTGTCATAATCCTTGAAGCTTTTATGGAAGACCTACTTAGAATATGATTTGCTATGTGTACTACATCAAATCGAAACATGGGAGAAAGCTTTTTGGATGACATCATTCTACACATCATTTGAACATGTATCCTATTCTTTCTCTCTACAACACCATTATGTTCAAGCATGTAAGAAATAGTAAGTTCATGAGAAATACCTTTGTCTTCAAGAAAGGACTTAAAGACTTTTAACATGTACTCTCCTCCTGTATCACTTCTCAAAATATGGATCTGTGCCTCACTTTCATTTTCAACCATACCTAAGAACTTCTTAAAATTAGGAAAAACCTCTCCCTGCAATTTAGGATTGTAAGTCCATGAATATCTTGAGAAATTATCAATGAAAATAAACAAATTACTTGAAATACTAAATTGAATTTCTCATTGGACCATTCAGTCTGAATGTATGATCTGCAACTTTCTTGTGGTTATGATATATCCATGCTTCTTTAAGGGTATTTTTTGAAGCTTTCCTACAAGACATCCTTCACATGACTCTACATCATCTAGTAGAGCAAATTTAAGCACATTCCCCACCATACCTTTACCCTTGATATGCTTGAGAGCTGTATAACTGATATGAACAAATCTAGCATGCCATAACTTCATGTTCTATGTATGTGAAGTAGACCTAACAACATTAGCACAACTAATTTTGGATAACACAAATATGCCACTTCTATTTTCACCTTGAAGTAGACAATCCTCCTTGTCAAGTGAGAGGACCTAACATGAATCTTTCTTAAAAATAACTTTATAACCAACTGAAAATAAAGTATAGATAGAGATTAAATTCTTCTTCATGTTTGGTACATAAAGAACATTGGAAATTCTCAAATTTCCACCTATTCTTGACTTTAGGCTCACTTCTCCAACTAGAAACAACATCCAAATCATGACCATCTGCAAAGGTCATTCTTGTACTTAAAAAGTTGGAAAGGGAAGAAAATAACTTTCTACAACCTAGTATATGCTTAGTATCTCCATAATTAAAAACCTAAGGATTCTTTGAGATTGCATTTAATGCTGCCTGATCAAAAGCTACCTCTTGAATAGTAACACATGCATATGAATCTACCTTTGAATATTTAGGTTTTGGATCATCTTCAACACTATTACATGGTGCTTTCTTCTTCTCATTAAAGATCATTTTTTTGCATTCTACAATAAAATGATTCGATTTCTTATAGTATTGACATAATCCTTTTGTTGAATGAGATGTAGTCGACTTTTCGTTAGTTGTACAGGAAGCATTAGGAGAAATAATAGTAGAATTTCTTTCCTTCCCCATTGAAGATGATAACATATCTTCATCATTCTCTTCCATACTTTTGTTGATCTTCATCTTGAAGTAATAGGAACTCTAGCTCTTCAAATGAAAGTTCTCTTTCTCTAGTAGAGAGAAATAAAGAACTAATAAAAGCACAATATGAAGATGGACGTGAGTTTATAAGTGTGTTTACCATCTCTTCATATGAAATGTTGAATCCAAAATTAAGTAATTGATCTAATAAATTTTAAGTTGAATGTGTGTTTGAACTAATTCACCAACTAGTCCTGTTGAGAGGTTTTGCAAGACTTATTTGAGGTATAATATGACTCTTGACTCCCGTAGCAATATATGAAAGTGCTTGTGCATCCCTTGAAGGGAATATGAATAGTTTAGAAGTGTCTCATGAAAAACCCAAATTTTGATTACCCCCAAAACTAGAAACTAGTGAATGAACATGTAGCGACAGATATAGACTTGTTACTCATAATATCTTACAGACACAAACTCCTCGAGATGTCTGCAGATGTAGAACACACCTCTTCCAAGTGTATAGAAAAACTTTCTCCAACATGACCTCCTCCTTTCGTTGACATAGTGCTCTAGCTTAAGCATGAGAAGATGATTCAATCAATGGGCAAGGCCTCTATTATATAGCTATGAGCCCTCATGAAAAGCAATCACTTGAAAAGGAAAAATCAATGATGGCTATTTCTAAAAATCAATCGCTAAAGCTTGTTTGAGCGGAAAATCCACATAAATTGTCATTTACGCATGCCAAGTTTATTTCTAAAATAAAAGCTGCTTTTTGTCTCTCATAGAGAGTTTGATTTTTCACGTGACACATCTTGAACTTGGGTCAGTTTAATGCACGGCATTTGCCTTATCGAATGTGCCAAATGGTTTTCTTGTGAAGGACCTCCTAAAACAAATCATATGCTGGACATATTGACAGTGTATCGAATATTTATTTCATTTAGAATTCTCACTAAGTTTTTTATTTCTATCGAGAAAGCCCGTTGCTTAATCTAGAACGTTGCTTTCTTATTTGTTAGCTTTGAGTAGACGTACCTATGTGTCCATGTGTAGGAAGTGTTTTTTTTTAATATAAAGGAAGTTCGGCAATAGCCTACTCTCCCGGACTTGAATTAAATTAAGAAACAAAGGTACAATAGAAGGGGACTAGTGCCCACGAGACCCCCCAAATCCCACAAAGCAGGGGAAGCTTGATTGAATCCTAGGTTGCATTACAGAGAAGGTTAATCACCCTCTCATCGCCCTCATGCGGGGCCCACTTGGGTTTGAGCTTGTTGTTGATCAAAAGGAGGACTTGATGGTGTCTGAAGGGGGGGGATTTCTTACTGTTAACAATCCTTTTGCCAAGGAGGAATAGTGATTTCTCAATCGACCACTCCCTGGGGGGATCGCCGAAGTTGAGAGCACACCTCTCCCACCATATTTTCCACAGGACTTCCCCTCTGATGGCATTCCAGAGCGTCGCAGAGCAGCCGATCGCTTCTCCCAAAAGGACTTGTTTCCAACTAAGCTGTTTTTGAAGTCTGATTTTCATTCCAACCGTCTGCCAGATTCTGTAGGAGTTGGGGCAAGTAAGGAAGATGTGTGGGACATCTTCGATAGCCCGGTGACATCGTTTGCACCAAGGAGGGATCCCGCAAAGTTTGCTAGCCTTATGGTTGGTCCAAATTCCTCGATGAAGAATTTGCCATAAGAGGACAGACTTCTTAATCTCTATAAGGGGGTACCAGATACCCATGAATTTCATGTCCCACCGAAGCCGCGTCCAAGACAGGCACCACTTCTTGTTGAGGCTGATCTGGTGGTCAGCCGTTTCTTTGATGTTCGGGATTTTGAGTAGGCTATTTCCATTGTGCCATTTGAGACCAAGCGTGTTCGGTGTGTCGTGTCCCATGAGAAGGCGAGTCTTGTGACGATCCCATGCGAGGCATCTGCTTTGTAAAGTGTTCCATTCTTCGTAGGAGATGTTTATGCGAGGGTCAATATCCTCGAAGTTGATCCAGCTGTTGGTGTCATGTTTCCAGAGGTGTTTCCATTTTTTGAATCCTTTGTTCCATAACTTCTTGGCATTTTGAGTGTTCCACGACTCCACACTCCGGATGCCATGTATCGGAAACCACATAGAGTCGTTTTGTCTGATTCCGGCCGCCCACTTCCAGTCCTCACTAATTCTTGTGAAGCTTTTGACTTTATTCCAGCCTTTCCAAAGGGAGCACACGAGATTAGAGCCTTTCGGGAAGACGGGGATCGGGGAGAATAGCAGGGTCATGATGTCAAGATTCTTCCAGTTTGGGAACCCCATGAGGGCCAACTCATTCTTGTTTCTGAAGATCAGCTTGGCCCACGAGGCCTCCCTATTGCACCAAGCCTTAATCATCCATTTGGCTGCCAGTTTGTTAGCCATACACCCAATGTCCAGGATACCAAGCCCCCCGCTATCTCTAGGGCTAGTGCAGATGGCCCATTTGATTTTAGGCACCCCCCTTCTGTTATGATCGCCCGTCCAAAGAAAGTTTCTACAAATACTATTCAGTTTGGACAGGCCTTGCTCATTCGGTCTCCAACAAGAAAGGAAATAGATGGTAGAAGAGAGGAGGAACGTGTTGATAACCATCGCACGCCCAGCGAGATTGATTTGCATACCTCTCCAATAGTTAAGCTTGTTTTCGAGTTTGGCCAACACCCAGTTCCATCGCTGCTCCATAGAGACGCCAAACCCCAAGGGGATTCCAAGAAGTCGAAAGATTTGGCCCTGCGGAATGATTTGACAGCCATGATCAATGAGAAGGCCAGGATGATGTCCCACAATAGCCCTAAAGGCGGTCTTAGAGTGGTTGATTTTGGATCCAGAGGCATCACAAAAGGTAGCAAGACACCTCCAGAAAGTCTCCAGGCTGGTATTATCATTGTGAACGAACGCGTTCATATCATCGGCAAAAAGTCTCATGATGATTTGACTGTGGTCGTGAGGCTGCCGGAGGCCTTTGATATTGCCAGCCTCCACATGATGTGCCACAAGTCTGCTCAGCCCCTCAGTGGCGATGGCAAAGAGAAGGGGGGCTAGAGGGCACCCTTGTCTAATAGATCTTCTAAGATGGATCGCCTTCAAAAGTTTGCCGTTAACGTTAATTTGGGTCGTTGCGTTTCCGAGAAGGGTCGCGACCATCTTGGTGAATTTCTGACTACATCCGAGATCTTGGAGTGACTGCAGAATATAGTCCCATTCTAGCATGTCGTAGGCTTTGTCAAAGTCGATCTTGAGGAAAACCACATCTTGATTAGACTCATTTGCAAATTGAATACCTTCCCAAATATCCATAATGGTTTCCAGGATAGACCTGCCTTTGATGAAACCTTTTTGGTCCTCACTAAGCCAAGATCTCAGGTGGCACGAGATTCTGTTGGCAATGACTTTGGCGATGATCTTGTATCCTGTTTGGAGCATCGTAATAGGCCGCCAGTTCTCGATTCTGTTCTTTTCCCCCTTCTTGTGTATCAACTTGATAATTCCATTATTTAGACAAGAAGGAAGAGCACCAAACTTTAGCGCTTCTTGCCAAACCATCCGAAGAGGGGTGGCAACCACTAGCTTGAAGGATTTAAAGAACTCGTTAGTGAGTCCGTCGGGTCCCGGGCTTTTACCGAGAGGGAGGGCATCAATGACCTCAATGATTTCTGATTCAGAGATAGGGGCATGAAGCAGGGAGTGGAGGTTGGGTGGTATCCTCCGGGGGGAAACCCTAGAAATGGCAGCCATACAGTCCCTTCTATGGTGGGAGAGGGGGTTCGAGGTTCCCAAGAGTCTCGTGAAGTGCCCTTCGATGATGCCAAAATTATCTTCTTCCGAATTGCATACATTGCCATGTGGATCTAGCAGTAGGGGGATCGATTCTCTATTGTGTTTCCTTTTAAGGATACGGCACATCTCTTTGGTGGGTTTGTCGACTTTGCCAGCCCACCACTCCTTGAAGAAGATTTGCAAGTTTTTCCTTTGTATTTCTTCCTCGTATCTCAACACTGCTCTGATTTTTCGGAGACCTTTCTGGGCTTGGTGTTTTCGAGCCGCCAGAGTCTGTGGTAAAGAGCTTCCCTACGAGCCCGCCGCACAGTCTCGAGCATCTTCTTAGTTCTGATCATGATCTTACGAGACTTGTCGACCGCACTTCTCCAGCACTTGGCTGGGGCCAAGCCAGAGGCGAACGCCACCTTCCACACATCGACAATTTCTTGATGGACGGAGGGGAGAGAGAAGGTGGTTGCGTTGGCATGGAACCACGGAGCCTTGCGGATTTTGTTGGAAGGTTGAAAAGTGATAACGATCGGGTAGTGATCAGAGATAGTGAGGTCAGTGCGTTGCGTGATGGTAGGGTGGCCCCACTGATGAGTAAAACTCTGAGAGATGTAGCATCTGTCGAGTCTAGCTTTCCTCAGGTCCTCGCCCGCTTGGAGATTCGACCAAGAAAAGCCATTCGAGTCTTTGAATTCAACCAAATCCAAGTGAAGTTTGGTCATGTCCCACGTTTCTTTCTCCCGACTGTCGATGACCCTGCCCTTGCCCATCCATCTGTCCATAGGGTCCTCCACCATGTTGAAGTCTCCACATATAAGCACGTTGTGGGGAAGCGATTCTAAGGAGGCCCAAGTGTTCAGTCTCTCCAAATCCCCGTTAGGGGCGTACAAAGAAACCATAGTAACACAAAGAGGAGCACCAAAAGAAACAGCAATCCAACGGTGACTTACATCTTCAATGGAGTTCTCAAGCTTTTCAAACCAGAGTTGTTTAACACCGATAACCGTTCCTCCAGACCCCCGCTGGTGTTTCGTTGGGATCCACACATGGGCCGAGGAGACCTGTCTGAGCCGTTTCTGGAGGTCTTCTCCGTCAATTTTAATCTCTTGAATACATATAAAGTCTGGGTTTAAGCTAATGTCGCGAAGCCATTAACCAATGATGGTCGCTCTTGAGGGGTCGGTTAGCCCTCTAGCATTTAGCGAGATAACAATCATTTTTGTATTGATCCCTCTTTACGGGAGGGAGCTTTGTCCTTTCTTCTCTTGGCTTCATCTTTCTTCTTCGTTGGGATCTGATCCCGACTTAGAAATCGGTTCTTGTGGGGGCTTTTCCAGGGTAACTCCATAGGCTGTTTTCCTTTGCGGGATGCCCCTTGCTGGGGAGACTTGGGCCCCGTGCTCGGCACCGTTTCCGGGATCGTCGATCCAATGATGGAACTTTCACTATCCATGTTGTCTTCGTTACTAGTGGTGAAACCATCTTCTTTGCTTGTAGTGTAGCCCTCCTGGGGGGTTTCTTTATTGTCAGGGATCTCTAGGGCTTTGTCGTAGGTGTCTACCTCAAGTAGCTTCCCACCTGGGTAGTCAAGCTCATTGATCTCCTTTTCTAGATTGCAATACAAATTGCTATAGGGGGTAAGTGGCAGGTTGTTTCTCTCACCGTTGGCCCTAGGGCTTCTTTTCCTTCTTCTTCTAACTTCAATAAAGCCATCAGCATCAGCTTGTAGATTAAGGAGGCCCTTGCCTTCCCCTTCCTTGGTCGAGTGGGTCAAATCGCCAATGTTGTCTTGAGCAGTTTTGGAGGCTTCTTGAAATCGCTTGTTTTTTTGCCTGAAAGGGCAATCTTTAATCCTGTGACCTTGTTGGCCACAACGAAAGCACGCGTTGGGAAGGTTTTTGTAGCTGATGTCCTGCTCCCATACATCTCCTTCGCCCATGTCCACTTTGATCATTGATGGAAGCGGCGAACTGAGGTCGGCCTCGACACAGATTTGGGGGTGCCACCTAGCATTGAACGAGTGTCTTGCACCTTCATAGATGAGACCACCAATGTCTTCGCGTGAAGCCAGCGGCTTGCCGATAGGAGAGACAATGTCCCACACGAAGTTGTACAAGAAGTAAGGAAGGTTAGGGAGCTCAACCCAAAGAGGGTACCGAAGCGATTTCGATTTGTCGGGAGTAAAGTCCGGGGACCATCTGAATAGGCATAGGGTCGCCCTACCGAACTGCCAGGTGCCAACGCTTAGGGCTTGGAATGCCATCTCTTCATTTTCAAAGACTAGCAGCATGTGGCTCGCTGGTAAGAACTGACATTTGCTAACAATTAGTCCTCGAGGGAACCACTCTTTTCGAAGCCATTGTCGCACAGTTTCGAGCGGGGGCCTAGGGCCAAACACTTGGCCGACGAGGCAAACTTTCTTGAGCTCCTCCTGAGCTGACAGAACTGCGGGTCTACTGAGGGATACAATGGGGGATTCAACACTTTCGGATGCCCCAGGGGCGGCACACGACCCCCCCTCCAGCAGAGCGGCCAGGATATCGGTCTCCCCAGGGGGAGGGGCCCGATTACTTTTCACGAGAGAGGATGAAGCCACATCCATGGCCAAAAGGAACTTGCACCACTTTTACTTTTCAATACCCAAAGGCAAAACCCTCCAACATGGAGAGAAAACTGACCACAAACAAGGCGCAACTCATTGTTAAAGTAAGGCCAAGAGCTCAGCGTAAATAAAGAAAAAGGTAAGAATTATGAGCCGGCTTGAGGTAGTATTTTGCGTATGCATGAGTAAGCAATACTACGAAGCGAAGGAGCACGATAGACAACTTGATTCTCGTGCGATAGACGGCAATGAGTCGCGAAGGGCGGAGAATCTCCTCCGTGCACTTCACGATAGACCGCAGATCCACGACAGAATTGTTCTCTTTAAGGACATTTCCTTTAAATTTTCTTTAAGCTCCTTTAAACTCAACCAGGCAACGGGCGCTCCCCACCAAACTATTATCGATATCTTTTTAGCAAAGAGCTTTGACAAAAAGATTTAAATGAAAAACAAAAGCGAAGAGCACGATCCGGCAGACTCCACAGAAATCAAAACTGAAGTCACGATGGGCCCAGAGTCCAGCCAGCGTGCAACAGACGACGCCTCCCTTGCGAAGATGCGATAGACACCTCGAAGCAAGTGCTGCGATAGACACCAAACCGTCGCCCCTCCCTTGCGATAGACACCTCGAAGCTAGTGATGCGATAGACCGAAACTGTCGCGATAAACCCACCAAGCTGCGATAGACACACCAAGCATTGGGGCTGATGCCCGCGATAGGAGCCGGATGCGACTGACAGAAGACTCCCGGCAGACTGATGAGCTGGCCGCGATAGACAGAATGATGAGCTAGCCGCGACAGACAGAATGAAGCCACGATAGACGGAAGCTCGAACGTCACGACAGAATGAAGATGTGGCCACGACGAACAAAGGAAACCCGACGGACAGGAGAGCTTGAACCCACAACAACACGAGCTTGGTGACTAAATCAGCCTAACTTTGCAGGGAAGAAGTTCGCAGCTCCATGATTCACTGGACTGTAGCGATGGCAAGGAGCTGATCTGATCCACAGTTCATTATTTACTACCTGTGTAGGAAGTGTTGACGCTCTCTAGCGTTGAGCTCTTAACACTTCTTCTTTTCTCATTATTTATGCATTTCAATTATTATTTGTGTAATTAGATATCAACTAGTGTCATTATGTGCATTCTGTGAAAGAAACCTTCAAATTAGTTAAGCATGGTGATTGATTCCTCTCTTTGTGTGTACAATATGCTGCAATGTTTTTGCTTTGAGTTGGGCTACTATCTTTATTTATTCCTTTGGTAAAATCTTGTTGTCCTTCGATATCATGTGTACCGTTCTATCTCTAATTCTCTATTTATTCCTTTGGTAAAATCTTGTTGGGCTACTATCTCTAATTCTCTATTTATTCCTTTGGTAAAATCTTGTTGTCCTTCGATATCATGTGTACCGTTCGAAAGTTGCTTGTAGTTTCGGATTCATTATCTTGTTATTCTTTGAGAAAATTTTTCTGGAGTGAAGTGCGGTGAATGTTTGACTAGCTATGTGTGAAATCATGAATCTCATCTTCTAGAGTTTTTTATCTCCATATGTAGCCGACCATTTGGAATGAGATTTACTTTGTTGGAAATTTGCTTGTGTCTAAATCAGATCGAGAATAGTGCATGAGATTTCTTTGCATATGCTATGAGAACGAGCATTTTTTATATGTAGAGGTGTAAAGACATGTATTCGTGAAGGTCATTCATGCTCCATCATTACATAAGGATTGAGATACTTACACCAACATTATATATATATATATATATATATATATATATATATATATATATATATATATATATATATATATATATATATATATATATATAATGCATGTGAATATGTATATGCTAGCATATCGACATAGCATATCGACATAGATACTTATATGCATCACAAAAGATCCAAGTATATCTTTACACACATAAACATATGTGTAGGTACATGCATATGTATTCATAAATGCATTGAATGCATGCATACATGAGTACAAGAATGCGTACATTCAGACACATGTGATAGTCTCAATTCACATATATATATATATATATATATATATATATATATATATATATATATATATATATATATATATATATATATATATATATATATATATATATATATATATATATATATCTTATCAACTATAAATATATGTATATTTCATCATATATATATATATATATATAAATATATATATATATATATATATATATATATATATATATATATATATATATATATATATATATATATATATATATATATATATATATATATATATATGTATATGTGTGTGTGTGTGTGTAATGATGTACGTAGATGTATTCATAAACTCCATATATTTATGAATACTATCATGATGTAAGTGTATACATATACACATTCATTAACATAGAAGTGATATTGGTCTGATTAAACACGAAATGAAAGAAAGTTTCGAAAACATTTACACACATAAGTATGTGTTTTGTTTTGAAAAAAGGAAGTCTGACATTGGCATACTCTCCCGGACTTTAATTAAAATGTGTATACGTATTTGTGTATTTGTATAAATATGTGTATTTGTATATGTATATATGCATTCAAGAAAACAACCGTACACTTCAAGAGATTCGATGGAATTCAGAATCGAGCATACAAATGTTATTGTATTGCAAAACTAGATTGAAAGAACAGAATGAAATATTAATTGGTGTGTGTATGGATAGATGCCCATGTTGCTTCTTAAAGGAAAATTAATGAGCACTTGAATGAGATTAATATATAATTAAGCACACGGTTACATGAAAATTCAGTGTTTGTGATCATTTCTAGAAGAGAATAAGCTTTAGAAAGTTTTGTCTAATTCTCCTTAACGGAATGTTGGTTCAAAAATTTAGAATATTGCAATATTCGAGTTACCCATGCACCAAAGATCCTGGTTAACCTTCGTTGATTCCTTTTATAGACAATCAGAAAATTTATTAGATACTTACATCTTGTACAAATATGAGACATAGTCAATCATAAATTTCATTAGATACTTACATCTTGAAGAAGAATTCTGATATTATAGATGTGAATCAATGGTTACAATCGCTTTGGAAAATAGCTTCTTCACGAAGCCTCTACCTCCAGACCACCCCCGAGCTATCACAATTGCATTCACACTCGCACTCAATCACACTCTCACTCTCACACTCACTCTCAATCACAAGGTAATTCTCATATTTGTGTGCGTCCCCTATTTCGATGCGCAAATCTCCCTATATCAGAGTTTGATCACTGCCCTCCCAAAGAACGGTGTGTGATCCACCAAATTTAGAAAAAGTTGAGTTTCTCCAAAACTTTTGCAAAAAGCCATGTGATCATAGTGTTCTTTCTTTTTTTTAGTGTACCTATCAAAAATAGAAGAAAACACAAAAAGACATCCAAGAATATCCATAATTAGACATGGTGACACGTGAGCATCAGAATCACGGATTCGAATAGAATTAGATAAGCCCTGTAACTCAAAAATGGTGAGGAATTATCTTAAGCTTGTGAGAGACACTTTTATTCAATTTTTTTGATATGCTCAATAGTGTTAGAGAAGTCAGAGGTCCAAACCCACCTTCAAATGCCACTTCTGAGCCCTAGAAGTTTCAAAATTCTAGAGAGAGTAAAATCAATGCATTTTCTTACAATGAACCAAATGTAGGACCCTGAACGAGGTACTTAAAACATGATTCACAAAAATTTCACACAACCACTTTTATTCTCTTATACTTGCTTTACCTTTCTCTAAATCAGGGTTTTTCTTAATTCTTTCATCTTCACCTTCAAAATTCCAGTAGAAAACATGATGTGAAATAAGGTCTAGAGAGAATATGAAACTTGTCAACCCAAAATTTTTCCTACATGCATAAAAAGACCTAATTATTCATTCTAAGCATTATCCCCACAATGAAATTCAGAAAGTTCAAAATGAATTATTTCACTAGAAAAGAGGCCTATTACAATTCTTCCCTGCTTTACGAACTCTGTCTTGAGAGTTGGAAATAATTATAATGTGTTAGAAAATTGTCTAACTTCACCAAACTCGAATCTTCTACTGGGTATGAGTTCCATTTCACCAAAATTTCTACTATAGATTTATTTCTAAGAAATCTTTCCTTTCTGTCTAATATCTTTCAGGTAGAAGCTCAAAAGAGCCATCATCTTTCAGCTTATAATTGTCCTGGAAAACATGAGCAACAATAGATACATATCTTTTAAGTAAGCTAACATGAAATAGAGGATGCACATTTAAATCTTTGGGTAAATCTAGCAAATAAGCAAGAGATCCAATCTTTTTCAAAACTTTAAAAGAGCCTGCATATCGAGGAGAAAGTCTATGATCCTTACCTAGCAACAAGTTAGATCGGTGAGGACTAACTTAAAGAAATACCATATCATCAACTTGAAATTCGAGTGGTCTTCTCTTTAAATCATAGAATTTCTTTTGTCTTATGTGAGCTTGTTTTATGTCTATCTTAATTTTCCCAAGGTCTTCATCCATTTTTATCAAGCATTTTTTTGGACACTTCTACTTTATTTGGAAAACCCAAAAACAAAGGTGGAGTCAAACAATTATAGTCGTACATAGCTTCAAACGGAGTCATTTTTATAGATGCATGCCATGCACTATTGTATGAAAACTCAACCAACGGTAACTATTCACTCCAATTATCTTGCTTTGCATTCACATACATATGCAACATATCTTCAACTACCCTGTTAACCCTCTCGATTTCCCCATCAGTTTATGAATGTAAAGCTATACTCGTACAAAGTTGAGTTCCAATTGATTCAAATGTTGCTCTACAAAAGTTTGATGTAAATCTACATTCTCTATTAGAAATTATGCTTTTCGGCATTCCATGCAATCGAAAAATTTCTTTTACAAAGATTCTTGCAACATGCAATGCAATATTAGTCTTTTTCATATAAGGAAAGAAATATGCCATCTTGGTAAGCCGATCCACTACAACAAATATGGTATCATGCTTACTTCTTGTCATAGGTAGCTTAGTGATAAAGTCTTTTGAAATGGACTCCCACTTTTGATTTGGAACATCTAAAGGTTGAAGCATTGCAAGCATCCTCTTAAACTTAGATTTCACCTATTGGCACTTCAAACATTGACTACCATACTTTCTATATCCCACTTCATACATGGCCAAAAATAAGAATACTTTGTTTTAACATAGGTCCTTGAATAACCTAGATGTGCAAAAAAAGGTGCACCATGAGAATCATGCAATATTTTAACTTTTAATGGAGATTCAGAAGATATGCATAGCTGATTGTAACAATACAATGTTCCATTTTGCATATGAAATTTTTCCTCATACATCGACTCCCTGCTCGCATTCAAAGAACCCAAAATAATTGCATAAAAAGGATCCTATTTTATCTCTTCTTGAATTTGATTGAGAAAATAAAAATTTATTACAGAAACAAGATTATAGAAAGGTCTCTGACTCAATGCATAAGCAACCTTATTTTCCTTACCAGCAACATACTTAACGTCAAAATCATACTCACTTAATAATTCAATCCAACACTTCTACCTCTTGTTAATTAATGTTTGTGTGAAGATGTATTTTAGACTCTAATGATTTGTTCTCAATTCAAACTTAACCCCTAACAATAGATGCCTCCAATGCTTAAGTGCATGCAGAAGAGGAAGCATTTCTAAATCATGAGTAGGATAGTTAAGTTCATGTTTTCTTAGTCTTTTGGACTCATATGCGACCACCCTACCATCCTGTGTAAGAACACAACCTATTTGACTACCACTTGCATCATGTGCAACCACAAAAGGCTTTTCCATTTCTAGTATTTTCAAAACACAATTTTCAACAACCTTTTGTTTCAATGTTTCAAATTATTTTTGATACACATCACTCCACGCAAATCCTACATTCCTTTTAGTCAATTCTATGAGGGGAGTAAGTATCTTAGAGAAATCCTTAACATGTGCTCTTTCATATTGTGCCAACCCAAGAAAACTTCTAACAACCCTTGTAGTCTTACGAATCGGCCAATCAACTATTGTTTTTACTTTATCTTCATCTATAAAGATTCCTTCTTTTGATATTACTCTTCCTAGATACACAAGTTTATCCTTGGCAAAGAAACACTTAATCTTTTTTCCATACAATTTGTGTTCTCTAAGAGTTTGCAAAGTCTTCTTGAGATGTACTGCAAGCTCATAATCATCTTTAGAGTATACAAATATATCATCAAGAAATACTAAGATGAATGCATCTAGGTAATCATGAAAAATATTATTCATCAAGCACATAAATGTGGTAGGAGCATTTGTTAATCCAAAAGGTAGAACTGTAAACTCATAGTGACCATATCATGTTTGAAAAGTTTTCTTAGGAATATCCACTATTTTGATCCTAATTTGGTGATATCGAGATCTTAAGTTAATCTTAGTGAATACAATCGCTCCACTTAATTGACCTAATAAGTCATCTATGTGAGAGAGTGGATACTTATTCTTAATTGTTCTTTTATTCAACCCCCTATAGTCAATGCATAATCTATAAGACCCGTCTTTCTTCTTCTGAAATAAAATAGGTGCATCCCAAGGTGAGACACTCGGTCTTATCAAGCCTTTCTTCAAAAGATCATCTAATTGAATCTTAAGCTCCTTTAATTCATCGATGCTAAATCTATAGGCTGCTCTAGAATATGGTTCACTCCCTCAATAAAGGTCAATGGCATGGTCAATCTGCCTAGGTGGACGTATACTAAGCAGCTCTTTTGGAATTACATCTGCATATTCTTTCAAAAGACTTTCTACATAATTTGGAACACTTTCCTCATTATCTTCTTCATGCACATTGTTTACATACATTATGAATTTTCTATAACCATCATGTATACCTTTAATTATCTGCATAGCATAAATAAGGATGGGTTTAGGATTATAGGAATCACCTATAATATGAATCGATTCATCACCTAGCTTTAAAGTGATCGTTCTTTGTTCACAATTAATTCTTGCATAATTTTTAACTAACCAATCCATGGCTATGATTGCATCACTCTGTTTCATCTCAATTACATGGAAACTTCCAAAAAAGCACCTATCAGAAAGAGTAAATTCAAGGTTTTCAACATATCATTTTGTCTAGTGTAATCGTCCATTGGCCATCTCTACAGGTCTGGTTATCTGCATATTTAGGGCTATCCCTAGATTCTATGCTGATTTGAAAGATAGAAAACAATGGGTACTACCTGAATCGACCAAAAATCTGATTTTATGCACAAAAAGTATACCCGAAATCGTGATTACAGAAGCCTTTGGGAAAGAACTAACCACCATGCAACGTAAAGCAGAGTCAAGGCACTTACCTCCATCATCTGCTTCCTCAATATTTGTACCCTCCTCGATGACATTTATCATTTTTTATTGTGCAGGTCGAAAGATTGCCTTATTCGGGCACTCATATGTACGATGCCCTTGCTCCCCACAATGAAAACACAAGCCAAGTATTTTTTCCCTCTCAATAAAATTAGAGTCTTGTTGTCAATGGATTGGTTTGAAACCTCCTTTGATTTTCCACCTGAGCAAGATTCTTGCCTTGGTTGTTCATGTTGTTCTTTGAGTTGTTCATGTTCATTGCAACAGGTCTTTGTGGCATATGTCCTGTTGCAATGAATCTGCTTCTATTTGCCTTCTTCAAATTGAACTTATCCATCTTCTCAAAGTTTTCAGCCATCACAAAAACATCAAGAAAATCAATGCATCTAGATCCATTGACTTGATAGCGAAGTTCCTCACAAAACGCTTCAATAAATTTACTCTTTAGAGCGTCACCACTAACCTCTAATGCATATGAAGACATAGGAACTACTTTTTATACTCATCAACACATCAATTATGCTTATCACTTTCGTGTTGTCGAAAATTGTAGAACTCCATCTTCTTCTCCATATGGTAGTGTGCAGAACAATATCATTTTTCAGCTTAGTCTCTAAAATTTGTCCATAGAACTAGACCAGAACATGTTCGAGTCTGCATATACGACTTCCTCCATAGCTTCGCGATCCCACGTAGGTGTACGATCCCAACTTTTGCCTTGGACTCTTCACTTAATTGTGGAAGATGAAAGAAATCCTCCAATTCTTCAATCCATGCATCAAGATCTACACACTCTTCTTCTCACCATCAAAATCATTCAACTTTGCCTTCTTGAAGACTTGGTTAAGGGCAAACTCACCTAGTTCCATATCTTCATAATTGCATTTTTGTTTTTCGTGAGGTACACTAGATGTTCTCGCACCTTCATCTACTTCATCATTAAGCTCCACAAACAAATTTGTTGCTCCTTCTGGTTGCTTTGTGCCTCGTTCTTTACACAATTCTCCAAGAAGCTTCTGAATAAGCTCCTCTTGTTCACGAATCTTTTGTGTTAGACCTTCCATCATTCTTGAGGATTGATTCTGCTCTCATACCACTTGTAATGTTTCCTCAATCACAATCTTTCAATCACTCAAAAATAAAAGAGGAGAGAATAACACAGAGATTGCATAAGATAAGAGAAAATCTGATGCGGAAGAGTAGAAACAAATATGATGTAGAGAAGGAAGAAGTCTAATATTATAGATGTGAATCGACGCTTAGAATAGCTTTGGAAAAAGCTTCTTGACGAAGCCTCTACCTCCCGACCAACCCCGAGCTATCACAATCGCATTAACACTCGCACTCTCAATCACACTCTCACTCTCACTGTCACTCTCAATCATAAGGTAATTCTCATATTTCTGTGCATCCCCTGTTTTGATGCGCAGGTCTCCCTATATCAGAGTTTGATCGCTGCACTCCCAAAGAAGAGTGCGATCCACCAAATTTAAAAAAAGTTAGATTTTTCTCCAAAACTTTCATAAAAAGCGATGCGATCATAGTGCGCTTTCTTTTTTTGCATACCTATCAAAAATAGGAGGAAAACACCAAAAAGACATGTCCAAAAATGTCCATAATTAGACATGGTGACGCATGAGCATCAGAATCACAGATTCAAATAAAATTAGATAAGCCCTATAACTCAAAAACGGTGAGGAATAAGCTTAAGCATGTGAGAAACACTTTTATTCTATTTTTTGATCTACACAATAATGTTAGAGACGTCCCAGGTACAAATCCACCTTCAAATGCCACTTTTGAGCCCTATAAGTTTCAAAATTCTAGAGAGAGTAAAATCAAGGCATTTTCTTACAATGAACCAAATGTAGGACCCTGAATGAGATACTTAAAACATGATTCACAAACATTTCACACAGGCACTTTTATTCTCTTATAGTTGCTCTACCTTTCTCTTATATAGACGTTTTCTTAATTCTTTCATCTTCACCTTCAAAATTCCACTAGAAAACATGATGCGAATAAGGTCTAGAGAGAGAATATGAAACTTGTCAACGCAAAATTTTTCCTACATGCATAAAATGACCTAATTATTCATTCTAAGTATTATCTCCACAATGAAATTCAAAAAGTTCAAAATGAATTATTTGACTAGAAAAGAGGCCTATTATAGTCCACTATCCCTTGTGAAACTTATCTATGATTTTTTTCACTCTCTTCTAATAAGTTGAGAGCTTCTGTTTGCGGTTCCTTTTTGTCATTTACAAAACCCCGAGTAACAAGATGGGGTAGATCCATGGGTGTAGGTCCGAGCTCCTCATTGAAAAAAAGATTATTGTTGCAACATAGGAGAGATATTTTCTTCCCATCTTCCTCTTCATATTTAACTTCTTATTAAGGGCACTGTGTCATCGAACAAGTGCCCTACATCCTCAGCAACAACCATGAAATGCTTTAGGCCCTTTGCAAAGGCCTCATCTCCTTTATGAATGTAAAACATTAGCTCACAGGGGACCCATTTACACTGATATGGTGGAATATTTATAGTGTATAATAATATATAGAGCTCCCAAAAATCTATTATCTCCTGGAGCTCATCGAAGTTCATGGCTAGTGTCCCTTCAAGATTAGGGACTCTACAGACTAGGTCATAGAAATGTGTATGACCTTTGTAGTTTGTAGTATCCAAGAACTCCATGAATAGATCTCGATGAGATTTGATGGGAGTGGAAGTGCTAGTGGCCATTGCTTGTGCACGAGAATTCTGTTGTCTTGTTTGCTCTTTCTAGCTCTTTGTGAGTGCAAATAGTGAAAGTTCAAGAAATAATTTGAGATGACAAGATAATACATAGAACACCAAATGATATGAACTTTTTTGCATAAAAGCAAATTTTTAAACATAAAACAACAAAAAAACATGACCAACCACATTTCAAAGTAGTGAACATAGACTTTTGACATTCCAAAAGTTTTGAAATTACCATTGCAGATAAGAAGGTATATACAATATCTAACATGAATTGTTTGTCCTACTTTATACAAGTTTGTTGAAAGAGCAAAAACCATGAGATACAATGACTAGGACCCAAAAAGTGACATTATCAGGTTGCAAAAGAACTATGACAATGAGAGTTTAGTTTAATCTTTCCAATCTCCAAGGATTTTCATTTTGTATTCCAATGTTTTTCCCACCTATAATCAATTTGCAAGAAATTGAAGTTTTAAAACTCAAATAAGAAATAATGAAAAGGTTACTTTCACAAAAAAACAAAATATTTCTCACCTTATCTCCTTGTATTTTGAATTTCGATTGAGTTAGTCCTTCAAACCCCATAATCACCAAGTGTTCTCTCAGATTAGCCAAGATCCAATGATAATTCACTAAAATAGTTTTTGTTTCATTGTTGGGCAATTTAAGATTTATTTCAAATGAATGTAAAGATCCCTCTTAACCTTGAAATGGTATCCATTTGCCAAGTTTGCACATCCAACAATCATATTAGAATCTAATGTATAATGAATTATGTTGTTTCAAATGTCAAAATCCTATACCTCTTCCACCTATTTTACAAAGATATTTATCACCTTTTGCAATTCCTTCTATCAAACCCCAATTTTCACCAAGAAGACTTTCGACTTGCTCATATGTGAGATCTTTTGTGAAAACTTAGAGATCTAGACACTTTTGTGAATTTCAAAGAGTTATGTATATCCATTACCATCTTGTGCTTCAAAGATAATATTGACCATATATCAAGTTTTGGCTAGTCGGAGATAAGAAGAGAATGTACAATTCTCTCTTACCTTCTAAAACCATTCATTGTAGAGGGTACAACATATCTATGTGTGTAAAAGAAAACTCTATCATGGTAAAGTTGAGCAAGAAATATTTTTAGAAAGACTAGTGCACGGACATCTGCATGCAATGCCTCAAAAGTACCTGTAAGACTATGAAGTGGATGCTCTTCGACCAAAGTAGAAGGAAATATATCTCAAAAAAACAAAAGCATATCTAAATAGTTCAAAAATATATTCAAGACTATTAACATACAATATTTTAGAGTAATACTTACAATTCATAGGATATCTCATTCTAATAGAGTTTTCAAGTTTCATAGTTGCCATTGTAAAAACATGTTGTGCAATAGAAATCATCCCATTGTCTTTGTGCTTCTTGAAGCAAAGTAACTTTCCCTTCCAATGAAGATCCAAGTTTCCACAATCTCTAACTAGATGAAGCCCAACTCTAGAGGGTTGCATGTACACACGCACCTTTGGATTACTCATGTGATAACCATTTTCCATCCATAGCTTCGATATTGTGACATCTTAATGTGATGATTTCATCTTTTGGTCACCTAGAAGCTTCAGATGCTTCCATTGAAGCTAAAGGGCCCTTTGGCCTAGTATTTTATAAGGCATAGAGTGCGGCCACCACCCTCTTCTGATGTTTCCATCACTAATCACTCCTTAATCAAAAAGGCCCATGCAGGGTTCATTTTTCCCATAATGAATTACTGGCTTGGTTGGACTTAAAAATATCTAGAGTCTTGTCAAGCTCAACTTCATAAGTATTAACTCTCAATTTCTTTAGTAAAACAATGGGTTGCCCTATATCTCCATTAGATATTTGTAATTTTAGATAGATGGGAGATAATGGACATTATCCCCACTTTTCCCAAAAGAAAGTAGTGGCTATTGCTACATCCACTCCATTGTCTAGCATTTCTTTTGTAGTGTGCCCATTGAAGGAGATAGGTAGCGATTACTACCCTCATCTCCTTTGCTATATTCTCCTAGCTTGTAAAATGGTACTTGATTCACACTCTAACTACCTATCACTAGTTTAGGTTCTATAGGTCTTGTTTTAGTGAATCTTGGGCCTAGATTTTTGAAAATTCTTAGCCATATCAATGACTTTGTGCACAATATGTCCTCTATAGTTAAAGTATGTTTCCTTTGGTATTCTTCAATAACTCCATGATTGGTGATTTTGGGCATAGGAAACCTAATGAAAGTTGCCTAGTTCAATATGGGAAGTCTTTCATACTCTCCTATGAATTATCAAAATTTCATGATATCTTTGTCTTGTTCTTTATCTTCTTCTCTTGATAGATGGATTAATGAAGCACTCTCATTGAAGCGATAATCAATAAATTGAGATTCTTTAGAAGGACCTTGAGACATGCCCTAGAAGGAGTCAGGATTTCACCTATTAAATGTTTTGAGAACTTTAGACAGCCTACTTATATAAAACTAAGTCCATCTTTCTACTAAGAGCTTCAAGTAAAAGTGTTCTATCTAGGTCTCGTTGATTATCGTTCAAAAACCGCACGTCAGTAGATCCTTGTATATTCATAGTAATAATAAGCACAATCCCTACTAACATCTCTAGTCACTTCTTAATGCAATTTAAAATCTTGTGTTATTTACTTAGAACATCATGAAATGCAAAAATGATATGAATGAAAATTAAATATACATAATGAAAGTCAAAATGTATAGATTCAATAAAGTACATTCACTTGAGTTAACTTTCTTCATCCGCCTTAGCATCATCAACATCTTCTAATAGTTCTTGATGGATCTCATAGTCTTCATCATTTCTCTTCTTGAATAATTTTAGTCTCTTTCCTACAATCAAAGATCTTAAAGGAGTATCGTGAAACTCGCAAAGCTCATATGTTCCATTCTTAAACATAGACATCACTATATATGGTGAAAACCATATCTTTGTTAGTTTCTTCCTAACATCATACTGTTTATTGAATGTACTATCGTACACTAGTACCGAGTCATCTATCTCAACCTTACATGTAATAGGCCTCTTTTCTAAAGAAATAATTCATTTTGAACTTTTTGAATTTCATTGTGGAGATAATGCTTAGAATGAATAATTAAGTCATTTTATACATGTAGGAAAAATTTTGGGTTGACAAGTTTCATATTCTCTCTCTAGACCTTATTCGCATCATGTTTTCTAGTGGAATTTTGAAGGTGAAGATGAAAGAATTAAGGAAAACTCTGTATGAGCGAAAGGTAGAGCAAGTATAAGAGAATAAAAGTGCCGATGTGAAATTTTTGTGAATCATGTTTTAAGTACCTTGTTTAGGGTCCTACGTTTAGTTCATTCTAAGAAAATGCCTTGATTTTACTCTCTCTCTCTCTAGAATTTTGAAACTTGCAGGGCTCAAAAGTGGCATTTGGAGGTGGATTAGGATCTCGGACATCTCTAACACTATTGTGCAGATCAAAAAATTGAATAAAAGTGTCTCTCACAAGCTTAAGCTAATTCCTCATTGTTTTTGAGTTACAGGGCTTTGAAAAGTGCCGTTTTTTCCAACACAAAAAAAAAACGAGGGCTTATCTAATTCTATTCAGATCCGTGATTCTCATGCTCACGTGTCACCATGCCCACACTTCTTTCCTATGAAAAAGACCGATACTGCATTGAATGCTGCAAGAATCTTTGTAAAAGAAATATTTCGATTGCATGGAATGCCTAAAAGCATAATTTCTGACAGAGATTCTAGATTTACGTCAAACTTCTGGAGAGCAACGTTTGAATCAATTGGAACTCAACTGCATATGAGTACAACTTTCCATCCACAAACTGATGGGGAAACCAAGAGGGTTAACAGGGTAGTTGAAGATATGTTGCGTATGTATGTGAATGAAAAGCAGGATAATTGGAGTGAATATTTACCCTTGGTTGAGTTTGCATACAATAGTGCATGGCATGCATCTATAAAAATGAATCCGTTTGAAGCTATGTATGGTTATAATTGTTTCACTCCACCTTCGTTTTTGGGTTTTCCAAATAAAGTAGAAGTATCCAAAGAAATGCTTGATAAGATGGATAAAGAACTTGGAAAAATTAAGAAACACATACAAGAAGCTCAAAAAAGACAAAAGAAGTTCTATGATTTAAAGAGAAGACCACTTGAACTTCAAATTGATGATATGGTATTTCTTAAAGTTAATCCTCACCGATCTAACTTGTTGCTAGGAGAAGGATCATAGACTTTCTCCTCGATATGCAGGCCCTTTTAAAGTTTTGAAAAACATTGGATCTCTTGCTTATTTGCTGGAATTACCTAAACATTTAAATGTGCATCCTGTATTTCATGTTAGCTTACTTAAAAGATATGTATCTAATGTTGCTCATGCTTTGCAGGACAATTATAAGTTGAAAAATGATGGCTCTTTGAGCTTCAACCGGAAATAATATTAGATAGGAAGGAAAGATTTCTTAGAAAAAGATCTATAGTAGAAATTTTGGTGAAATGGCATTCATACCCAGTAGAAGATTCGATTTGGGTGAATTTAGATGATTTTCTAACACATTATCCTTCTTTCCAACTCTAAGGACAGAGTTCTTAAAGGGGGGAAGAATCGTAATAGGCATCTTTTCTAGTGAAATAAGATATTTTGAACTTTCTGAATTTCATTGTGGGGATAATGCTTAGTATGAATAATTAGGTCGTTTTATACATGTTGGAAAAATTTTGGGTGGAGAAGTTTCATATTCTCTCTCTAGACCTTATTCGCATCATGTTTTCTAGTGGAATTTTGAAGGTGAAGATGAAAGAATTAAGGAAAACCCTGTATGAGGGAAAGGTAGAGGAAGTATAAGAGAATAAAAGTGCCGGTGTGAAATTTTTGTGAATCATGTTTTAAGTACCTCATTCAGGGTCCTACGTTTAGTTCATTGTAAGAAAATGCCTTGATTTTAATCTCTCTCTAGAAGTTTGAATTTTGCAGGGCTTAAAATTGGCATTTGGAGGTGGATTTGGATCTCGGACATCTCTAACACTATTGTGCAGATCGAAAATTTGAATAAAAGTGTCTCTCACAAGCTTAAGCTAATTGCTCATTGTTTTTAAGTTACAAGGCTTTGAAAATTGTCGTTTTTTCCAACACAAAAAAGAAACAGAGGACTTATCTTATTCTATCTGGATCCATGATTCTCATGCTCACGTGTCACCATGTCTAATTATGGATATTTTCGGATCTATCTTTTTTTTTGGTGTTTTTCTCCTATTTTTGATGAGTATGCTAAAGAAAGGAAGTACACTATGATCGCATGGCTTTTTGTGAAAGTTTTGGAGAAGCTCCATTTTTTCTAAATTTGGTGGATCGCACACTTCTTTGGGGGGCACGGCTGTGATCAAACTGGTATATAGGGAGACATGCGCATCAACACAGAGGACACACAGAAATCTGAGAATTACCTTGTGATTGAGAGTGTGATTGAGAGTGAGAGTGAGAGAGAGTGTGATTGAGAGTGAAATTGAGAATGCGATTGTGATAGCTCGGGGGTGGTCGAGAGGTAGAGGCTTCGTCAAGAAGCTATTGTCCAAAGCTATTGTAACCATTGATTCACATCTATAATATCAGAATTCTTCCTTCTCTACATCATATCTGTTCTAATCTTCCGCATCAGATTTTCTTTTACCTTGTGCAATCTCTGTGTTCTTCTCTCCACGGTTATTTTTGACTGATCAAAAGATTGTGATTGGGGATAGATTGTGATTGAGGAAACGCTACAAGAGGTATGAGAGCAGAGTCATTCTGCGGGAACAATGGAAGGTCTAACACAAAAGATTCGTGAACAAGAGGAGCTTATTCAGAAGCTTCTTGGTGAATTGCGCAAAGAACGAGGGGGAAAGCAACTAGAAGGAGCAACAAATTTTTTTGTGGAGCTGAACAATGAAGTAGATGAAGGTGCGGGAACATCTAGTGCACCTTGCAGAAAACAAAAACACAATTCTGAAGATATGGAACCAGGTGACTTCGCCCTTAACCAAGTCTTCAAGAAGGCAAAGTTGAATGATTTTGATGGCGAGAAGAAGAGTGGCATGGATTGAAAAACTAGAGGATTTCTTTGATCTTCGACAATTTAGCGAAGAGTCCAAGGCAAAAGTTGGGATCCTGCATCTGCGTGGGATCGCAAAGCTATGGTGGAAGTCATATATGCAGACTAGAACGCGTTCTGGTCCAGTTCTATGGAAGGAATTTAGAGAACAAGCTGAAAACCGCTATTGTTCTCCACACTACCATATGGAGAAGAAGATGGAGTTCTACAATTTCCGACGACATGAAAGTGACAAGCATAGCTTATCTGTTGATGAGTACAAAGAAAAGTTCCTACGTCTTCATAAATATGCATTAGAGGTTAGTGGTAATGCTCTAAAGAGTAAATTTATTGAAGGGCTTCGTGAGGAACTTCGCTATGAAGTGAAGGGATCTGGATGCATTGATTTTCTTGATGGTGTTGCGATGGCCGAGAACTTTGCGAAGATGGAGAAGTTCAATTTGCAGAAGGAAAATAAAAGCAGATTCATTGCAACGGGACATAGGCCACAAAGACCTGTTGCAATGAACATGAACAATTGAAAGAAAACTCCAATTTCTAACAACCAAGGTAAGAACCCTACTCAGGTGGAAAATCAAAGGAGGCATCAACCAATCAAGTGGCAACAAGACCCTAATTTTACTGAGAGGGCAAAAAGTCTTGGTGTGTGTTTTCATTGCGGGGAGCATGGGCATCGAACATATGAGCACCCGAACCAGGCAATCTTTTGACCCGCACAATCAAAAGCGATAAACATCATCGAGGAGGGTACAGTTATTGAGGAAGCAAATGATGGAGGTAAGTGCCCTGACTCTACTCTACGTCGCTTGGTGGTTAGTTCTTTCCCAAAGGCTTCTGTAATCATGATTCAAGGTATGAATTCTGTGCATAAAACCAGATTTTCGATCGATTCAGGTAGTACCCATTGTTTTCTATCTTTCAAATTGGTACAGAATCTAGGGATAGCCCTAAATATGAAGATAAGTAGACCTGTAGAGATGGCGAATGGCGATTACACTACACGATTACACTGCGACAATTAATTGTGAACAAAGAACGATCACTGTAAAGCTAGATGATAAATCTATTCATATTCTAGGTGATGTCTTTAATCCTAAGCCTACACTTATTTCTTCTATGCAGATAATTAGAGGTATATGTGATGGTTGTAAAACATTTGTAGTGTATGTGAACAATATGCATGAGGAAGGTAATGACAAAGATATTCCAGATTACGTAGGAAATCTCTTGAAAGAATATGCCGATGTATTTCGAGAAGACTTTCCTGGTATACCCCCACCTAAGCAGATTGACCATGCCATTGACCTATATCCAGGGAGTGAACCATATTCTAGAGCACCCTAAAGATTTAACATTGATGCACTAAAGGAGATTAAGATTCAATTAGATGATCTTTTGAAGAAAGGCTTAATAAGACCGAGTGTCTCACCTTGGGGTGCACCTGTTTTATTTCATAAGAAGAAAGACGGCTCTTATAGATTATGCATTGACTATAGGGGGTTGAATAAAAGAACAATTAAGAATAAGTATCCACTCCCTCACATAGATGGCTTATTAGGTCAATTAAATGGAGCGACTGTATTCACAAAGATTCACTTAAGATCTGGAAATCTTTGAATTAGGATCAAAACAGAGGATATTCCCAAGATAGGTTTTCGAACAAGATATGGTCACTATGAGTATACGGTTCTACCTTTTGGATTAACAAATGCTCCTGCCACATTTATGTGCTTGATGAATAATATTTTTCACGATTACCTAGATGAATTCATCTTAGTATTCCTTGATGATATATTTGTGTACTCTAAAGATGATTTTGAGCATGCGGTACATCTCAAGAAGACTTTGCAAACGCTTAGAGAACACAAATTGTATGGGAAAAAGAGTAAGTGTTTCTTTGCTAAGGATAAACTTGTGTATCTAGGAAGAGTAATATCAAAAGAAGGAATCCTTATAGATGAAGATAAAGTAAAAACAATAGTTGATTGGTGGATTCCTAAGACTGTAAGGGATGTTAGAACTTTTCTTGGGTTGGCACAATATGAAAGAGCACATATTAAGGATTTGTCTAAGATAGCTACTCCCCTCACACAATTGACTAAAAAGAATATAGGATTTGCGTGGAGTGATACCTGTCAGAAATCATTTGTAACATTGAAACAAAAAGTGGTTCAGAATTGTGTTTTGAAAATACCAGAAATGGGAAAGCCTTTTGTGGTTGCATGTGATGCAAGTGGTAGTCAAATAGGATGTGTTCTTTCACAGGATAGCAGGGTGCTCGCATATGAGTCCAAAAAACTAAGAAAACATGAACTTAACTATCCTACTCATGATTTAGAAATGCTTGCTGTTGTGCATGCACTTAAGCATTGGAGACATCTATTGTTAGGGGTTACGTTTGAATCAAAAACAGATCATCAGAGTCTCACATACATCTTCACACAACCATTGCTTAGCAACAGGAAGAAGCATTGGATTGAATTATTAAGCGAGTATGATTTTGACATTAAGTATTTGGCTGGTAAGGAAAATAAGGTTGTTGACGCATTGAGTCGGAGACCTTTGTGTAATCTTGTTTCTGTAATAAATTCTGATTTTCTCAATCAAATTCAAGAAGAGATAAAATAAGATCCTTTTTATGCACCTATTTTGAATGCTTTGAATGCCAACAGGGGATCGATGTATGAGGAAAAATTTCATTTACAGAATGGAAAACTATATTGTAACAATCAGCTATGCATATCTTTTGAATCTCCACTAAAAGTTAAAATATTGCATGTATGAAGCAGGATATTAGAAAATATGTAAGTGAATGTTTGAAGTGCCTACAGCTAAAATCTGAGTTTAGGAGGATGCCTAGAATGCTTCAACCTTTGGATGTTCCAAATCAGAAGTGGGAGTCTATTTCTATGGACTTTATCACTAACCTTCCTATGGCCAGAAGTAAGCATGATACCATATTTGTTGTAGTCGATCGGCTTACCAAGATGGCACACTTCTTTCCTATGAAAAACACCGATACTGCACTGAATGTTGCAAGAATCTTTGTAAAACAAATATTTTGATTGCATGGAATGCCTAAAAGCATAATTTTTGATAGAGATTCTAGATTTACGTCAAACTTCTGGAGAGCAACGTTTGAATCAATTGGAACTCAACTTCGTATGAGTACAACTTTCCATTCACAAACTGATGGGGAAACCGAGAGGGTTAACAAGGTAGTTGAAGATATGTTGCGTATGTATGTGAATGAAAAGCAGGATAATTGGAGTGAATATTTACCCTTGGTTGAGTTTGCATACAATAGTGCATGGCACGGATCTATAAAAATGACTCCATTTGAAGCTATGTATGGTTATAATTGATTGAGTCCACCTTCGTTTTTGGGTTTTCCAAATAAAGTAGAAGTATTCAAAGAAATGCTTGATAAGATGGATAAAGAACTTGAAAAAATTAAGAAACACATACAAGAAGCTCAGAAAAGACAAAAGAAGTTCTATGATTTAAAGAGAAGACCGCTTGAATTTCAAGTTGATGATATGGTATTTCTTAAAGTTAATCCTCACCGATCTAACTTGTTGCTAGGGAAGGATCATAGACTTTCTCCTCGATATGCAGGCTGTATTTCATCCTGTATTTCATGTTAGCTTACTTAAAAGATATGTATCTAATGATGCTCATGTTTTGCAGGACAATTATAAGTTGAAAAATGATGGCTGTTTTGAGCTTCAACTCGAAATAATATTAGATAGGAAGGAAAGATTTCTTAGGAATAGATCTATAGTAGAAATTTTGTTGAAATGGCATTCATACCGAGTAGAAGATTCAAGTTGGGTGAATTTAGATGATTTTCTAACACATTATCCTTCTTTCGAACTCTAAGGACAGAGTTCTCAAAGGGGGGAAGAATTATAATAGGCCTCTTTTCTAGTGAAATAATTCATTTTGAACTTTCTGAATATTATTGTGGGGATAATGCTTAGAATGAATAATTAGGTCATTTTATACATGCAGGAAAAATTTAGGGTAGACAAGTTTCATATTCTCTCTCTAGTCCTTATTCGCATCATGATTTCTAGTGGAATTTTGAAGGTGAAGATGAAAGAATTAAGGAAAACTCTGTATGAGAGAAAGGTAGAGCAAGTATAAGAGAATAAAAGTGCCGGTGTGAAATTTTTGTGAATCATGTTTTAAGTACCTCGTTTAGGATCCTAGGTTTAGTTCATTGTAAGAAAATGCCTTGATTTTACTCTCTCTAGAATTTTGAAACGTGCAAGGCTCAAAAGTGGCATTTGGAGGTGGATTTGGATCTCGGACATCTCTAACACTATTGTGCAGATCGAAAAATTGAATAAAAGTGTCTCTCACAAGCTTAAGCTAATTCCTCATTCTTTTTGAGTTATAGGGCTTTGAAAAGTTCCGCTTTTTCCAACACAAAAAAAAACGAGGGCATATCTAATTCTATTCGGATCCGTGATTCTCATGCTCACGTGTCACCATGTCTAATTAAGGATATTTTTGGATCTCTCTTTTTTTTGGTGTTTTTATCCTATTTTTGACAGGTATGCTAAAGAAAGTAAGTACACTACGATCGCATGGCTTTTTGTGAAAGTTTTGGAGAAACTCGACTTTTTCTAAATTTGGTGGATCTCACACTTCCTTGGGAGGCACGGCTGCGATCAAACGGGTATATAGGGAGACCTGCGTATCACCACGGA
Organism: Ceratopteris richardii; assembly: GCA_020310875.1. Lineage (NCBI taxonomy): Eukaryota > Viridiplantae > Streptophyta > Polypodiopsida > Polypodiales > Pteridaceae > Ceratopteris > Ceratopteris richardii. The sequence goes on along the minus strand of CM035422.1, from coordinate 113,250,346 downwards.
GGACACACAAAAATCTGAGAATTACATTGTAATTGGGAGTGTGATTGAGAGTGAGAGTGAGAGTGAGAGTGTGATTGAGAGTGCGAGTGAGAATGCGATTGTGATAGCTCGGGGGTGGTCGGGAGGTAGAGCCTTCATCAAGAAGCTATTGTCCAAAGCTATTGTAACCATTGATTCACATCTATAATATCAGAATTCTTCCTTCTCTGCGTCATCTTTGTTCTACTCTTCCGCATCAGATTTTCTTTTACCTTGTGCAACATCTGCGTTCTTCTCTCTACTGTTATTTTTGAGTGATCGAAAGATTGTGATTGAGGAAACGCTACAAGTGGAATCAGAGCAGAATCAATCCGCAGGAACGATGGAAGGTCTAACACAAAAGATTCGTGAACAAGAGGAGTTTATTCAGAAGCTTCTTGGTGAATTGCGCAAAGAACGAGGGGGAAAGCAACCAGAAGGAGCAACAAATTTGTTTGTGGAGCTGAACGATGAAGTAGATGAAGGTGCGGGAACATCTAGTGTACCTTGCCGAAAACAAAAATGCAATTCTCAAGATATGGAACCCGATGAGTTTGCCATTAACCAAGTCTTCAAGAAGGCAAAGTTGAATGATTTTGATGGCAAGAAGAAGAGTGGCGAAGATCTTGAGGCATGGATTGAAGAACTAGAGGATTTCTTTGATCTTCGACAATTTAGTGAAGAGTCCAAGGCAAAAGTTGGGATCCTGCATCTCCATGGGATCGCGAAGCTATGGTGGAAGTCATATATGCAGACTGGAACGCGTTCTGGTCCAGTTCTATGGAAGGAATTTAGAGAACAAGCTGAAAAACGCTATTGTTCTCCACACTACCATATGGAGAAGAAAATGGAGTTCTACAATTTTCGACAACACGAAAGTGACAAGCATAGCTTGTCTGTTGATGAGTACAAAGAGAAGTTCCTAGGTCTTCATAAATATGCATTGGAGGTTAGTGGTATTGCTCTAAAGAGTAAATTTATTGAAGGGCTTTGTGAGGAACTTCGCTATCAAGTCAAGGGATCTAGATGCATTGATTTTCTTGATGCTGTTGCGATGGCCAAGAACTTTTTGAAGATGGAGAAGTGCAATTTGCAGAAGGCAAATAGAAGCAGATTCATTGCAATGGGACATAGGCCAAAAAGACCTATTGCAATGAACATGAACAATTCAAAGAAAACTCCATCTTCTAACAACCAAGGTAAGCTCCCTCCTCAGGTGGAAAATCAAAGGAGGCATCAACCAATCGAGTGGCAACAAGAGAGTGATTTTATTGAGAGGGCAAAAAGGCTTGGTCTCTATTTTCTTTGCGGGGAGCAAGGGCATCGGACATATGAGTGCCCGAACAAGGCAGTCTTTCGACCCGCACAATCAAAAGCGATAAACATCATCGAGGAAGGTACAATTATTGAGGAAGCAGATGATGGAGGTAAGTGCCCTGACTCTACTCTACGTTGCATGGTGGTTAGTTCTTTCCCAAAGGCTTCTATAATCATGATTCAAGGTATAAGTTCTTTGCATAAAACCAGATTTTTTATCGATTCAGATAGTACCCATTGTTTTCTATCTTTCAAATTGGTACAGAATCTAGGGATAGCTCTAAATATGCAGATAACAAAACCTGTAGAGATGGCCAATGAACGATTACACTACACGAAAGGATATGTTGAAAACCTTGAATTTACTCTTTCTAATAGACGCTTTTCTGGAAGTTTCCATGTAATTGAGATGAAACAGAGTGATGTAGTCATAGGCATGGATTGCTTAGTTAAAGTTTCTGTGACAAAATTGTGAACAAAGAATGATCACTGTAAAGCTAGATGATGAATCTATTCATATTCTAGGTGATGTCTTTAATCCTAAGCCTACTCTTATTTCTGCTATGCAGATAATTAGAGGTATACGTGATGGCTGTAAAACATTTGTAGTGTATGTGAACAATATGCATGAGGAAGGTAATGACGAAGATATTCCAGATTACGTAGGAAATCTCTTGAAAGAATATGCCGATGTATTTCTAGAAGACTTGCCTGGCGTACCCCCACCTACGTAGATTGACCACGCCATTGACCTATATCCAGGGAGTGAACCATATTCTAGAGCACCCTATAAATTTAACATTGATGAACAAAAGGAGCTTAAGATTCAATTAGATGATCTTTTGAAGAAAGCCTTAATAAGACCGAGTGTCTCACCTTGGGCTGCGCCTGTTTTATTTCAGAAGAAGAAAGACGGCTCTTATAGATTATGCATTGACTATGGGGGGTTGAATAAAAGAACAATTAAGAATAAGTTTCCACTCCCTCACATAGATGACTTAGTAGGTAAATTTAGTGGAGGGACTGTATTCACAAAGATTGACGTAAGATCTGGATATCATCAAATTAGGATCAAAACAGAGGATATTCCTAAGACAGCTTTTCCAACAAGATATGGTCATTATGAGTTTACGGTTCTACCTTTTGGATTAATAAATGCTCCTGCCACATTTATGTGCTTGATGAATAATATTTTTCACGATTACCTAGATGAACTCATCTTAGTATTCCTTGATGATATATTTGTGTACTCTAAAGATGATTCTGAGCATGCAGTACATCTCAAGAAGAATTTGCAAACGCTTAGAGAACACAAATTGTATGGGAGAAAGACTAAGTGTTTCTTTGCTAAGGATAAACTTGTGTATCTAGGAAGAGTAATATCAAAAGAAGGAATCCTTATAGATGAAGATAAAGTAAAAACAATAGTTGATTGGCCGATTCCTAAGAGTGTAAGGGATGTTAGAATTTATCTTGGGTTGGCACAATATGAAAGAGCACATATTAAGGATTTCTCTAAGATAGCTACTCCCCTCATAGAATTGACTAAAAAGAATATACGATTTGTGTGGAATGATACCTGTTAAAAATCAATTCAAACATGGAATCAAAAAGTGGTTGACGATTGTGTTTTGAAAATACCAGAAATGGGAAAGCCTTTTGTGGTTGCATGTGATGCAAGTGGTAGTCAAATAGGATGTGTTCTTTCAAAGGATAGCAGGGTGGTCGCATATGAGTCCAAAAAACAAAGAAAACATGAACTTAACTATCCTACTCATGATTTAGAAATGCTTGCTGTTGTGCATGCACTTAAGCATTGGAGACATCTATTGTTAGGGGTTAAGTTTGAATTGTAAACAGATCATCAAAGTCTAAAATACATCTTCACACAACCATTGCTTAACAACACGCAAAAGCGTTGGATTGAATTATTAAGCGAGTATGATTTTGACATTAAGTATCTGGCTTGTAAGGAAAATAAGGTTGGTGATGCATTGAGTCGGAGACCTTTGTGTAATCTTGTTTCTGTAATAAATTCTGATTTTCTCAATCAAATTCAACAAGAGATAAAACAGGATCCTTTTTATGCACCTATTTTGAATGCTTTGAATGTGAACAAGGGAGCGACGTATGAGGAAAATTTTCATTTGCAGAATGGAACACTGTATTGTAACAATCGGCTATGCATATCTTCTGAAATCTCCACTAAAAGTTAAAATATTACATGATTCTCATGATGCACCTTTTTATGCACATCCAGGTTATTCAGGGACCTATGTTAAAACAAAGTATTCTTACTTCTGGCCATGTATGAAGCGGGATATTAGAAAATATGTAAGTGAATGTTTGAAGTTCCAACGGGTGAAATCTGAGTTTAAGAGGATGCCTAGAATGCTTCAACCTTTGGATGTTCCAAATCAGAAGTGGGAGTCTATTTCTATGGACTTTATCACTAAGCTACCTATAACCAGAAGTAAGCATGATATCATATTTGTTATAGTCGATCGGCTTACCAAGATGGCACACTTCTTTCCTATAAAAAAGATCGATACTGCATTGAATGTTGCAAGAATCTTTGTAAAAGAAATATTTTGATTGCATGGAATGTGTAAAAGCATAATTTGTGATAGAGAATCTAGATTTACGTCACACTTCCGGAGAGCAAGGTTTGAATCAATTGGAACTCAACTTTGTATGAGTACAGCTTTCCATCCACAAACTGATGGGGAAACCGAGAGGGTTAACAGGGTAGTTGAAGATATGTTGTGTATGTACATGAATGAAAAGCAGGATAATTGGAGTGAATATTTACCCTTCGTTGAGTTTGCATAAAATAGTGCATGGCATGCATCTATGAAAATGACTCCGTTTGAAGCTATGTATGGTTATAATTGTTTGACTCCACCTTCGTTTTTGGGTTTTCCAAATAAAGTAGAAGTATCCAAAGAAATGCTTGATAAGATGGATAAAGAATTTGGAAAAATTAAGAAACACATACAAGAAGCTCAAAAAAGACAAAAGAAGTTATATGATTTAAAGAGAAGACCACTTGAATTTCAAGTTGATGACATGGTATTTCTTAAAGTTAATCCTCACTGATCTAACTTGTTGCTAGGGAAGGATCATAGACTTTCTCCTCGATATGCAGGCCGTTTTAAAGTTTTGAAAAAGATTGGATCTCTTGCTTATTTGCAGGAATTACCTAAGCATTTAAATGTGCATCTTGTATTTCATGTTAGCTTACTTAAAAGATATGTATCCAATGTTGCTCATGTTTGGCAGGACAATTATAAGTTGAAAAATGATGGCTCCTTTGAGCTTCAACCGAGATAATATTAGATAGGAAGGAAAGATTTCTTAGAAATAGATCAATAGTAGAAATTTTGGTGAAATGGCATTCATACCCAATAGAAGATTCGAGTTGGGTGAATTTAGATGATTTTCTAACACATTATCCTTCTTTCCAACTCTGAGGATAGAGTTCTTAAAGGGGGGAAGAATTGTAATAGGCCTCTTTTCTAGTGAAATAATTCATTTTGAACTTTCTCAATTTCATTGTGGGGATAATGCTTAGAATGAATAATTAGGTCATTGTATACATGTAGGAAAAATTTTGGGTTGACAAGTTTCATATTCTCTCTCTAGACCTTATTCGCATCATGTTTTCTAGTGGAATTTTGAAGGTGAAGATGAAAGAATTAAGGAAAATTCTGTATGAGGAAAAGGTAGAGCAAGTATAAGAGAATAAAAGTGCCGGTGTGAAATTTTTGTGAATCATGTTTTAACTACCTGGTTCAGGGTCCTACGTTTAGTTCATTGTAAGAAAATGCCTTGATTTTACTCTCTCAGGAATTTTGAAACTTGTAGGGCTCAAAAGTGGCATTTGGAGGTGGATTTGGATCTCGGACATCTCTAACACTATTGTGCAGATTGAAAAATTGAATAAAAGTGTCTCTCACAAGCTTAAGCTAATTCCTCATTGTTTTTGAGCTACAAGGCTTTGAAAAGTGCCGTTTTTTCCAACACAAAAAAAAAACCGAGGGCTTATCTACTTCTATTCGGATCAGTGATTCTCATGCTCACGTGTCACCATTTCTAATTATGGATATTTTTTGATCTATCTTTTTTTTGGTGTTTTTCTCCTTTTTTTGACATGTATGCTAAAGAAAGGAAGTACACTTCGATCATATGTCTTTTTGCGAAAGTTTTGGAGAAACTCAACTTTTTCTAAATTTGGTGGATCGCACACTTCTTTGGGGGGCACGGCTTCGATCAAATGGGTATATAGGGGGACCTGCGCATCAACATGGAGGACACACAAAAATCTGAGAATTCCCTTGTGATTGAGAGTGAGAGTGAGAGTGTGATTGAGAGTGCGAGTGAGAATGCGATTGTGATAGCTCGGGGGTGGTCGGGAGGTAGAGGCTTCGTCAAGAAGCTATTGTCCAAAGCTATTGTAACCATTGATTCACATCTATAATATCAGAACTCTTCCTTCTCTGCATCATATTTGTTCTACTCTTCCACATCATATTTTCTTTTACCTTGTGCAATCTCTGTGTTCTTCTCTCCACTGTTATTTTTGAGTGATCGAAAGATTGTGATTGGTGATAGATTGTGATTGAGGAAACGCTACAAGTGGTATCAAAGCAGAATCAATCCGCGGAAACGATGCAAGGTCTAACACAAAATATTCGTGAAAAAGAGGAGCTTATTCAGAAGCTTCTTGGTGAATTGCGCAACGAACGAGGGGGAAAGCAACCACAAGGAGCAGCAAATTTGTTTGTGGAGCTGAACGATGAAGTAGATGAACGTGCGGGAACATCTAGTGTACCTCGCAGAAAACAAAAACGCAATTCTAAATATATGGAACAAGGTGAGTTTGCCCTTAATCAAGTCTTCAAGAAGGCAAAGTTGAATGATTTTGATGGCGATAAGAAGAGTGGTGAAGATCTTGAGGCATGGATTGAAGAACTAGAGGATTTCTTTGATCTTCGACAATTTAGTGAAGAGTCCAAGGCAAAAGTTGGGATCCTGCATCTGTGTGCGATTGCAAAGCTATGGTGGAAGTCAAATATGCAGAATCGAATGCGTTCTGGTCTAGTTCTATGAAAGGAATTTTGAGAACAAGCTGAAAAACGCTGTTGTTCTCCACACTACCATATGGAGAAGAGTATGGAGTTCTACAATTTTCGACAACACGAAAGTGACAAGCATAGCTTATCTGTTGATGAGTACAAAGAAAAATTCCTACGTCTTCATAAATATGCATTTGAGGTTAGTGGTAATGCTCTAAAGAGTAAATTTATTGAAGGGCTTCGTGAGGAACTTCGCTATCAAGTCAGGGGATCTGGATGCATTGATTTTCTTGATGGCGTTGCAATGGCCGAGAACTTTGAGAAGATGGAGAGTTCAATTTGTAGAAGGCAAATAGAAGCAGATTCATTGCAACGGGACATAGGCCACAAAGACAGGTTGCAATGAACATGAACAATTCAAAGAAAACTCCATCTTCTAACAACCAAGGTAAGAACCCTACTCAGGTGGAAAATCAAAAGAGGCATCAACCAATCGAGTGGCAACAAGACCCTAATTTTATTGAGAGGGAAAACAGGCTTGGTATATGTTTTCGTTGCGAGGAGCAAGGGCATCGGACATATGAGTGCCCGAACAAGGCAGTCTTTCAACCCGCGAAATCAAAAGCGATAAACATCCTTGAGGAGGGTGCAATTAATGAGGAAGCAGATGATGGAGGTAAGTGCCCTCACTCTACTCTACGTTGCATGGTGGTTAGTTTTTTCCCAAAGGCTTCTGTAATCATGATTCAAGGTATGATTTCCGTGCATAAAACCAGATTTTTGATCGATTCAGGAAGTACCCATTGTTTTCTATCTTTCAAATTGGTAGAGAATCTAGGGATAGCCCTAAATATGCAGATAACCAGACCTCTAGAGATGGCCAATGGACGATTACACTACACGAAAGGATATGTTGAAAACCTTGAATTTAGTCTTTCTAATAGAGGCTTTTCTGGAAGTTTCCATGTAATTGAGATGAAACAGATCGATGTAATCATAGCATGGATTGGTTAGTTAAATAATTTGTGACAATTAATTGTGAACAAAGAATGATCACTGTAAAGCTAGATGATGAATCTATTCATATTCTAGGTGATGTCTTTAATCCTAAGCCTACTCTTATTTCTGCTATGCAGATAATTAGAGGTATACGTGATGGTTGTAAAACATTTGTAGTGTATGTGAACAATATGCATCAGAAAGGTAATGATGAAGATATCCCAGATTACGTAGGAAATCTCTTGAAAGAATATGCCGATGTATTTCCAGAAGACTTGCCTGGTATACCCCCACCTAGGCAGATTGACCACGCCATTGACCTATATCCATGGAGTGAACCATATTCTGGAGCACGCTATAGATTTAACATTGATGAACTAAAGGAGCTTAAGATTCAATTAGATGATCTTTTGAAGAAAGGCTTAATAAGACCGTGTCTCACCTTAGGGTGCACGTGTTTTATTTCAGAAGAAGAAAGACGGCTCTTATAGATTATGCATTGACTATAGGGGGTTGAATAAAAGAATAATTAAGAATAAGTATCCACTCCCTCACATAGATGACTTATTAGGTCAATTAAGTGGAGCGATTATATTCACAAAGATTGACTTAAGATCTGGATATCAGCAAATTAGGATCAAAATAGAGGATATTCCTAAGACAATTTTTCGATCAAGATATGGTCACTATGAGTTTATGGTTCTACCTTTTGGATTAGCAAATGCTCCTGCCACATTTATGTGCTTGATGAATAATATTTTTCACAATTACCTAGATGAATTCATCTTAGTATTCCTTGATGATATATCTTTGTACTCTAAAGATGATTCTGAGCATGCGGTACATCTCAAGAAGACTTTGCAAACGCTTAGAAAACACAAATTGTATGGGAAAGAGAGTAAGTGTTTCTTTGCTAAGGATAAACTTGTGTATCTAGGAAGAGTAGTATCAAAGGAAGGAATCCTTATAGATGAAGATAAAGGAAAAACAATAGTTGATTGGCCGATTCCTAAGACTGTAAGGGATGTTAGAAGTTTTCTTGGGTTGGCACAATATGAAAGAGCACATATTAAGGATTTCTCTAAGATAGCTACTCCCCTCATAGAATTGACTAAAAAGAATGTAGGATTTGCGTGGGGTGATGCCTGTCAAAAATCATTTGAAAGATTGAAACAAAAAGTGGTTCAGAATTCTGTTTTAAAAATACTAGAAATGGGAAAGCCTTTTGTGGTTGCATGTGATGCAAGTGGTAGCCAAATAGGATGTGTTCTTTCATAGGATAGCAGGGTGGTCGCATATGAGTCCAGAAAACTAAGAAAACATGAACTTAACTATCCTACTCATGATTTAGAAATGCTTGCTGTTGTGCATGCACTTAAGAATTGGAGACATCTATTGTTAGGGGTTTAGTTTGAATTGAAAATAGATGATCAGAGTCTAAAATACATCTTCACACAACCATTGCTCAACAACAGGCAGAAGCGTTGGATTGAATTATTAAGTGAGTATGATTTTGACACTAAGTATCTCGCTGGTAAGGAAAATAAGGTTGTTGATGCATTGAGTCGGAGACCTTTGTGTAATCTTGTTTCTGTAATAAATTCTAATTTTCTCAATCAAATTCAAGAAGGGATAAAACAGGAACCTTTTTATGCACCTATTTTGAATGCTTTGAATGCGAACAGGGGATCGACGTATGAGGAAAATTTCATTTGCAGAATGGAACACTGTATTGTAACAATCGGCTATGCATATCTTCTGAATCTCCACTAAAAGTTAAAATATTGCATGATTGTCATGATGCACCTTTTTTTGCACATCCAGGTTATTCAAGGATCTATGTTAAAACAAAGTATTCTTACTTTTTGCCATGTATGAAGCGGGATATTAGAAAATATGTAAGTGAATGTTTGAAGTGCCAACAGGTGAAATCTGAGTTTAAGAGGATGCCTTGAATGCTTCAACCTTTGGATGTTCCAAATCAGAAGTGGGAGTCTATTTCTATGGACATTATCACTGAGCTACCTATGACCAGAAGTAAGCATAATACCATATTTGTTGTAGTCGATCGACTTACCAAGATGGCACACTTCTTTCCTATGAAAAGACCGATACTGCATTGAATGTTGCAAGAATCTTTGTAAAAGAAATATTTCGATTCCATTGAATGCCTAAAAGCATAATTTGTGATAGAGATTCTAGATTTACGTCAAACTTCTTGAGAGCAACGTTTGAATCAATTGGAAGTCAACCTCATATGAGTACAGCTTTCCATCCAGAAACAAATGGGGAAACCGAGAGGGTTAACAGGGTAGTTGAAGATATGTTGCGTATCTATGTGAAGTAAATATTTACCCTTGGTTGAGTTTGCATACAATAGTGCATGTCATGCATCGATAAAAATGACTCCGTTTGAAGCTATCTATGGTTATAATTGTTTGACTCCACCTTCGTTTTTGGGTTTTCCGAATAAAGTAGAAGTATCCAAAGAAATGCTTGATAAGATGGATAAAGAACTTATAAAAATTAAGAAACACATACAAGAAGCTCAGAAAAGACAAAAGAAGTTCTATGATTTAAAGAGAAGACCACTTGAATTTCAAGTTGATGATATGGTATGTCTTAAAGTTAATCCTCACCGATCTAAGTTGTTGCTAGGGAAGGATCATAGACTTTCTCCTCGATATGCAGGCCCTTTTAAAGTTTTGAAAAACATTGGATCTCTTGCTTATTTGCTAGAATTTCCTAAACATTTATACGTGCATCTTGTATTTCATGTTAGCTTACTTAAAAGACATGTATCTAATGTTGCTCATGTTTTTCAGGACAATTATAAGTTGAAAAATGATGGCTCTTTGGAGCTTCAACCGGAAATAATATTAGATAGGAAGGAAAGATTTCTTCAAAATAGATCTATAGTAGAAATTTTGGTGAAATGGCATTCATACCCAATAGAAGATTCGAGTTGGGTGAATTTAGATGATTTTCTAACACATTATCCTTCTTTCCAACTCTAAGGGCAGAGCTCTTAAAGGGGGGAAGAATTGTAATAGGCCTCTTTTCTAGTGAAATAATTCATTTTGAACTTTCTGAATTTCATTGTAGGGATAATGCTTAGAATGAATAATTAGTTCATTTTATACATGTAGGAAAAATTTTGGGTTGACAAGTTTCATATTCTCTCTCTAGAACTTATTCGCATCATGTTTTCTAGTGGAATTTTGAAGGTGAAGATGAAAGAATTAAGGAAAATTATGTACGAGGGAAAGGTAGAGCAAGTATAAGAGAATAAAAGTGCCAGTGTGAAATTTTTGTTAATCATGTTTTAAGAACCTCGTTCAGGGTCCTACCTTTAGTTCATTGTAAGAAAATGCCTTGATTTTACTCTCTCTAGAATTTTGAAACTTGTAGGGCTCAAAAGTGGCATTTGGAGGTGGATTTGGATCTCGGACATCTCTAATACTATTGTGCAGATCGAAAAATTCAATAAAAGTATCTCTCACAAGCTTAAGCTAATTCCTCATTGTTTTTGAGTTACAGAGCTTTGAAAAGTGCCGTTTTTTCCAATACAAAAAAAACCGATGGTTTATCTAATTCTATTCGGATCCGTGATTCTCATGCTCACGTGTCACCATGTCTAGTTATGGATATTTTCGGATCTGTCTTTTTTTTGGTGTTTTTCTCCTATTTTTGACAGGTATGCTAAAGAAAGGAAGTACACTACGATCGCATGGCTTTTTGCGAAAGTTTTGGAGAAACTTGAATTTTTCTAAATTTGGTGCATCGCACACTTTTTTGGAGGGCATGGCTGCGATCAAACGGGTATATAAGGAGATCTACGCATCAACAGGGAGGACACACAGAAATCTGAGAATTACCTTGTGATTGAGAGTGTGATTGAGAGTGAGAGTGAGAGTGAGAGTGTGATTGAGAGTGTGAGTGAGAATGTAATTGTGATAGCTTGGGGGTGGTCGGGAGGTAGAGGCTTTGTCAAGAAGCTATTTTCCAAAGCTATTGTAACCATTGATTCACATCTATAATATCAGAATTCTTCTTCTCTACATCATATTTGTTCTACTCTTCCGCATCAGATTTTCTTTTACCTTGTGCAATCTCTGCTTTCTTCTCTCCACTGTTATTTTTGAGTGATCGAAAGATTGTGACTAGGGATAGACTGAGATTGAGGAAATGCTACAAGTGGTATCAGAGCAGAATCAATCCGCGGGAACGATGGAAGGTCTAACACAAAAGATTCGTGAACAAGAGGAGCTTATTCAGAAGCTTCTTGGTGAATTGCGCAAAGAACGAGGGGGAAAGCAACCAGAAGGAGCAACAAATTTTTTTGTGGAGCTTAACGATGAAGTAGATGAAGGTGCGTGAACATCTAGTGTACCTCGCGAAAAACAAAAATGCAATTCTGAAGATATGGAACCAGGTGAGCTTGCCCTTAGCCAAGTCTTCAAGAAGGCAAAGTTGAATGATTTTGATGGCGAGAAGAAGAGTGGCGAAGGTCTTGAGGCATGGATTGAAGAACTAGAGGATTTCTTTGATCTTTGACAATTTAGTGAAGAGTCCAAGGCAAAAGTTGGGATTGCGAAAGTATGGTGGAAGTCATATATGCAGACTCGAACACGTTCTAGTCCAGTTCTATGGATGGAATCTAGAGAACAAGCTGAAGAACGCTATTGTTCTCCACACTACCATATGGAGAAGAAGATGGAGTTTTACAATTTCCGATAGCACGAAAGTGACAAGCATAGCTTATCTGTTGATGAGTACAAAGAGAAGTTCCTATGTGTTCATAAATATGCATTGGAGGTTAGTGGTAATGCTCTAAAGAGTAAATTTATTGAAGGGCTTCGTGAGGAACTTTGCTATCAAGTCAATGGATCTAGATGCATTGATTTTCTTGATGCTGTTGCGATGGCCGAGAACTTTGATAAGCTGGAGAACTTCAATTTGTAGAAGGCAAATAGAAGGAGATTCATTGCAACGGGACATAGGCCACAAAGGCCTGTTGCAATGAACATGAACAATTCAAAGAAAACTCCATCTTCTAATAACCAAGGTAAGAACCCTACTCAGGTGCAAAATCAAAGGAGGCGTCAACCAATCGAGTGGCAACAAGACCGTAATTTTATTGAGAGGGCAAAAAGGCTTGGTCTCTGTTTTTGCTACGGGGAGCAAGGGCATCGGACATATGAGTGCCCGAACAAGGCAGTCTTTCAACCCGCACAATCAAAAGCGATAAAAATCATCGAGAAGGATACGATTATTGAGGAATCAGATGATGGAGGTAAGTGCCCTAACTCTACTCTACGTTGCATGGTGGTTAGTTCTTTCCCAAAGGCTTGTGTAATCATGTTTCAAGGTATGATTTTTGTGCATAAAACCAGATTTTTGATCGATTCAGGTAGTACCCATTGTTTTCTATCTTTCAAATTGGTATAGAATCTAGGGATAGCCCTAAATATGCAGATAACCAGTCCTGTAGACATGGCCAATGGACGATTACACTACACGAAAGGATATGTTGAAAACCTTGAATTTACTCTTTCTAATAGATGCTTTTTTGGAATTTTCCATGTAATTGAGATGAAATAGAGTGATGTAATCATAGGCATGGATTGGTTAGTTAAAAAATTTTGCGGCAATTGATTGTGAACAAAGAACGATCACTGTAAAGCTAGATGATGAATCTATTCATATTCTAGGTGATGTCTTTAATCCTAAGCCTACTCTTATTTCTGGTATGCAGATAATTAAGGGTTTACGTGATGGTTTTAAAACATTTTTAGTGTATCTGAACAATATGCATCAGGAAGGTAATGACAAAGATATTCCAAATTACGTAGGAAATCTCTTGAAAGAATATGCCGATGTATTTCCAGAAGACTTGCCTAGTATACCCCCACCTGGGGAGATTGACAACGGCATTGACCTATATCCAGGGACTGAACCATATTCTAGAGCACCCTATAAATTTAACATTGATGAACTAAAGGAGCTTAAGATTCCATTAGAAGATCTTTTCAAGAAAGGCTTAATAAGACCTAGTGTGTCACCTTGGGGTGCGCCTGTTTTATTTCATAAGAAGAAAGACGGCTCTTATAGATTATGCATTGACTATAGGGGGTTGAGTAAAAGAACAATTAAGAATAAGTATCCACTCCCTCACATAGATGAGTTATTAGGTCAATTAAGTGGAGCGACTGTATTCACAAAGATTGACGTAAGATCTGGATATCGCCAAATTAGGATCAAAACAGAGGATATTCCTAAAACAGCTTTTCGAACAAGATATGGTCACTATGAGTTTACGTTTCTACCATTTGGATTAACAAATGCTCCTGCCACATTTATGTGCTTGATGAATAATGTTTTTCACGATTACCTAAATGATTTCATCTTAGTATTCCTTGATGATATATTTGTGTACTCTAAAGATGATTGTAAGCATGCGGTACATCTCAAGAAGACTTTGCAAACGCTTAGAGAACACAAATTGTATGGGACAAAAGAGTAAGTGTTTCTTTGCTAAGGATAAACTTGTGTATCTAGGAAGAATAATATCAAAAGAAGGAATCCTTATAGATGAAGATAAAGTAAAAGCAATAGTTGATTGGCCGATTCCTAAGACTGTAAGGGATGTTAGAAGTTTTCTTGGGTTGGCACAATATGAAAGAGCACATATTAAGGATTTCTCTAAGATAGCTACTCCCCTCACAGAATTGACTAAAAAGAAGATAGGATTTGCGTGGAATGATGCCTGTCAAAAATCATTTGAGACACTGAAACAAAAAGTGGTTGAGAACTTTGTTTCGAAAATACCAGAAATGGGAAAGCCTTTTGTGGATTCATGTGATGCAAGTGGTAGTCAAATAGGATGTGTTCTTTCACAAGATAGTAGGATAGTCGCATATGAGTCCAGAAAACTAAGAAAACATGAACTTAACTATCCTACTCATGATTTAGAAATGCTTGCTGTTGTGCATGCACTTAAGAATTGAAGACATCTCTTGCTTATTTGCTGGAATTACCTAAACATTTAAATGTGCATCCTATATTTCATGTTAGCTTACTTAAAAGATATGTATCTAATGTTGCTCATGTTTTGTAGGACAATTATAAGTTGAAAAATGATGGCTCTTTTGAGCTTCAACCGGAAATAATATTAGATAGGAAGGAAAGATTTCTTAGAAATAGATCTATAGTAGAAATTTTGGTAAAATGGCATTCATACCCAGTAGAAGATTTGAGTTGGGTGAATTTAGATGATTTTCTAACATATTATCCCTCTTTCCAACTCTGAGGACAGAGTTCTTAAAGGGGGGAAGAATTGTAATAGGCCTCTTTTCTAGTGAAATAATTCATTTTGAACTTTCTGAATTTCATTGTGGGGATAATGCTTAGAATGAATAATTAGGTCATTTTATACATGTAGGAAAAATTTTGGGTTGACAAGTTTCATATTCTCTCTCTAGACCTTATTCGCATCATGTTTTATAGTGGAATTTTGAAGGTGAAGATGAAAGAATTAAGGAAAATTCTATACGAGGGAAAGATAGAGAAAGTATAAGAGAATAAAAGTTCTGGTGTGAAATTTTTGTGAATCATGTTTTAAGTACCTTGTTCAGGGTCCTATGTTTAGTTCATTGTAAGAAAATGCCTTGATTTTACTCTCTCTAGAATTTTGAGACTTGTAGGGCCCAAAAGTGGCATTTGGAGGTGGATTTGGATCTCGGACATCTCTAACACTATTGTGCAGATCGAAAAAATTGAATAAAAGTGTCTCTCACAAGCTTAAGCTAATTCCTGATTGTTTTTGAGTTACAGGGCTTTGAAAAGTGGCCTTTTTTCCATCACAAAATAAAACGAGGGCTTATCTAATTCTATTTGGATCTGTGATTCTCATGCTCACATGTCACCATGCCTAATTATGGATATTTTCGGAACTGTCCTTTTTTTGTGTTTCTCTCCTATTTTTGACAGGTATGCTAAAGAAAGGAAGTACACTACGATCGCATGGCTTTTTGCGAAAGTTTTGGAGAAACTCAACTTTTTCTAAATTTGGTGTATCGCACACTGTTTTGGGGGACACCGCTACGATCAAACGGGTATATAGGGAGACCTGGGCATCAACACAGAGGACACACAGAAATCTGAGAATTCCCTTGTGATTGAGAGTGTGATTGAGAGTGAGAGTGAGAGTGAGAGTGTGACAGAGAGTGCGAGTGAGAATGTGATTGTGATAGCTCGGGGGTGGTCGAGAGGTAGAGGCTTCATCAAGAAGCTATTGTCCAAAGCTATTGTAACCATTGATTCACATCTATAATATCACAATTCTTCCTTCCCTACGTCATATTTGTTCTACTCTTCCGCATCAGATTTTCTTTTACCTTGTGCAATCTCTGTGTTCTTCTCTCCACTGTTATTTTTGAGTGATCGAAAGATTGTGATTGGGGATAGATTGTGATTGAGGAAACGCTACAAGTCGTATCAGAGCAGAATCAATCCGCGAGAACGATGGAAGGTCTAACACAAAAGATTCCTGAACAAGAGGAGCTTATTCAGAAGCTTCTTGGTGAAATAGCAAAGAACGAGGGGGAAAGCAACCAGAAGGAGCAACAAATTTGGTTGTGGAGCTGAACGATGAAGTAGATGAAGGTGCTGGAACATCTAGTGAACCTCACGGAAAACAAAAATGCAATTCTGAAGATATGGAACCAGATGAGTTTGCCCTTAACCAAGTCTTCAAGAAGGCAAAGTTGAATGATTTTGATGGTGAGAAGAAGAGTGGTGAAGATCTTGAGGCATGGATTGAAGAAGTAGAGGATTTCTTTGATCTTCAACAATTTAATGAAGAGTCCAAGGAAAACGTTGGGATCTTGCATCTGTGTGGGATTGCGAACCTGTGGTGGAAGCCATATATGCAGACTCAAACGCGTTCTGGTCCAGTTCTATGGAAGGAATTTAGAGAACAAGCTGAAAAATGCTATTGTTCTCCACACTACCATACGGAGAAGAAGATGGAGTTCTACAATTTCCGACAACACGAAAGTGACAAGCGTAGCTTATCTGTTGATGAGTACAAAGAGAAGTTCCTACGTCTTCATAAATATGCATTAGAGGTTAGTGGTAATGCTCTAAAGAGTATATTTATTGAAGGGCTTTGTGAGGAACTTCGCTAACAAGTCAAGGGATCTGGATGCATTGATTTTCTTGATGCTATTGCGATGGCCGAGAACTTTGAGAAGATGTAGAAGTTCAATTTACAGAAGGCAAATAGAAGCAGATTCATTGCAATGGGACATAGGCCACAAAGACATGTTGCAATGAACATGAACAATTCAAAGAAAACTCCATCTTGTAACAACCAAGGTAAGAATCCTGCTCAGGTGGAAAATCAAAGGAGGCATTAACCAATCGAGTGGCAACAAGACCCTAATTTTATTGAGAGGGCAAAAAGGCTTGGTCTGTGTTTTCGTTGCGGGGAGCAAGGGCATCGGACATATGAGTGCCCGAACAAGGGAGTCTTTCAACCCGCACAACCAAAAGCGATAAACATCATTGAGGATGGTACAATTATTGAGGAAGCAGATGATGGAAGTAAGTGCTCTGACTCTACTCTATGTTGCATGGTGGTTAGTTCTTTCCGAAAGGCTTTTATAATCATGAATCAAGGTAAGATTTCTGTGCATAAAACCAGATTTTTGATCCATTTAGGTAGTACCCATTGTTTTCTATCTTTCAAATTGGTACAAAATCTAGGGATAGCCCTAAATATGCAGATAACCATACCTGTAGAGATGACCAATGGACGATTACACTACATGAAAGGATATGTTGAAAACCTTGAATTTACTCTTTCTAATAGATGCTTTTCTAGAAGTTTCCATGTAATTGAGATGAAACAGAGTGATGTAATCATAGGCATGGATTGGGTAGTTAAAAATTCTACGACAATTATTTTGTGAACAAAGAACGATCACTATAAAGCTAGATGATGAATCTATTCATATTCTAGGTGATGTTTTTAATCCTAAGCCTACTCTTATTTCTGCTATGCAGATAATTAGAGGTATATGTGATGGCTGTAAAACATTTGTAGTGTATGTGAACAATATGCATCAGGAAGGTAATCACGAAGATATTCCAGATTACGTAGGAAATCTCTTGAAAGAATATGCCGATGTATTTCCAAAAGACTTGTCTGGTATACCCCCCCCTAGGCAGATTGATCAGGCCATTGACCTATATCCAGGGACTGAAACATATTCTAGAGCACCCTATAGATTTAACATTGATAAACTAAAGGAGCTTAAGATTCAATTAGATGATCTTTTCAAGAAAGTCTTAATAAGACCAAGTGTCTCACCTTGGGGTGCGCTTGTTTTATTTCAGAAGAAAAAAGACGGCTCTTATAGATTATGCATTGACTATAGGGGGTTGAATAAAAGAACAATTAAGAATAAGTATCCAACCCCTTACATAGATGACTTATTAGGTTAATTAAGTGGAGCGACTGTATTCACAAAGATTGATGTAAGATCTGGATATCACCAAATTAGGATCAAAACAAGGGATATTCCTAAGACAACTTTCCGAACAAGATATGGTCACTATTAGTTTAGGGTGGTAGTCAAATAGGATGTGTTCTTTCATATGATAGCAGGGTGGTCGCATATGAGTCCATAAAACTAAGAGAACATGAACTAAACTATCCTACTCATGATTTAGAAATGTTTGGTGTTGTGCATGCACTTAAGCATTGGAGACATCTATTGTTAGGGGTTAAGTTTGAATTGAAAACAGATCATCAGAGTCTAAAATACATCTTCACACAACCATTGCTTAACAATAGGCAGAAGCGTTGGATTGAATTATTAAGCGAATATGATTTTGACATTACGTATCTCACTGGTAAGGAAAATAAGGTTGCGATATATTGAGTCGGAGACCTTTGTGTAATCTTGTTTTTGTAATAAATTCTAATTTTCTCAATCAAATTCAAGAAGAGATATAACAGGATCCTTTTTATGCACCTATTTGGAATGCTTTGAATGCGAACAGGGGATCGACATATAAGGAAAACTTTCATTTGCAGAATGGAACATTGTATTGTAACAATCGGCTATGCATATCTTCTGAATCTCCACTAAAAGTTAAAATATTGCATGATTTTCATGATGCAACTTTTTCTGCACATCCAAGTTATTCAAGGACCTATGTTAAAACAAAGTATTCTTACTTTTGGCCATGTATGAAGCGGGATATTAGAAAATATGTAAGTGAATGTTTGAAGTGCCAATAGGTGAAATCTAAGTTTAAGAGGGTGCATGGAATGCTTCAACCTTTGGATGTTCCAAATCAAAAGTGGGAGTCTATTTCTATGGACTTTATCACTAAGCTACCTATGACCAGAAGTAAGCATGATACCGTATTTGTTGTAGTCGATCGGCTTACCAAGATGGCACACTTCTTTCCTATGAAAAAGATCAATACTTCATTGAATGTTGCAAGAATGTTTGTAAAAGAAATATTTTGATTGCATGGAATGCCTAAAAGCATAATTTCTGATAGAGAATCTAGATTTACGTCAAACGTCTCGAGAGCAACGTTTGAAACAATTGGAACTCAACTTCGTATGAGTACAACTTTCCATCCACAAACTGATGGAGAAACCGAGAGGGTTAACAGGGTAGTTGAAGATATGTTGCATATGTATGTGAATGAAAAGCAGGATAATTGGAGTGAATATTTACCCTTGGTTGATTTTGCATACAATAGTGCATGGCATGCATCTATAAAAATGACTCCGTTTGAAGCTATGTATGGTTATAATTGTTTGACTCCACCTTCGTTTTTGAGTTTTCCAAATAAAGTAGAAGTATCCAAAGAAATGCTTGATAAGATGGATAAAGAACTTAGAAAAATTAAGAAACACATACAAGAAGCTGAGAAAAGACAAAAGAAGTTCTATGATTTAAAGAGAAGACCACTTGAATTTCAACTTGATGATATGATATTTCTTAAAGTTAATCCTCACCGATCTAACTTGTTGCTAGGGGAGGATCATAGACTTTCTCCCCAATATGCAGGCCCTTTTTAAAGTTTTGAAAAAGATTGGATCTCTTGATTATTTGCTGGAATTACCTAAACATTTAAATGTGCATTGTGTATTTCATGTTAGCTTACTTAAAAGATATGTATCTATGTTGCTCATGTTTTGCAGGAGAATTATAAGTTTAAAAATGATGGCTCTTTTGAGCTTTAACAGGAAATAATATTAGATAGGAAGGAAAGATTTCTTAGAAATAGATCTATAGTAGAAATTTTGGTGAAATGGCATTCATACCCAGTAGAAGATTAGAGTTGGCTGAATTTAGATGATTTTCTAACAGATTATCCTTCTTTCCAACTCTGAGGACAGAGTTCTTAAAGGGGGGAAGAATTGTAATAGACCTCTTTTTTAGTGAAATAATTCATTTTGAACTTTTTGAATTTCATTGTGGGGATAATGCTTAGAATGAATAATTAGGTCATTTTATACATGTAGGAAAAATTTTGGGTTGACAAGTTTCATATTCTCTCCCTAGGCCTTATTCTCATCATGTTTTCTAGTGGAATTTTGAAGGTGAAGATGAAAGAATTAAGGAAAATTCTGTATGAGGGAAAGGTAGAGCAAGTATAAGAGAATAAAAGTGCCGGTGTGAAATATTTGTGAATCATGTTTTAAGTACCTCGTTCAGGGTCCTATGTTTAGTTCATTGTAAGAAAATGCCTCGATTTTACTCTCTCTCTAGAATTTTGAAACTTGCAGGGCTCAAAAGTGGCATTTGGAGGTGGATTTGGATCTCGGACATCTCTAACACTATTGTGCAGATCGAAAAAATGAATAAAAGTGTCTCTCACAAAGCTTAAGCTAATTCCTCATTTGAGTTACAAGGCTTTGGAAAGTGCCATTTTTTCCACCACAAAAAAACCGAGGGCTTATCTCATTCTATTCGGATCCATGATTCTCATGCTCACGTGTCCCCATGTCTAATTATGGATATTTTTGGATCTTTCTTTTTTTTTGGTGTTTTTCTCCTATTTTTGACAAGTATGCTAAAGAAAGGAAGTACACTACGATTGCATGGCTTTTTGCGAAAGTTTTGGAGAAACTCGCCTTTTTCTAAATTTGGTGGATCGCACACTTCTTTGGGGGGCAGGGCTACGATCAAACGGGTATATAGGGAGACCTCCGCATCAACATGGAGGACACATAGAAATCTAAGAATTACCTTGTGATTGAGAATGTGATTGAGAGTGAGAGTGAGAGTGAGAGTGTGATTGAGAGTGCGAGTGAGAATGCGATTGTGATAGCTCGGGGGTGGTCGGGAGGTAGAGGCTTCGTCAAGAAGCTATTGTCCAAAGCTATTGTAACCATTGATTCACATCTATAATATCAGAATTCTTCCTTCTCCGTGTCATATTTGTTCTACTCTTCCGCTGTTGGAATATGCAAGTCCACATCATCTCTTCAAAGTATTATTATTGGTTGAACTCTTTATTAAGGTTCATTATATTGTTAGAGTGATTTATTATATTTTCTACATCAGCCATAGTCGTGAATAAAGCATATTTGAAGTCAGTGCCAAGTTGGAAAAGTGTTCCTATGATTTAGGAAAAATTTCAAGACAGCAACACACCTTTTCTGAAGGCAGTTTTGCACGGATCATATCTCGCTAACCGTGCGTTCTTTTTGGTTGATTCAAAAGCTGAAATGTACTCCATAATATCACGTATCAGCTCATCAAACATCTCACATAAATTCATCTCCAAACTCAAGTTATGCTGGCCGCAAGCTGGTAGGTAGAGAATTGGCAGATTGCTGAAAACGGCTAGTAGGCCAACTTTGGAAGCTTGTATCTTGAGCTACATGCGTCATCTCAAAATGATTTTTTCAGCAAAGTTGTTGCCCATATCATGGAGAATCTCCATCTAAAATAGTTTCACCAAAATCCCATGCATTAGAGAGTTATGCCTATTTAAACAGAGGCTTCTGAGCATTTTCGACAGACAGACAGAGGGCTGGAGTTGAGAGACAGTCGACTCATTTCTTGTGGTTGTGGAGCGCATCCTAGGGACTGAAGTGGAGTGGTGTATACCACACACTCTTGACCATTATACATTGGACTCATTTGTATCATTGAGCTCATTTGATAGTGTTATCAGCTTTGTTCTTTTCAAGTAGTTTTGAGCTTGAGTTAGCTTCTACTACTGAACTTTGTATTCTTGTTGATTTAAGGATTGCTCACTTATTTGTATCTCATATCTCATCTCATATATTCTTTGAGAGTGTGTTTAAGCTCAGCTCCTCATTTTTCTCATGGTATCAGAGCACCTAGGTTAGAAGTGCCTAGTGTGAGCATATTTGAGTAAAGGGAAGTGTCTCGATTCAACTTGTTGCAGTTGAAGATGGCACCAAGTCTCCACAACCTACACTAAGAAGGAGTTGAGAAGCTCAATGGCAACAACTATGCTACATGGAAGGTAAAGATGGAGTCCTTACTTTTCTTTCAAGATTGTTGGGATTTAATTTTGATGGACAGACCGACTGGAAGTGAAGAAGAATTGTCCAAATGGGATAAGAAGGCCATGTTTGCAGTTCATATGATAAGGTTGAGTGTCAAAGATGACATTCTCAGCCATCTCCTTGATGTGAAGACTCCCAAGAAGGCATGGGAGACATTGAAGAATATCTACGAGTCCAGGAGCACCTCGAGGCAAGTGGCATTGATGGCTGAACTTACCAATTGTACGAGGAAGCAAGGAGAGGATGCTTCAAGCTTCATCAAGAGAGTCAAGGATCTACATCAACAACTAGTGGCTGTTGGAGATAAGATGTCTGACAACGAGCTCTCTACAATCATCATCCATGGATTGGGAGATGGATATGAAGGCTTAGTTCAAGGCCTCATCATCTTGAGGGAGAAGCCATCTCTTGAGGAGATGGAACAAATTTTCAAAGATGAAGATCAAAGGCAGGCTGCAATGAGGTCAATACATGATGGAGGAAAGGCATCATCATCAAATGACAAAGCACTCTTCTCATCAAGGGGAAGAGGAAGATTCAACACACAAAGAGGAAGAGGGTGGCATCAGCCCACTCACAACCAAGATCAACAAGATCATGAAGGTAATCAATCTTTCCAAGAAAGAGGACATCCTTCTTCAAGAGGTAGAGGAAGAGAAGAAGATAGAGGTAGATATTACTCTATCCAATGTTACAATTGCTCTAGGTATGGCCATTTTGCTAAAGATTGCAAGAGTAATCAAGATAATGGGAGAGGAAGATCAGCCCACTACACGAATGGAGAAGGTGGAAATGAGTCCACTCATTTTGAAGAAGATTCTTCACTTGTATCATTAGAAGAGATAGCAGCCCATACACATGATCCCAAAGAGGAACCATGGTGGATCGATAGTGGAGCTAGTTCTCATATGACTTCTCATGCTCAATACTTTTCTAATATTGATGATTCTCATAATGGTACTATCTTTACAGCAGATAGTACTCCAAATTCCATTGCAGGGAAAGGTGACATACCCATTCGATTGGGAACGGGAGAGAAAAGACGCTCGGCAATGTTCTCTTGGTACCATTGCTTACCAAGAATCTACTTTTAGTTAGAGCTATGACTGAGAAGGGACTAAAAATAGAGTTTGAAGGCCAGCAATGCCTCATTAGAGATCCAAAGAATTCCTACAAAGTGGTTGCTAGAGGAAGAAATCAAGGAAAGCTTTTCAAGTTATAAGGAGAAGTCTCAGCATTTTCAGCAATGGGAAATGACAAAGCAGCCCCCATTATGCCTACCGAGTTATGGCACAAGAGGTATGGTCACTTGAACTTCAAAAGTATCTGTATGCTGAAGGAGAAAGGCATGGTCATTGGAATTCCATCCTTACAAAGGATTGGAAAAGTGTGTGAAGCGTGCTGCCTTGGAAAGCATGCTAGGAGTAAGTTTCCAAAGAGCAGCTCAAGGGCACATGATATACTTGATGTGGTGCATGCTGATGTATGTGACTCAGCCCACACTCCCTCACTTGGAGGAAATATTTATTTTGTTACCTTCACGGATGGTTTCTCTAGATATACTTGGGTTTATTTTATGAAGTCCAAGGCTGATGTATTTCAGATTTCAAACACTTTCATGCTATGGTGGAAAAGATGACAGGACGAAGACTAAAGACTCTACGGTCTGAAAATGGAGGAGAATTCTTGTCGAAGGATTTCAGCCATTATCTACTTGAGAATGGCATTCGAAGGCAACTTTCTTGCAGCTACACTCCACAACAAAATGGAGTGGCAGAGAGGAAGAATAGGACATTATTTGAAGGAGCAAGATGCATGCTCAAAGACAAAGGTATGAGCAACATCTTTTGGGCTGAAGCAATCAAGACTTCATGATATTTGATGAATAGGTCTCCTACGAAAGTCTTGAAGGGCATTACCCCCTATGAAGCTCTTCACAACATCAAGCCTAAGGTACATCATTTAAGAGTTTTTGGTTGCCTCGCATTTTCTCACATTCCAGATGAAAAGAGGAAGAAGTTGGATGACAAGTCAAGGAAATCCATCTTTGTTGGATATAGTGATGTAAGCAAAGCTTACAAACTTTATGATCCATGTAAGAAGGAGACATTCCTATCACGGGATGTGATTTTTGATGAGAATGCAAGCTTCAGTTTAGCATCAATTTTAGATTTGGATAAAAGCTCTTCAACAACAGTTAAAGTTGAAGTTCCCTCTTCTACACATGAGGAAACCATTGAAGAATTAGAGGAAGAAGATGAAGATCACCGTGCAACTCTTAGAAGGTCTTCAAGGATGAGAACACAACCTCAAAGACTTACATATCAACGAGGTAATTTGTCAAGTTTTGAGCAAAGTAATGTTGCTTTGCTTAGCTCTATTTTACAACATGACGAACCGTCAACATACAAGGCTGCTAGTACTCAAAAAGAATGGCAAGAAGCTATGGACAAAGAGATGGCTGCTCTTCATCAAAATGGGACATGGGAGTTATGTCCATTACCTCCCAACAAGAAAGCAATCGGATGCAAATGGATCTACAAGCTGAAATTCAACAAGGAAGGGAAGATAGATAGACAAAAAGCAAGGTTAGTAGCTAAAGGATATTCTCAACAATATGGATTGGACTATGATGAAACATATGCTCCAGTAGCAAAGATGAGTTCAGTTAGGTTTTTACTTTCCCTTGCCTCCATATTCAAGTGGAAGGTGAAGCAAATGGATGTCAACAATGCCTTCCTCAATGGCATACTTGAGGAAGAAGTCTACATGCAACAACCGGAAGGATACATTGTCAAAGGTAAAGAGCACATGGTATGCAAACATCTCAAAAGTTTGTATGGTTTGAAGCAAGCTCCCCGAACTTGGTATGCAAGGATTGATGAGCATCTTTGCTCTCAAGGATTTTAGAGAAGCAATGCTGATCATAGTTTGTATTATAATGTCATGGGAAAAGATATTGTTATTGTTCTTCTATATGTGGATGATCTCATGTTGACAGGAAACAATGAAGCAATGATTGGAGATGTTCAACGAAAACTCTCTAAAGAGTTTGAAATGAAATATCTTGGTGACTTACACTACATTCTTGGCATCGAAGTCTCTCAACTAGAGAAAGGAGATATATTTATCTCTCAACAAAAGTACCTTTTTTCCATTCTTGATAGGTTTGAGATGTCTCACTCTAAGCCGGTCTCTACAACTATGGAGTCAACTCTCAAACTCACGAAGGGTCAGAATGGTGTTCCATATGATGAAACACTATATAGACAACTCTTAGGATCTCTCCTCTATTTGAGCATCACAAGGCCTGATATTTGTTTTGCAGTGAACTCTCTCTCTAAATATCTACAAGCTCCCAAAGTATCTCATTGGAATTCAGCCAAGAGGATACTAAGATATTTGAAAGGTACTTCTTCACTTGGAATTCTCTATGGAAGAGATACATTGAATCTTCATGGATTTAGTGATTCAGATTATGCAGCAAATTTAGTTGATCGAAAGAGCATAAGTGGAAATGCCTTCTTCCTAGGCAATGGAGCTATTTCATGGAGTTCCAAAAAGCAAAGTACAATCAGCTTATCCTCTACAGAAGCTGAATACAAAGCTCTCACAACCTCAGCTTGTGAAGCTATTTGGCTGAGAAGATACTTGGATGAGATTGGTTTCGGGGAAAACAACCCTACCACCATTCATTGTGATAATGTCTCAGCTGAATCTTTGGCAAAGAATCTAGTCATGCATCAACGAACCAAGCACATTGAAGTGAGGGAGCACTTCATCAGGGAGAAGATACAAAGTGGTGATATCATCTTACACCATTGCAACACAAAGGAAAATGTGGCTGACCTCTTCACTAAAGCTCTCGGCAAGGAGTTGTTCATCAAGCATAGATCATCACTTGGCATGATGGAGCTCCCCTTAAGGGAAGGAAGTCATGAGTAAGGGAAGGCTCATCATGCATCTTCGACAAATAAGGGAAGGCTCATCTTCATATGCCTTCAGCAAGCATTTTATTTCAGGTTCTTATCATTTTGAAGATGTTGGACTTGAGGGAAGGTGTTGGAATATGCAAGTCCACATCATCTCTTCAAAGTATTATTATTGTTTGAAATCTTTATTAAGGTTCATTATATTCTTAGAGTAATTTATTATGTTTTCTACATCACCTATAGACGTGAATAAAGCATATTTGAAGTCAATGCCAAGTTGGAAAAGTGTTCCTATGATTTAGGAAAAATTTCAGGACAACAGCACACCTTTTCTGAAGGCAGTTTTTCACGGATCATATCTCGCTAACCGTGCATTTTTTTTGGTTCATTCAAAAGCTGAAATGTACTCCATAATATCAGGTATGAGCTCATCAAAAATCTCCCACAAATTCGTCTCCAAACTCAAGTTATGATGGCCGCAAGTTGGTAGGTAGAGAATTGGCAGATTGCTGAAAACGGCCAGTACGCCAACTTTGGAAGCTTGTATCTTGAGCTATGTGTGTCATATCAAAATGGTTTCTTCAACAAAGTTGTTGCGCATATCATGGAGAATCTCTATCTAAACCAGTTTCACCAAACTCCCATGCATTAGAGAGTTATGCCTATTGAAACAGAGGCTTCTAAGCATTTTCGACAAACAGACAGAGGGCTAGAGTTGAGAGACAGTCGACTCATTTCTTGTGGTTGTGGAGTGCATCCTAGGGACTGAAGTGGAGTGGTGTATACCACACACTCTTGACCATTATACATTGGCTTCATTTGTATCATTGAGCTCATTTGATAGTGTTATCAGCTTTGTTCTTTTCAAGTAGTTTTGAGCTTGACTTAGCTTCTACTACTGAACTTTGTATTCTTGCTGATTTAAGGATTGCTCACTTATTTGTATCTCATATCTCATCTCATATATTCTTTGAGAGTGTGTTTAAGCTCAGCTCCTCATTTTTCTCATCCGCATCACATTTTCTTTTACCTTGTGCAATCTATGCGTTCTTCTCTCCACTCTTATTTTTGAGTGATCGAAAGATTGGGATTGGGGATAGATTGTGATTAAGGAAACACTACAAGTGGTATCAAAGCAGAATCAATCCGCGGGAATGATGGAAGGTCTAACACAAAAGATGCATGAACAAGAGGAGCTTATTAAGAAGCTTCTTGGTGAATTGCGCAAAGAACGAGGGGGAAAGCAACCAGAAGGAGGAACAAATTTGTTTGGGGAGCTGAACGATGAGGTTGATGAAGGTGCGGGAACATCTAGTGTACCTCGCGGAAAACAAAAACACAATAATGAAGATATGGAACCATGTGAGTTTGCCCTTAACCAAGTCGTCAAGAAGGCAAAGTTGAATGATTTTGATGGAGAGAAGAAGAGTGGCAAAGATCTTGAGGCATGGATTGAAGAACTAGAGGATTTCATTGATCTTCAACAATTTAGTGAAGAGTCCAAGGCAAAAGTTGGGATCCTGCATCTACGTGGCATCACGAAGCTATGGTGGAAGTCATATATGCAGACTCGAATGCATTCTATTCCAGTTCTATGGAAGGAATTTAGAGAAAAAATTGAAAAACGCTATTGTTCTCCACACTACCATATGGAGAAGAATATGGAGTTCTACAATTTCTCACAACACGAAAGTGACAAGCATAGCTTATCTGTTGATGAGTACAAAGAGAAGTTCCTACGTCTTCATAAACATGCATTAGAGGTTAGTGGTAATGCTCTAAAGAGTAAATTTATTGAAGGGCTTCGTGAGGAACTTCGCTATCATGTCAAGGGATCTAGATGCATTGATTTTCTTGATGTTGTTGCGATGGCCGAGAACTTTGAGATGGAGAAGTTCAATTTGCAGAAGGCAAATAGAAGCAGATTCATTGCAACGGGACATAGGCCACAAAGAGCTGTTGCAATGAACATGAACAATTCAAAGAAAACTCCATGTTCTAACAACCAAGGTTAGAACCCTGCTCATGTGGAAAATCAAAGGAGGCATCAACCAATCGAGTGGCAAAAGGACCCTAATTTTATTGAGAGGGCAGAAAGGCTTAGTCCGTGTTTTCGTTGCGGGGAGCAAGGGCATCGGACATATGAGTGCCCGAACAAGGCAGTCTTTCGACCCGCACAATCAAAAGCGATAAACATCATCGAGGAGGGTACAATTATTGAGGAGCAGATGATGGAGGTAAGTGCCCTAACTCAACTCTACGTTGCATGGTGGTTAGTTCTTTCCCAAAGGCTTTTGTAATCATGATTCAAGGTATGATTTCTGTGCATAAAACCAGATTTTTGATCGATTCAGGTACTACCCATTGTTTTCTATCTTTCAAATTGGTACAGAATCTAGGGATACCCCTAAATATGCAGATAACTAGACTTGTAGAGATGGCCAATGGACGATTACACTACAGGAAAGGATATGTTGAAAACCTTGAATTTAGTCTTTCTAATAGATGCTTTTCTGGAAGTTTCCATGTAATTGAGATGAAGCAGAGTGATGTAATCATAGGCATCAATTGGTTAGTTAAAAATTCTGAGACAATCAGGAAGGTAATGACGAAGATATTCTAGATTACGTAGGAAATCACTTGAAAGAATATGCTGATGTATTTCGAGAGGACTTGCCTGGTATACCTCCACCTAGGCAAATTGACCATGCCATTGACCTATATCCAGGGAGTGAACCATATTCTAGAGCACCCTATAGATTTAACATTGATGAACTAAAGGAGCGTAAGATTCAATTAGATGATCTTTTGAAGAAAGGCATAATAAGATGGAGTGTCTCACCTTGGGGTGCACCTGTTTTATTTCAGAAGAAGAAAGACGGCTCTTATAGATTATGCATTTACTACAGGGGGTTGAATAAAAGAACAATTAAGAATAAGTATCCACTCCCTCACATAGATGACTTATTAGGTCAATTAAGTGGAGCGACTCTATTCACAAAGATTGACTTAAGATCTAGATATCACCAAATTAGGATCAAAACAGATGATATTCCTAAGACAACTTTTCGAACAAGATATGGTCACTATGAGTTTACGGTTCTACCTTTTGGATTAACAAATGCTCCTGCCACATTTACGTGTGTGATGAATAATATTTTTCACGTTTACCTAGATAAATTCATCTTAGTATTCCTTGGTGATATATTTGTGTACTCTAAAGATGATTCTGAGCATGCGGTACATCTCAAGAAGACTTTGCAAACGCTTATAGAGCACAAATTGTGTGGGAAAAAGAGTAAGTGTTTCTTTGCTACGGATAAACTTGTGTATCTAGGAAGAGTAAAAAGAAGGAATCCTTATAGATGAAGATAAAGTAAAAACAATAGTTGATTGGCGGATTCCTAAGATTGTAAGGGATGTTAGAAGTTTTCTAGGGTTGGCACAATATGAAAGAGCACATATTAAGGATTTCTCTAGGATAGCTACTCCCCTCACAGAATTGACTAAAAAGAAGATAGGATTTGCATGGGGTGATGCCTCTCAAAAATCATTTGAAACATTGAAACAAAAAGTGGTTGAGAATTGTGTTTTGAAAATACCAGAAATGGGAAAGCCTTTTGTGGTTGCATGTGATGCAAGTGGTAGTCAAATAGGATGTGTTCTTTCATAGGATAGCAGGGTGGTCGCATATGAGTCCAGAAAACTAAGAAAACATGAACTTAACTATCCTACTCATGATTTAGAAATGCTTGTTGTTGTTATTCAAGGTTATTCAAGGACCTATGTTAAAACAAACTATTCTTACTTTTTGCCATGTATGAAGCGGCATATTAGAAAATATGTAAGTGAATGTTTGAAGTGCCAACAGGTGAAATTTGAGCTTAAGAGGTTGCCTAGAATGCTTCAACCTTTGGATGTTCCAAATCAGAAGTGGGTGTCTATTTCTAAGGACTTTATCACTAAGCTACCTATGACCAGAAGTAAGCATGATACCATATTTGTTGTAGTCAATCGGCTTACCAAGATGGCACACTTCTTTCCTATGAAAATGACCGATACTACATTGAATGTTGCAAGAATCTTTGTAAAAGAAATATTTCGATTGCATGGAATGCCTAAAGCGTAATTACTGATAGAGTTTCTAGATTTACGTCAAACTTCTGGAGAGCAACGTTTGAATCAATTGGAACTCAACTTCGTATGAGTACAGATTTCCATCCACAATCTGATGGGGAAACCGAGAGGGTTAACAAGGTAGTTGAAGATATGTTGCGTATGTATGTGAATGAAAAGTAGGATAACTGGATTTAATATTTACCCTTGGTTGAGTTTGCATACAATAGTGCATGGCATGCATCTATAAAAATGACTCCGTTTGAAGCTATGTATGGTTAGAATTGTTTGACTCCACCTTCGTTTTTGGGTTTTCCAAATAAAGTAGAAGTATCCAAAGAAATGCTTGATAAGGTGGATAAAGAGCTTGGAAAAATTAAGAAACACATACAAGAAGCTCAGAAAAGACAAAAGAAGTTCTATGATTTAAAGAGAAGACCACTTGAATTTCAAGTTGATGATATGGTATTACTTAAAGTTAATCCTCACCGATCTAAGTGGTTGCTAGGGAAGGATCATAGACTTTCTCCTCGATATGCAGACCCTTTTAAAGTTTTGAAAAAGATTGGATCTCTTGCTTATTTGCTGGAATTACCTAAACATTTAAATGTGCATCCTGTATTTCATGTTAGCTTACTTAAAAGATATGTATCTAATGTTGCTCATGTTTTGCAGGACAATTATAAGTTGAAAGCTGATGGCTCTTTTGAGCTTCAACCGAAAATAATATTAGATAGGAAGGAAAGATTTCTTAGAAATAGATCTATAGTAGAACTTTTGGTGAAATTGCATTCATACCCAATAGAAGATTCGAGTTGGGTGAGTTTTTAGATTATTTTCCAACACATTATCCTTCTTTCCAACTCTAAGGACAGAGTTCTTAAAGGGGGGAAGAATTGTAATAGGCCTCTTTTCTAGTGAAATAATTCATTTTGAACTTTCTGAATTTCGTTGTGGGGATAATGCTTAGAATGAATAATTAGGTCATTTTATACATGTAGGATGAATTTTGGGTTGATAAGTTTCATATTCTCTCTCTAGACCTTATTCGCATCATGTTTTCTAGTGGAATTTTTAAGGTGAAGATGAAAGAATTAAGGAAAACTCTATATGAGGGAAAGGTAGAGCAAGTATAAGAGAATAAAAGTGTTGGTGTGAAAGTTTTGTGAATCATGTTTTAAGTACCTTGTTAAGGGTCCTACGTTTAGTTCATTGTAAGAAAATGCCTCGATTTTACTCTCTCTCTAGAATTTTGAAACTTGCAGGGCTCAAAAGTGGCATTTGGAGGTGGATTTGGATCTCGGACATTGTTAACACTATTGTGGATATCAAAAAATTGAATAAAAGTGTCTCTCACAAGCTTAAGCTAATTCCTCATTGTTTTTGAGTTACAGGGCTTTGAAAAGTGCCATTTTTTCCAGCACAAAAAAAACGAGGGCTTATCTAATTCGATTCGGATCCGTGATTCTCATGCTCACGTGTCACCACTAATTATGGATATTTTTGGATCTGTCTTTTTTTTGGTGTTTATATCCTATTTTTGACAGGTATGCTAAAGAAAGGAAGTACACTACGATCGCATGGGTTTTTGCGAAAGTTTTGGAGAAACTCCACTTTTTCTAAATTTGGTGGATTGCACACTTCTTTGGGGGGCATGACTGCGATCAAACGGGTATATAGGGAGACCTGCGCATCAACAGGGAGGACACACAGAAATCTGAGAATTACCTTGTGATTGAGAGTGTGATTGAGAGTGAGAGAGAGTAAGAGTGTGATTGAGAGTGCGAGTGAGAATGCGATTGTGATAGCTCAGGGGTGGTTGGGAGGTAGAGGCTTCCTCAAGAAGCTATTGTCCAAAGCTATTGTAACCATTGATTCACATCTAAAATATCATAACTCTTCCTTCTCTGCGTCATATTTGTTCTACTCTTCCGCATCAGATTTTCTTTTACCTTGTGCAATCTCTGCGTTCTTCTCTCCACTGTTATTTTTGAGTGATCGAAAGATTGTGATTGGGGATAGATTGTGATTGAGGAAACACTACATTACATGATCTAAGTTGATGCGTTTTTTCAACTACATTCTTGAATCCTTTATCCTTTTAACTACTTCATTTAATTTCTCATTTCCTTGCTCTAATTCTTTAATCTTGAAACTAGTTCTTTTGAAAGGAATCTACATACATTATAAGTTGACTTTGTGTGAAGAGCTCGACCTTCCAAATGTTTGATCAAGTCCTCTATGGCAAGTACATTATATCCCATTTTATCTATTCCCTTGGGCATGGTTACAAGGTCCATCACCCACTTGTAATGAATACAAGGAGGGTAAGTCGGATATAACGGGTCTCTATGCATAACTGAAAAATGCAGTGGCACAAATGCTTTGTTACCTTCCCATAAGATCTCATGTATCTCTCTCATGACCTTGCTTTGAAGTCTCGTACTACTCAGTACCCATTGTGGATTTCTGACATTGCCTTTAGCATGTTGCCAAATGAGTTCATCATTGACAAAAAAGCTGTAAGACTTTTTTCTGATGGATGTATACTTATTTGTGGACCATCCTAAGGAAGGTTTTAGTGAAAACAAATAATTCCCTATGTCTTTCCACTCACCATCATACTAAATCTCACAAAATTTCTCATAAACATGAACTAGTGGATCGTATCTCATCATGATTGTTTCTCTTTCTACATCATCATCAAATGAGAACCTCATCGACTACAGAAATATATTTCTCTAGGGTAAATGTTAGACCGTCCTCTTCAAATCTCTCCAAAAATCTCTCATAGTTAGAGATATGGTCACTAACAAATTTCCTATAATTAAAAGCATGTCTCATCTTTCACTCTTTCCTTGCATACTTTTATCATAATATCAGTGATAAAAGGCATAGTCACAAAACTTATGAAGTCATGAAGGACTAGATTCATGGCCTTCATGATATGGAGCTGTAGAATTTGTCGCTTCCTATTACAAAGTATACATGCGTACAAGGCACAATGCATAGTCTTCATTGTCCTAATATCTCTAATCTAAATAACCAACTCAAAGTGATCATACCTTGAATACAAATCACCCATGAAATAAATGGCATGCCTAGCAAATGCTTTTTCAATGTCATCTACTATAGGTCCTCTCCCTCCATTTCTAATCAAAACTTCATTTATAGGTTGCGAATTCTAAATGAAATAGGGTTTCCCATTCTTCTTTAGTACCATAAACCACCTATTCAAATATGCTGCAAAAGATGGTTCCAATATTTCTATGGATATCTTTTCATTTAATAGTCTCATCAACTCAGGTAAGTGAGCCTTTGGGAGTGGAATAGGTTGAATACTCCATGGTATATGTGGCATTGTAAAGATAATCATGGGTGGAACTTGTTTCAGATCCGCACACCCTTTCTCATGTCTCTTGATAACTTCTATGAGATTTTCTTTCTTTTTTTCTCTAACAAATGATCACTCTCCAAAATTTATGTCTTTAATAGTCTCTTTAGTAAATTAATGCCCTATATAAGCTCTCCTCTTCTTAGCATAGGTTCATCAGACATTCTTCGATCCTTTTCATGACTATCATTTGGCAATGGTTGAGCTATGGGTTTTGCTTTCTTTTCAACACTCTTGTACTTTGTATTCACATTTAGTTCATGTTCTCACAAAAACTTAATAATCAATTCTTATTCTTAAATAAATTGAGCACGATGATTTAAGACTTTTTATTTCTTTGAAGTGCCTGCTGAATTTCCAACTCGATTACATTTTCAATCTTCTCATCAGGTAACATCAGTCCTAAGTTTCTGTAGTGTGTTCATGTATTTCTCTAAATTTATGTTGAATATTTTCTATTTGTAAATAAAAAAACTTGAATGTAGTAGAATATATAGAAAAAGTTTGAGTATTATTTATAGAATCCTGCACGACATCAAACCACTTTCCACTACTGTCTCGCTTGACAGTGGATCCTAGGAAAAATTTTGGTCGTAACAAGCCCCATACTCTCTCACCCATGCACAATAATCACACTCATGATCATGTGAGTCAATGGGGTGTTTTCTTAGTTTCTTTGTGTTTCTTGCATGATTCAAGAAAATAGTCATGACTTGTAAGGAGTTCAACTTGGATCTCGATCAGATTCTTGTATATGCAGATATGTTGTCTTCGGCTAATATGAGTGCTTAAGAATAGCCTTGTATGAATAGTTGTCTTGGACAAAGAAGTGGAATTCCTCATAAAAATCCCCAATTGAGATAGGTACAAAAGTGCATGCCCCTAGTAAAGCCCAAAAGCCATTATCTATAGTCCTCATCATCCAACCATGTTCCTTATCGATAGGCCATTTGGACTTGGCATACAATTTCTTGGATATCACATTTATCTCTCATCGTGAGTCAATCAAGGCCAAAGCTAAGTATGAATCTCCATCATTTTCTAACTTCACCTTTACCTCCAATGTACCTCTTGCCCAAAAATTCTTATTTTAATTATTTTAAGATTTTCTTGTTTCATCGTCAGGTTTGATTGGACCTAACGAGTTTCTATTCACCTTATATATGGAAATCTCATTAACTTCCTCATCAGAGTATTCTCACAATGCAAGTGCTTCATTCATAGCCTGAGTGCCTGTATATGTCTCTCCCATTTCTATGTCCTTAAGTACTTTCTCTTTATAGGTCTAATAAAACTATCCTTGAACTTAGGCTTGGCAATGGAGAAGCAATGTTCCACGGATATGGTTACTTGAATTTTCAATAAAATATCCTTTAGAATTTGTTTTTCATTATTCTCCTTTTTTAGCTCCAAAATTAGCATAACTTTAGGAGTTTTTTCTTCTTTTTCTTTTCACTTTCTTGAACATTTCCAATCTTTTCACTAGTCTCTTGGTTTTTTTTCATTCACTTCATTCGGTTCTTTAACCTCATTGGCTTGATTAGCATCTTTCCTTCTCTTATTTCCTTTCTTCTCACCTCTTCTTGAGAAGCTCTAGGCTCCTCAAAATGTATTTTCTTCTCATTCTCTTTAGCCTTTTCCTCTTCATTCTAGTTACTCTTCTTTTCAATTCAACCTCATCTTGCATTTCATATGTTCCTCTCTTATCCTTAACATTAGCTATGTGCTAGTAGACAAAGAACTGATCCATAGGACACTTTTGGGCACTCTTCATCATGATCACATCTCTCACTTAGACTAAGACTTCGATTTAGTAATTCTTTTGCGATTGTGGCTTAATTTCCTCTTCATTTCCTTCTTCTAGTGGTTCTAACTATGCTACATAAGTGCCAGCATTTGTACTTGATAGGTTCTCATATAGCTTCTTCATGTCTCCGTTCCCCCAATTTAAAGGCAAAGCAAGTTGAATCCTAAAGTCACAAAGCTTTTTATCTATGTCAGTTACTAATTGGTGTTCTGTAGCTTGTTTTATTAACTCTTCATATGCATACAAAAAAGTTCTTATACATCATACAAGAAAAATCTATGTGCTCCTTCAAATCCCCCACTTCTCCATCTATCAAATGGTCTAGTATTTCTTTGATACATGGGCTGAACTCGTGGTGTAGGGGTCTTCTGAGAAACATTTTTGGTATTGTCATTGAATTTCTGTATGATTGATGTATATAGCTAGCTAGCCTGCGTAGGAGTGGGGTTTGGATAACCCATAGAGTAGACCTTGTTATGTAAACTGGCCATCTCTTTGGACACAAATGCCTACATCCTCATGATGCTCTCTATTTTCTTTCTAAGGATTTCCAATTTAAACTCCACTCGCATGCGACATGTGGATGGAACATTAGCCATAGCTGATGTTGTAGACACGTTTGGAATCCATCAAATAAGTGTATCTCTAGGTTGTAATGGAGTAGTCTCGATAGGCCTATCATACAACACACCTTTTCATTGCCTCATTTGGGAAACTGCCTCTACTTTGCTTCTAATCAAAGCCCAATCTTGAGTCAGCCCAAACCTTTTCCTCGGCTCTTCAATTTCTCTTTGAGATTTAGTCTTGTCCTCATGACTTAAAATCCTTGAGAAATAAAACTACCAAGTCTAGCTTTAGAGATTCTAGCTCAACCTAACGAAGCTAGGAATACCTCCAAAAGAGCTCCTTCAGTAGGTGTGTTAAAGACGTACCGAGTTTCAAGGACTGAACCTGCTGCAATAAATCCTATCTACTATGATGAAAGAAATCTTCTAGATAGAATAATTTATTTACCTCTTTTCTAAATTCAAGCCAAGTCTTTTCTATATGAACTGAGATGGATGCTAGAATTGATCTCGAAACTACTCGAGTGAAGAAATGAGTCAACATGTCTTGGGGTAATCCATGAGCTTGGTCTTCAAAAATGTCCAAGTACTCAATCACATTTTATTGTGTAAACTTCCCTTTATCTATTGATATGGCTTGAATAACTCAAGCCCCTTTATTTCGGATCATCAAATCTTAAAATACTCCTTCCATATCTCTTGTATGGCTTGTCCTAGTGTGTAGAACAATATCCATAGAAAGTGGTTCAATATTTCTCTCAACTCATAATAGAGCCCAGAGAAGAGACTACATGAGTCTCTAGCCAGGAGATGAAATTAAGTCTAAATATTTGTCTCTTTAATATCGGATTTAACTATCGAGGCAAAAATGTTCTAGGATTTGAGTACTTTATGCGATGATAGGCTTGATTCTCTTGATTTTTCTCTTAATGTGACTTTTTTTCTCTCTTCTTTTGATCTTGACTTCTTTGTTGATTGGATTTCTCTTAATTTCTTTTTCTTTAAATTTTTAAATTTAATATGTTTTTATTTTTTAAATTTTTCTTGTCTTTATGATTTCTAATTATGTTTTAAATGGTTTTTTATCTAAACTATGACACTAGCAGACTCTTAATCTAAGTAATGATAGGAAAGTATGAAACATTACTAGTTTAAACTAATGCAGGGTATGAGTGGAAAAATTTAGGCAAAAAATAATCTTTCTTTTCATGTGTGTAAAGCAATGAGAATATTGAAAAAACTTGAAAAGAAAATACCTAGACATCTAATCCAAAGCTGAGGTTGTTTTATGAGGTAGTGAAAAATTATTTTTACATTTTCTTTTTCAAAATCCTAAATACAAGTATTTCTAACTGTGCATGTAAAAGTCCTTTCTCTGTCAACTGAAGGTGTTGCTTACGAGTTGAGGATCTCTATCCCTAGGGCAATTGCCTCACTTCACATGGAGTTCACTATGTTGATAGGATATCAATCATGATGGTAGAAGGAGTGGTCAGGGTTGGATTAGGCTCTACGGAGGTCATGTCACTCCCATCTAGCATGTAGGTTTTGCATGCTAGGTGCCTTTTCTTGGGGAATCATCGTTTACACTAGGCTCATCATGCACCTCAGAAAACACTTTTTGCACATACATCCTAGAGTAGAAGGAGCGGGTTTTCATGGAGTACAAGGAGAGCCATGTGCACATGAGATGAACATATAAATATAGCACTCAATGCGAAAACACCATCCTCATCAATACCCAAGAACTAAGGTAAATGTGTATAATCAACGGGAGGATCGACTGATAGACTAATACATCAAAAGTGATTGTGACTAGATTGATCAAGAAAGTCTAAATACAAAGGTGAAACATTATCCAAGTGATAAAAAATGATACAACTCTAATAATGAAATACTCCACTACAGTGGAGATGTAAAATGGTAATGCTAAAAATGAATCGGCCTTCTTAGTTAGAGTGTGAGTGTGGAGAGGACCTTCTCCTCAATCACTTAGAAATCCTTACTTCAAAAACACCAGGTATTTATATAAAGAAAATCCATGAGGCAACTCATTAGTATCATGAAAAAAGAAACTATCCTTCTTGGTTTTGAAAAAAAAAAACAACTATGCTTCTTGGTTTTCATTTCTCTCTTTGTTTTCATTTTCTTTATTTTATTATTAACTTTTCTATTTTTCTTTATGATATACTTCTATCTTTTTCTTATTTTTATTTTTATATTTACTTGAATCCTAATTAACTATGAATTTAAACTATATTTGTTTGTTTTACTCTAATTAATAATAAAATAGAATTCGAATACAAAACAAATAAAATACAAATAAATCTCCTACAACTCTCTCTTTCTATCTTCTCTCTCTCTCTAACTCTCTCTCTCTTTATTTCTCTCTCTCTCTCTCTCTCTCTCTCTCTCTCTCTCTCTCTATATATATATATATATATATATATATATATATATATATATATATATATATATATATATATATATATATATATATATATATATATATATATATATATATATATATATATATATACCCTTTTCCTTTTGTTGTTTCTATTCCACTACTTCTACATTTCATCACCTTCTTCTTCATCCTTTTCTTCTTCTTCTTCTTCTTGTTTCTCTATATCTCTCTCTAACACTCTCATTAAAGCATATAAGGGGAATACCGATGTTTTCCATATGGACAGTCATGCCGTAGTGTCCGTATGACCATTGGAAATGCTTAGAAAGACCACGTTTGTCATACAAATGGTCATTTGACCATTAGAGTAATTGTTTAAAACTATTGGTCGATATATGCATTGGAAATTCAGGGCGTCAATATAGGCATCATTATAGGCATCTTTATAGGCATCGGTGTAGAAGTCGGTATGCGTGTCGGTGGATTCCTCAAATTATTGATGCTCATATCAGCACCTATACCGATGCCTATATCTATG
>CM035422.1:113034090-113206590 GCA_020310875.1 Ceratopteris richardii | reverse complement strand
TTTGTCTCCCTCTCTCTCCTCTTCCTTTGGAGTCATTCCTTTTGTTTGCACTTCAACCCGAGTGACACCAAACTTTGCAATCTTGATGACCTTCTAGAGATCAAAAGATTGTTGGACTTCACATCACAATGTATAACATCAAAGATATAATACTACATCCACTAAGAAATAGTATGAACTCCTTGAACCCAATATCCTACAAGCTTGTGGAGATGGAGGAGACCTCACCTCTCTCTCTCTTGACATTACAGCAACATAATTCAAAACACAAATCGATTTTCCTTTTTCTAAGAATGATACACTAGCAAGAAATATGAACAAATCATCCTTCTTTCTCTACTCTATGTTTGTTAGAGTAGCAAGACATCAAAGCAATTTCGATGAGCTAGAGAAAAGAAGATATAGAGAGATTGAGCACTCTCTTTCTCAGTTCCTCTTTTGGCTCCTAAAATGGACTAGAAGGAAGAGGTTCGAGCGATGGAGGACTCTCCCTCTCTCTCTCTCTCCCTTTCTTACTCACAGAAGAACATGAAGAACAAAAATAAAAGAACAGAAGCAAAAGCACCTGAAAGAAAAATCCATGGGGAAAACTTAATGAGGATTATGCATATATATATATATATATATATATATATATATATATATATATATATATATATATATATATATATATATATATATATATATATATATATATATATATATATATATATATATATATATATATATATATATATGTGTGTGTGTGTGTGTGTGTGTGTGTATATATATATATATATAGCTTGTACCAAGTTTTTATTCTAGAAATTTAGATTCTTCGAGGTTTTTCCTTTCTGTTTTTATAATATGTTCTTTTTGTTCTTTTCTAATTTTGGAAAATCAAATCTTTCTTTTTATATATTTGGGTTTTCTTTTTTTTATTTTTAATTTCTATTAATTCAATTCTTTTTCTTTTGATTAAGGTTTTAGTTTCATTTCATACTTAAATGCAGAGAATTTCATTAAACTAAGGGTTAGATTTAGGAGAAAAATGGTTTCTAAAGTTCTCAACTAAGGTTTTTACACACGAGGACTTAGGATTTATTATGCTAGGTTAGTAATATTCGATAAAGGGTCAAACATACACACAACCAATTTAAATCCATGGATTTCTAAGGGTTCAAATCAAGAGTCCAAGGGTTAAATGGTTAGCCTTCCAGGGTTATTAAGCTAGGTTTTTGATGGGGTTTGGCTGTTTGTAAGGGTGAAACTATCACAGATCTTCTCGGTTGATAATATACATAGGTTTCTCATTTCCTTTTGAATACATAAATGCCATATTTTATTGGGTTTTGTCAAAACACCACAATGGTTTGAAGGTTAACAAACTTTATAGAAAGAAGTATACAAGTTTCTACGGTTATGCTAGGTCAAAAGCACACATAAAAGTACAATTAAGAGCTTCTCGACAGACAATCAATCAATTACTTGAATAGTTTACAACTCTTCTCCTCTTTCTATAGTCAAAACATCAGATCATGATCAGAAAAAAAAAGAAATTAAATTTGAAAAAAAGTTGCTAGCACACAATTACCAAGGGATTTCATCCTTAAAACATGCAAGTATGTGTAGGTTCCGGAAACAATTGAAATATACTCTTGCATCATCAAGTGGACCCTTATGTTCCTTGAATAAAAAAGGTGTCTCTAAATAGGTAGTTGATGTTGAATAGCCAACTTCAAAGTAAACGAACTTGGAGAAGCTTCTAGGAGGTAGAAAAGTGAGCTATGAAGTGGAAAATTTTGGACGAGTCAACCAGCACAGAACCAACCCTCAAACTTATGGAGAGTCATATAGACCTTATAGGAATATGATTTATACATGAAAATTGATTATGTCATTTGGAGCCTCAAGGAGAAAGTGTTGATACAAGACAGATAAGTTTGCACATTGACTAGCTCAAAAAACATGTTATCTTCGGATGAAACGGTCAACTTCAAATGCTCATAGCAGCCAGTATGATTACAATTGAGAAAATTCCTTTTGGAGGAATGATGCAGATAGGGTTGAGTATCTAAAATGCCCAAGATTACAATTAATAAGCAAGATATGATTCTCGAATGAACTTAACACTCAATAAACGTACTCCCTATTTTTCAAGGTTGCCTAGAGATAGTCCCTCATATAGTAAAATTGTAACTTCTCAAAATATAGTGAACTCATTGCTTTGCAATTTTATACACATAAACTATGAACTAATATATTACCAATGAATGCTCCGTAACTCCACTTGAAAGCAAAATGTAAGGCCTCTTTTGAGAAAGAGTTTCTTCATTTCCTTGATTACTAGATTCTGCACCATTTTGAGAATGACCCAAACCCATACCTGCATTCTTCAGGTGATCATCCCAATCTATTGAATGATGATATCTTTTAAAAAAACATTTTGAATGAAATATAATGCTATTTGATTTTATTTGGTAATGATATTTTAACTTGAACAAACCATCGAAGTAGAATTTATGTTAATCCTCTATGTTGTAAGTTAGAAAGCTTTAATGGTGTCATTTATTTTGCCCTTCATGTAACTCAAAAGAGAACATCACAAAAAAAGATTTGGACATATTCTTTTTATCTTTTCTTCATTGATAATGTTTCTCCTTTTAATCCCTCTGTCTCTAAATCTTGGTGGAATAGAAATATTAATCTTGATTTTGAAAACATAGCATTTTTTTTGAGACAAAACCCTTTGAGATTGAGCATGATCAAGATCATTTTTCAAATTTGGCATTGTTTCCATGTTCTACTTTCAAAACTACAAAACAAAAACACTAATTTTACCTCAAAAGAATCCATATCAACTAGCTCACAACAAAAAAATCATTCAAATTATACCACATCATTTAATCCACATAATTTGAATGAATATCCACATCAATTAATCCACATTTTTCAAATGATAGCACTTCATTTAATCCGCATAGTTCAAATGAATCCATGCCATTTAATCCACATAATTCAAATGATAAAACTTCATTTAATCCACATAATTCAAATGATAACATAGCATTTAATCCACATAATTCAAATGAATCTATGTCATTTAAACCACATAATTCAAATAATACCACTTTATTTAATCCGCATAATTCAAATGAATCCACATCATTCAATCCACATAATTCAAATGATACCACTTTATTTAATCCACATAGTTCAAATGATACCATTTCATCTAATCCACATAACTCAAATGAGTCCACATCATTTAATCCACATAATTCAAATGATAGCATTTCATTTAATGCACATAATTCAAATGATACCTTTTTCATTTAATCCACATAATTCAAATGAATCCACATCATTTAATCCACATAATTCAAATGATATCATGTCATTTAATGCACATAACTCAAATGAATCCACATATCTTAATCCACTTAACTCATTGAATCCACGTCATTTAATCCACATATTACACATGAATCCACATCATTTACTCCACTTCTTTCAAATGAGTCACCATCATTTAATCCCCTTAATTCAAATGAGTCCACATCAATTAATCCGCATAATTCAAGTGAATCCACATCATTTATTCCACTTAATTCAAATGAATCTACATCATTTAATGCACATAGTTTAAATGAATCCACATCATTTACTCCACTCAATTCAAATGAATCTATATCATTTAATCTACATAGTTCAAATGAATACACATTGTTTTCAATATGTTTGTTATCCACCTGTAATGTATATCTTTAAACCATACCAAACTAGATTCAAGAATACTCTAAGTAGTTCATGTGCATCTAGTCTTTTTGATACATCTTTATCACATGCTAGTTCTAAAGCATATTTTAATTGATAATCCCATTTCTATCAATGGGATAACTATTTAAATCTATGTATTTCAAAAGTTGCAACAAGAGTATCGAAATCGTAAAGATGTCTTGACTTTTATTAAATGATGGAGGGCTAGTGGAGATACATTTGGGTGGAATCCAGCACTACTTTTGACTCCATCCATTTCTAGTCGATATTTCCAAATCACCTAGCTTCAAGAAATTATACATTGCTCTACCAAAATCACACAGTTTGATATAAGCATGCTCGGCTTCAAAATGCAACAAAATGTTGCTTGGATGGAGATCGTTGTGGGGAATATTACAAGTGTGTGAATATGATAATGTTTGCAACAATCCATTGATCAACTTCCAAATATTTTTCTTCGCAATTACTATATCTCCTTCTGTGTCTTTAATACTTCTCCTCAGTGGTATGTTTAAGTACTCTTTTTTCATTTTTTCCTTCAACATGTCTAATGTACCACCATTCCACATTTTGAAAATGAGACACGGGCTTTTGTTATGATGCCTAGCTAATCCGAGTGGGCTCATAATTCTAGTGTGCATAACAAATAAAATTCTTGCTTCATTCATGGCTTTGTTCTCTCGTGTTTGTATGTCACCACCATGTAATTTGAATAGATTTGCGGAAAAGAAATTAGTTGATGAATCTTGAGTGGGTTATTCTAACTTTATAGATCATTCCATATTCTCCTTCTGGGAGGAGAGCTGCATCTTTGAAATGAATAGATGAATATGGGAGGAAACAAAGATTATCCAATGTTTGATCTCCCATATTCACATGTATATCTTTTTATTTGGATCTACGGTTGGTTTCTCTCCCTATTGACTTGTGTTCGGCCTCACTCCCTTTCCTCTCTTCATTGTCTGATAATGTAAATCGACGAATGTGATTCTCTGGATGAATCTAGGCATTATGGTTGTATTCAATGCTGATGACTGCGCTACTTTGTTTGTCTATCTCAAATCTTCTATAAATTTTTGCTCATGCTTATTTACTATACCTACCATCTATGCAAATAAAAAAATATACTATGAATTGGATCAGGACTGATATTAATAAGTGTATGGAGTGATAAACCAATAGTATGTGTAGAGACATGATAGAAATATGGATAGATAGTTATATAAGTAGATTTATAAGTAAATAGAAAGTATACTTGTCGTCTTGAAGTGAATCTATGTTATTATTAAGAATAAAAGAGTCAAACAATCAGACATTCATAATATTTCATATACACTCACTATAATATGTATGATTCTTGTCACATGTGTATATAACTATTGTGATAGTAAGATTCAAAGAATCAAACAATCACAATAGTTTCTATACACCTTGTGACCTACACTATAATTCTGCTCATAGGAATGTAAGTGACTATTGAGAGAGTAAGCGTCAAAGAATTAGAAAATCACAATAGTCCCTATACACTCTCTATACTATGGAGAGAGTTGGAATTGATGTGGCGATTCAAACAATCTCAATAGATCTATTGTTCAATCCTATACTATTGTGAGAGTAAGAATCGATGTAGGGAGTCAGACAATCACAATAAAGGTTTATTTTAAATTTTCTTTATCAACTTATACAAGTAAGAAAATCTTTCATGAGTTGAACATGTACACTCTTGATGATTAAGATACATTAAAATAATTATATAAATAAAAACCATACATATGTAAGAGACGAATATGCAAATCATACAATATGCATGACACAATAGAAATAACAATAAAATAGACAATAAACAAAAAATAGAGCAATACCTAAATGGTATGGTGACGAAAGGGCTCTATGAATATTATGGTAGTAGTAGAGCTCTATAAGCTCATAAGAAGCACGTGAAGAATAAGCTTTTTGATGGAATGAAAAAATAAATATTTTCTTTCTTAGAAATATATTTTTGATCAAAAGTGCTTTCAATCGAAAAACGTTTTTGATAGAAAGCACTTTCCATCAAAAGTCTTTCGATCAAAAGCACGTCCATGTCCAAAATCTTTTTTATGTGTATTCAAAAATCCACAAATAAAATGAACATATTCGGTATTTTTTCATTATTTGATAAAAAGGATGCAACCTTGATTGACACAAATATAGGTACAAACA
Source organism: Ceratopteris richardii (assembly GCA_020310875.1). NCBI lineage: Eukaryota > Viridiplantae > Streptophyta > Polypodiopsida > Polypodiales > Pteridaceae > Ceratopteris > Ceratopteris richardii. The sequence continues at coordinate 113,200,629 of CM035422.1, read as the reverse complement.
ACCATACATTAACATATATGCACACAAAGGTTCACATAAGCATTTAGGAACACAAATATGGATCCACAACATATACATTGATCATGTTCTCACACATAAAAAATTACAAATTTTGAACACATATGCACACACACATAATTTCCTTCTATTTTATTTATGCAGATATAACAAAGAAGTCATCAAGAGAGAAAAACGAACTGTCAAAGAAAAAGCATTTTCTTTTTGTTAGTCATCAATCAAGGTTTCTTCCAATAATTTGGACAATTGGGATGCATTGAGAACTACTAGATAGATTACATTTTTCATACACTTTTTGTAAACAAGAACCCTTTTGTCTTTATTGAAAGCGGTTATTTGTAACTAAAATGATCTTCCCCTATTGTAAATAAAGTATCTATTTGTATGATAGTATACCCTCGCTTAAGATAACTACTATCTTTGGATCTAATGAAAGATATATCCACAAATACACACACTTTAGGGACTTTTTCTGGGAAAGTTCAAGGGGGGAAATTTTAGCCAATATTGTGTTTGATTCTATGTAATATGCATCTCTATTCCGTTATGACTCACATATTGTATTTTCTCTATGCATATATGACTAAAGTATGGCATCTCTAGTATAAGAACTTCTACGTGTCACTCTAAGGCGTCTTGGCACATACTTTCATTCTTGATACATTTCATTATATTGTTTATTTCCATGTAATAATTCCAATTTAGGCTTTGGTTTGTAAATCACTTTTTATTCTAGTTTTTGGTTCTAGTTTCGAATTCCAATTAGTATTTCTAGTCGTGCATTTGGTTTTGATTTCCCTTCCTAGTTTTAATTTTTGTTTCAAATTTTCCTCCTTATTTTGTTTCCCGTTTTTCTTGCCATTTTTGGTTTCTCCTTAGTGCCTAAATTATAAATTTTCTTTATGTTCCTAAACTTGAGCCTATAGTTTAGAGCTACATTGTACACCTATAATATATACCGAGAGTCTTTCTCCAAGGAATGGACTAAGGCATAGAGATTTGGAATCCTTGGCATCCCTTGCTCCCTTTACCCCGAGGCTTCAAGGCCCCATTCGCACCATTGGATATGCAAAAACACTCTTCAATTAAGGAATGGGAATAATTACTACTTTATTTACAAAGGAAGATATTGGAAACCCCTACCTCCTACTCACAAGTCAAGTGGTTTCCCATTACACTAGTTACATGAATTATCATTTTATTTCTTTCTACCTTTTTCTACACGTTACTCACCTTTCTTATTTTTTGCAATCCCAAGAAGCATCCCCCCTTTTCACCTTTAATTCAACACTACCTAAAGCTATTTTCAGACTTTTAGCAATGGTTTTACTTCTTTACAATCTCACGGATCTTGGTGCATTGTTTCTCAAGCACAAATGCATATGTGAGACAACCAAAGGCATGTATATGAGCAACATATTACTTTCAACCATGCCAAGCCTAATATGGAGTGATAGATTGCATTTCTTTGATGTGACACTTGTTATATGCATATGTTGCTACCATAATAACCTCAAGCAAGACGTTATGTGGTAATGCCTAACTTTTGACCATACACCTTACCATCTCTACGAGAGATTCTTTCTCCAAATCCATTTTCTAGAGGTATATCCAAAACTATACACTGATCTTTTATCCTAGGATAAACCAAAATGCATTAAAACTAGAAGACATATATCCTACCCCTCAATTAGAATGGACAGTGCCTAATTTACATGCTAATAGACTCTCAACCATGGCCTAAAACTGTTTGAATCACATAAATGCTTCTAGATTTTCGTTCAATGGTTACAATAATTCATGCCTAGAATCAATAGAATTCATAAAATGAAGGTAGTTTCTAAAGGAAATTGTTTATAAAGGACAAAAAACATCACTATGAACAAGCTGAAATTTATGAGCTGCTTGAACTCAATCATCTTTAGGGAAAGAAGATTGCTAGACATGCTTACAAGGTGCCTCAAGTTTGCGTAGAAGGGACACTATTTTCAAATTTCTACAATTCTATGAGCTTATACAACCCACAATGTAAAATATCCAAAACAATAATAAAATCACCATTTGAGAGATTACGAACTACACATCTATCATCAAGAAATTTAACAACCAAGACAATCTTGGATAATAATAAAATTGAAAAGAGATTTTGCTTGATCCTTCGTACATACAAAGCATCTAAGAATGTGAAAGAACTATCGGCCAACACTAGGAGTTAGAATGATCTTACCTAGTCCCATTACAAGATAAGAGGAGCTATTAGCACATCTGATAGTATTCCCTACAGAGGTAGGCTCAAGTGAACTAAAGAAATCATGTTGTGAGGCAACATGTTTCATTTCCCTAGTATCAAAGAACCAAACATCTAAGTGAACTGCAGACATACACTACTCGTTAGAAGGTGGGTGAAAGCTATGGAGAATAGTAAACACCCATTCTTGATTATGAACAAGATTAGTAGGCTCTATTTTAGGTATAAGAGGCCTCTACTAAAAATATTCGAGGTGCAAACAATTTTAGACATCTCTTTGTGAAATGATAATTTCCTTTAGAATATTTGAAAAATTGTTTTTGCTGTTCTATTTTCCTCTCATCTTCATCTTCCTTCATCGACTATGAAGCATTTGTAGATTTTCTCTTAGTAGTAGAATAACCTCCATTTACATTTTCCCCTGAAGATAGCGAAAAAATTTTGATCTGATCCAACATGCATAATGGACTTGTTGTGCCTAATTTTTTCTTCTCGCAAATATTTTCCTGAGACTATTTGCAAAAGTGTTTTTGCTTTTCTATTTTCTTCTCATCTTCATCTTCCTTCATTCACTATGAAGCATTGGTAGATTTTTTCTTACTAGTAGATAAGATCCATTTACATTTTACATTCTGGTTGGCTAAAAAATCTTAATATGCAACATGCATAATGGACTTGTTATGCGTAATTTGTTCTTCGTGCAAAAAAAAAAACTAAATCCCTCAAATATTAAGGCACTTGGATCTCCTTTTATCATCAATTGAAGAGTAGAATCAAAACTTTGATATGAATCTTGAAGACCATTACATACAATCTATACAAGTGAACTATATGAGAAGACTTTATCAACAAAAATCAATTGTTACTTCAAATCTTTGATATTTGATACATATATATATATATATATATATATATATATATACATATATATATGGATTTTCCTTCAATCATGTGCTAATTCCATAATTGTTTTCAGAGGTAACCAATGCATGCTTCATTTCTAGCTTGGTATAGGTTGTAAGTGTATCCCAAGCATCCATTTCTTTATGCGAATGTGAGGGATAATCGAACATTTGACAAAGAACACTATCAATGTATATGTGTCACCATCTCTACCATCCTAATGAAGTAGGTGGAGTAGCAACTACCATCTGCATCACCTTTTGCATCATATTCAATGCCATCCACATCACCTTCAATAACTCTATTCGTAGGTGTATTAGGGAAATTTTCAATGGCCTACCTAATATTTTATAGCCCTTCTGCTACCAATACATTACACATCATATATGCCTGTAAGAAGTAATTAGTACTATCCTACTTGTCCTCAATAGCCAACATACAAAATACTTCATTGCTTTCATCTATGGCCACTGATTAAATACAGTCACATAGAAAAATGACTATATTACAAAAATTTGAACAAAATCATCCTTTTGAGCTTTGCTAAACCTGTAGCACACTTTGAGCTACTTGTACTAGTGAACAAAAACCTCTACATATGTTTGGCACAAAAGGAAAAAATTGCATGCATAGGCAATGCGCTAATGTGTTTAGAGGTGTGAACTTATAATTTCCTTGATTATGCTCACCTATGCTCATGCTACTCTAATACTATGACTAGAGGGGTGTTGATGATGCCCTATATGAAATAGTACCTTGCTCTAATACCAATCGTTCAAGGTTGAGGTCTGCATAAGCACATGAACAACACAAGGAAGAAGAACAAGAAGTTTAGAGCACAACACAACACTAAATGAAAATTAGCAAGTACAAAGATAAGTGACACAGTAGGGATATATGCACATATACAAGCCAAGGAAAAACACCTCCTAAAGAGCTAAAAAAGTGCTATAGTAGTCCTAAGTGTGTTCACACACATCACTACCAAAATATATCAACATCATTGAGGCAGATGATTTGGCAAGTGAAGGTTCATTAAGGCATGGATATATTCCAATGCATTGGATTTGATTCTAAAAATTTTAGGTTTTTAATATAATTTTTGAAAATAATAATTAAGGTGAATGTGTCACTTAAGCTTATTCTTAAATAGTGGTTACTATTGAAAGCAATTGTTTGTAAGTAAATTGATGTTCCCTTAAGTACCTATTTGCCTGAAGTAAACCCATCTCACTTTACTTTCTTTTTTTGGATGAAGTTTATCTCGGGAATGCTACGAGTTGGATGTAATTCTTTGAAATTTGTGGAGATTTGAACTACTTTGGTCTATTTGAATATCTGTGAATACTAGAATTTATGTTTCTACGTGTTACGCTCATAGTTTTACTTATAAAAAAGTTCATGCAAACGATGGGTATCAGCTGTTTCAAGGTCCATCAAAGATGCGCTAGACTCGTTGAAATTCCCTTGTTTTGTTTTAAGAATTATGGCCGTTTGTAAATGGAGGGAAACTCCCTATGCATGTACTTTTCTCATTGGCTTGCCCTTTTGTCCCTTGTGTAATATAATTTCATTAATACCAAGTCTGTTTCATTGTGTGCTTAAAAGAAAAAAGAAGAGGAACGCGTAAAATTTCAACGCTGATTAAAAATAAAAGAAGAAGACTATGAATGTGAAGCTTTTTAAGCAGAGACAAAGCGCAGATGCTACGAGCATAAGCTGCACAGAGAGAGAGAGAGAGAAGTAGAAAGTTAGGAATTTCAACTGAGCTGTAGACAAAGGGGCCAATATTTCAGAGTTTAGAACCGAGTGAGCGACAAAGGATGCCGAATAGGAGAAGGGATACAATATATAAATCCCGTCCATGCAGCTCCGCATGCTTTTCCTGAAGATGAACGTTGCTGAAGATGAACTGTGGGCTAGAAGGTACAAATGTTTGAAGAGCCCGATGTAGTGAAGGCATAAGAAGTCAAAACCCTTGTAAATGTAGGGACGTCCCGTGTATGTCCTTTCCTCGGTGGGTTTGTCCTATTGGCTCTTATGTAATATACTTTCATGAATACAAAGTCTTTTACATTTTCTGCTTTACAAAAAAAGGAACATGTAGAGTTTCAACACTTAATTCAGATTTACAGAGAAGGACATGAACGTGTGATTTCTTAAGAAGAGACAAAGAGCCATCTACAATGCATAAGCTGTGGCGCCTTCTACAATGTGCCAAAAAGTAGTAAAGTTTGGGCCACCACCGCTCATCCGAGGGATGCCCAATAGAAAAGTGGATACAATTTACGAAATCCGTGGATGCCGTCATGCAGAATGCAGCTCCCAATGCTTTTCCTTCAATAAAGAATGATGTTCTTGAACATGCACTGTGGGCTACAACGTAGAAAACATTTCCCCATATCCGTTTAAAACCAAAAGGTCTGAAAAACGGAATGAACCTATCACATAGAAAACCAAGAGATAGTCCACGATGCTAGTGACGGTGTGAACCATTTGCATAGTCAAATGAAAACTTTAAAAAATGATGTACTAAGATTCGGCATACACACGCACATATATACACATACACACATACACATGCATACACACGCACATATATACACACATAGACACATGCATACACACATAGACACACACACATAAACACATAGACACACACACATGCACATACACAGACACATATACGCACACACTTAGACACATACACACTTACACACACACATCCACACACATTCACACACACACATACACATGCACACAGATACATATATATAGATACACAGGTATATACACACATAGACACACACATAGACAAACACACACACATACACACATAGACACACAAACACACACATACACACACACATATATAGACACATACACACACATATATGCATACACACACACACGTAGAAAGACATACACATACATCCACACATATGCATACATACATACTTACATGCACACACAAACATACACACACATGCATACATATGCATACATAATGCACATGCATATGCATACATACATGCTTAAATGCATACACACACATACACATGCATACACACATACACATACACACATATATATGCCTACACACACGCATAAAGAGACATACACACACACATACACATACATGCATACATATGCATGTGCATGTGCATATGCATACATACATACTTACATACATACACACACATACACACACATGCATACATATGCATACATAATGCACATGCATATGCATACATACATGCTTACATGCATACACACACATACACATGCATACACACATATATATTTATACACACACACAAACGTAGAGAGACATATACACACACATACACATACATGCATACATAATGCATATGCATATGCATACATACATGCTTACATGCATACACACACATACACACACATGCACACATATGCATACATAATGCACATGCATATGCATACATACATGCTTGCATGCATACACACACATACACATACACACATAGACACACACACATACCCACACACATACACACACATATATGCATACACACACACTTAGAGAGACATACACACACATACAGAGACATGCATACATATTCATAGATAATGCATTTGCATATGCATAGATAATGCATATGCATATGCATAGATAATGCATATGCATATGCATATGCATAGATAATGCATATGCATATGCATATGCATATGCATATGCATAGATAATGCATATGCATATGCATACATAATGCATATGCATATGCATACATAATGCATATGCATATGCATACATACATACTTACATGCATACACACACAAACACACACATATGCATACATAACACACATGCATATCCATAGATACATTCATACACATACACACACATAGACATATACACACACATAGACACATATACACACATACACACAATCATATATATGGTGAATGAATTCCATCTTCATTGCTTCAATTGAAGTAGATCTTCACCTTGGAAATGTAAGCCAAGGGCAAGTGCTCACCCTTCAAGTATTCCATTTATCCCATTACACCTTGAAAGATCTCCATCTTGGCGTTTGAGTGTTTGGCATATGCTCCTTTCTTCACTTCCCAGTAGGCTCTATCTACCAATAGCATGTTGTAGAATCGGGATTCTTCTTGGATTTCTTCCATGTCCTTGCTTTCTTGTAGGCCAAGATTGAGCTCATCTTTTCGGTGTGTTGGTGTAATCCCATAATCATTTTTGTTGTGGATTTATTACCTAACGTATTTGATCCTATTCAACATCTTTTGATGCATGATTGCCTGTTGTTTACACGGATCTTCATTAATACGAGGAGGGGAAATACTTATCTTGTGCTCCATGATTGGCTCCTTGGTCCATATTGATAAATATGTATATATAGGACGTCTTTTAGTACTATTGCATCATAATATGAGCCATGAGCTTCTTTTCATATTGTGCAGGTTTTAAACCTCCATCCAATAGACTGTTGACTTTGTCTTGATTAGCTAGTTTCTCCTATCATTATGCTATTAAGTTTTTTTCATAGATTCAATTAAATAATTGTGGACTAGTACAAAAGCTTGGTATTTATCATAGGCATTATGCTTAAATATGAAAGTTAACAATCAGTTTCTTGAAGACGTGCATCCCATCTAGCTTTCTTGCCTCATAGGTTTGGTTGTTTTTCAAGCCACTTTTCACTTTCTAGATCAAATGATAATAGTGATTTTGGCACCAAAAGAAATAGTGGATGCCACTTTTTTTATACATTAATCATAGAAAATATTTTTCAATCATAGACAAATCAATTATGTTGAACTACATTGGGTTAAGTAGATTCATTGCATAAGCAATAACCTAGTTAGGCTTTTGAATACTTTTACCTTGCTTAAAACCCCATGTATGGATTCGCGTTCAACCTTTGCATTTATCTATCCGAGCAAATCCTCTATCTTTCCAGATCTTGGACTAAACTTCCGAAAATATCTTGCCGTTCTGGTAGAACTTTGGACCTCGTGCATAGTTTTGGGATGACGCCAATGCATTATGATGCCTGATTTATGAGGGTCTACTTGGATTCCTGTAGTAGAAATCATATGGCCAAGATATCCAACTTATGGTGTAATAAATTCACACTTAGATTTTACCATTGATATCCTCTTGACGAAGCACTTAGAAGATCGTATGAACATGCTTCAAATTTTTAGAATTGAATTCACTATATATAAGGATGCTTTTAAGTAGATATTCTACAAATAGACCCAAATATGACTACAAGATTGTATTCATAAGTGCCATAATTATGATTGGGGCATTTGTTAAACTGAAAGACATTTCTAGAGACTCAAACTACCCATATTGTGTCCCAAGAGAAGTATTTTCAACATTATCAGCTTTCTTTCACTATTTATAGTGTTCCATAGAGCACAGGAGCACCCCCTTAGGTTAAGAAAAGAAGAGATGAAGTAAGAAAAGAATATCTACTTAAAGGCATCCTTATATATAGCGAATTCAAATTTTTAGAATTGAATTCACTATATATAAGGATGCCTTTAAGTAGATATTCTACAAATAGACCCAAATATGACTACAAGATTGTATTCACAAAAAAAGGAACATGTAGAGTTTCAACACTTAATTCAGATTTACAGAGAAGGACATGAACGTGTGTATGCGTGTGTATGCATGTGTATGTGTGTATATATGTGTGTGTGTATGCATGTGTATGTGTGTGTGTATGCATGTGTATGTGTGTATGCATGTGTATGTGTGTATGCATGTGTATGTGTGTATGCATGTGTATGTGTGTATGTGTGTATGTGTGTATGCATGTGTATGTGTGTATGTGTGTATGCATGTGTATGTGTATGTGGCACTCTAAAGATAATCATGGGTGGAACTTGTTTTAGATCCGCACACCCTTTCTCATGTGGTAAAAAAGAAACACTTTCTCATGTCTCTCGATAACTTCTATGAGATTTTCTTTGTCTTTTTCTCTAACAAATGATCTCTCTCAAAAATTTATGTCTTTAATAGTCTCTTTAGTAAATTAATGCCCTATATAAGCTCTCCTCTTCTTAGCATAGGGTCATCAGACATTCTTAGCATAGGATCCTTTTCATGACTATCATTTGGCAATGGTTGGGCTATGGGTTTTGCTTTCTTTTCAACACTCTTGTACTTTGTATTCAAATTCAGTTCATGTTCTCACAAAAACTTCATAATTAATTCTTATTCTTAAATAAATTGAGCTTGATGATTTTAGATTTTTTATTTCTTTCAAGTGCCTCCTGAATCTCCAACTCGATTACATTTTCAATCTTCTCATCAGGTAACATCAGTCTTAAGTTTCTGTAGTGTGTTCATGTATTTTTCTAAATTTATTTTAAATATTTTCTATTTGTAACTAAAAAAAAATTGAATGTAGTAGAATATATAGAAAAAGTTTGAGAATTATTTATAGAATCTTGCAAGACATCAAACCACTTCCCACTACTGTCTCGCTTAACAGTGGATCCTAGCAAAAATTTTGGTCGTAACAAGCCCCATACTCTCTCACAGATGCACAATAATCACACTCATGATCATGCGAGTCAATGGGGTGTTTTCTTATTTTCTTTGTGTTTCTTGCATGATTGAAGAAAATAGTCATGATTTGTAAAGAGTTCAACTTGGATCTCGATCACATTCTTGTATATGCAGATATGTTGTCATCGGCTAATATGACTACCTAAGAATAAGAACTTGGATCTTGCATGATTCAAGAAAATAGTCATGACCTGTAAGGAGTTCAACTTGGATCTCGATCAGATTCTTGTATATGCAGATATGTTGTTATGATATGTGCATAACAAATAGAATTCTAGTTTCATTCATGGCTTTGTTCTCTCGTGCTTGTATGTCACCACCATGTAATTTGAATAGATTTGTGGAAAAGAAATTAGTTGATGAATCTTGAGTGGGTTATTCTAACTTTATAGATCATTCCATATTCTCCTTGTTGCAGGAGAGCTGCATCTTTGAAATGAATAGATGAATATGGGAGGAAAAAAATATTATCCAATGTTTGATCTCCCATATTCACATGTATATCTTTTGTATTTGGATCTATGGTTGGTTTCTCTCCCTATTGACTTGTGTTGGGCCTCACTCCCTTTCCTCTCTTCATTGTCTGATAATGTAAATCAACGAATGTGATTCTCTAGATGAATCTAGGCATTGTGGTTGTATTCAATGTTGATGACTGCGCTACTTTGTTTGTATATCTCAAATCTTCTAAAAAGTTTTGCTCATGCTTATTTACTTTACCTACCATCTATGCAAATAAAAAAATATACTATGAATTGGATCAGGACTGATATTAATAAGTGTATGGAGTGATAAACCAATAGTATGTGTAGAGACATGATAGAAATATGGATAGATAGTTATATAAGTAGATTTATAATTAAATAGAAAGTATACTTGTCGTCTTGAAGTGAATCTATGTTACTATTAAGAATGAAAGAGTCAAACAATCAGACATTCATAATATTTCATATACACTCACTATAATATGTATGATTCCCGTCACATGTGTATATAACTATTGTGATAGTAAGAGTGAAAGAATCAAACAATCACAATAGTTTCTATACAGCTTGTGACCTACACTATAATTCTGCTCATAGGAATGTAAGTGACTATTGTGAGAGTAAGAGTCAAAGACTTAGACAATCACAATAGTCCCTATACACTCTCTATACTATGGAGAGAGTTGGAATCGATGTGGCGATTCAAACAATCTCAATAGATCTATTGTTCAATCCTATACTATTGTGAGAGTAAGAATCGATGTAGGGAGTCAGACAATCACAATAAAGGTTTATTTTAAATTTTCTTTATCAACTTATACAAGTAATAAAATCTTTCATGAGTTGAACATCTACACTCTTGATGATTAAGATACATAAAAATAATTATATAAATACAAATCATACATATGTAAGAGACGAATATGCAAATCATACAATATGCATGACACAATAGACATAACAATAAAATAGACAATAAACAAAAAATAGAGCTATACCTAAATGGTATGGTGACGAAAGGGCTCTATGAATATTATGGTAGTAGTAGAGCTCTATGAGCTCATAAGAAGCACGTGAAGAATAAGCTTTTCGATCGAATGAAAAAATAAATATTTTTTTCTTAGAAAAAGTATTTTGATCAAAACTGCTTTCAATCAAAAAACGCTTTTGATAGAAAGCACTTTCGATCAAAAGTCTTTGGATCAAAAGCACATCCATGTCCAAAATTTTTTTGATGTGTATTCAAAAATCCACAAATAAAATGAACATATTCGATATTTTTCATTCTTTGATAAAAAAAGATGCAACCTTGATTGACACAAATATAGGTACAAACAACCATACATAAACATATATGCACACAAAGGTTCACATAAGCATTCATGAACACAAATATGGATCCACAACATATACATTGATCATGTTCTCACACATAAAAATTTACAAATTTAGAACACATATGCACACACACATAATTTCCTTCTATTTTATTTATGCAGATATAACAAAGAAGTCATCAAGAGAGAAAAACGCAATGTCAAAGAAAAAGCATTTTCGTTTTGTTAGTCATCAATCAAGGACTCTTCAAATAATTTGGACAATTGGGATGCATTGAGAACTACTAGATAGATTACATTTTTCATACACTTTTTGTAAACAAGAACCCATGTGAAGGGTTAATTTTAGTTTAATATAAAATTGTTGTCTTTATTGAAAGAGGTTGTTTGTAACTAAAGTGATCTTCCCCTATTGTAAATAAAGTATCTATTTGTATGATAGTATACCCTCGCTTAAGATAACTACTATCTTTGGATCTAATGAAAGAAATATCCACAAATACACACACTTTAGGGACTTTTTCTGGGAAAGTTCAAGGGGGGAAATTTTAGCCAATATTGTGTTTGATTCTATGTAATATGCATCTCTATTCCTTTATGATTCATATATTGTATTTTCTCTATGTATATATGACTAAAGTATGGCATCTCTAGTATAAGAACTTCTACGTGTCACTCTAAGGCGTCTTGGCACATACTTTCATTGTTGATACATTTCATTATATTTTTTATTTCCATGTAATAATTCCAATTTAGGCGTTGGTTTGTAAATCAGTTTTTATTCCAGTTTTTGGTTCTAGTTTCGGATTCCAATTAGTATTTCTAGTCGTGCATTTGGTTTTGATTTCCCTTCCTAGTTTTAATTTTTGTTTCAAATTTTCCTCCTTATTTTTTTTCCCGTTCTGCTTGCCATTTTTGGTTTCTCCTTAGTGCCTAAATTATAAATTTTGTTTATGTTCCTAAACTTGAGCCTATAGTTTACAGCTACATTTTACACCTATAATATATACCGAGAGTCTTTCTCCAAGGAATGGACTAAGGCATAGAGATTTGAAATCCTTGGCATCCCTTGCTCCCTTTGCCCCCAGGCTTCAAAGCTCCATTCGCACCATTGGATATGCAAAAACACTCTTCAATTAAGGAATGGGAATAATTACTCCTTTATTTACAAAGGAAGATATTGGAAACCCCTACCTCCTACTCACAAGTCAAGTTTCCCATTACACTAGTTACATGAATTATCATTCTATTTCTTTCTACCTTTTTCTAAACGTTACTCACCTCTCTTATGTTTTGCAATCCCAAGAAGCATCCTCCCTTTTCACCTTTAATTCAACACTTCCTAAAGCTATTTTCAGACTTTTAGCAATGGTTTTACTTCTTTACAAGCTCACGGATCTTGGTGCATTGTTTCTCAAGCACAAAGGCATATGTGAGACAACCAAAGGCATGTATATGAGCAACATATTACTTTCAACCATGCCAACCCTAATATGGAGTGATAGATTGCATTTCTTTGATGTGACACTTGTTAAGTGCATATGTTGTTACCATAACAACCTCAAGCAAGACGTTATGTGGTAATGCGTAACTTTTGACCATACACCTTACCATCTCTACAAGAGATTCTTTCTCCAAATCCATTTTCTAGAGGTATATCCAAAACTATACACTGATCTTTTATCCTAGGATCAACCAAAATGCATTAAGATTAGAAGACATATATCCTGCCCCTCGATTAGAATGGATAGTGCCTAATTTACATGCTAATAGACTCTCAACCATAGCCTAAAACTGTTTGAAGCACATAAATGCTTCAAGATTTTCTTTCAATGGATACAATCATTCATGCCTAGATAAAACATCAATAAAATTCATGAAATGAAGGTAGTTTCCAAAGGAAGTTGTTTATAAAGGACAAAAAACATCACTATGAACAAGCTCAAGTTTATGAGCAGCTTGAACTGAATCATCTTTAGGGAAGGAAGAATGCTAGACATGCTTACAAGGTGCAAACAGTTTTAGACATCTCTTTGTGAAATGATAATTTCCTTTAGAGTATTCAAAAAAATGTTTTTACTGTTCTATTTTCTTCTCATCTTCATCTTCCTTCATCGACTATGAAGCATTTGTAGATTTTTGCTTACTAGTAGAATAAGCTCCATTTCCATTTTCCCTTAAAGATAGCTAAAAAATCTTGATCTCCAACATGCATAATGGACTTGTTGTGCCTAATTTTTTCTTCTCGCAAATATTTTCCTGAGACTATTTGCAAAAGTGTTTTTGCTTTTCTATTTTCTTCTCATCTTCATCTTCCTTCATTGACTATGAAGCATTGGTAGATTTTTTATTACTGGTAGGTAAGATCCATTTACATTTTACATTCTAGTTGGCTAAGAAATCTTAATATGCAACATGCATAATGGACTTGTTATGCCGAATTTGTTCTTTGTGCAAAAAAAGGTAACTAAATCCTCAAATATTAACGCACTTGATCTCCTTTCATCATCAATTGAAGAGCAGAAGACAAACTTTGATATGAATCTTGAAGACCATTATATACAATCTATACAAGTGAACTATCTCAGAAGACTTTATCAACAGAAATCAATTGTTACTTCAAATCTTTGATATATATATATATAGATATATATATATATATATATATATATATATATATATATATATATATATATATATATATATATATATATATATATATATATATATATATATATATATATATATATGTATATATATATATATATATATATATATATATGGAGTTTCCTTCAATCATGTGCTCATTCCATAATTGTTTTCAGAGATAACCAATGCAAGCTTCATTTCTAGCTTGGTATAGGTTGTAAGTGTATCTCAAGCATCCATTGCTTTATGCAAATGTGAGGGATAATCGAACATTTGACAAAGAACACTATCAATGTATATGTGTCACCATCTCTAGCATCCTAATGAAGTAGGTGGAGTAGCAACTACCATCTGCATCACCTTTTGCATCATATTCAATGCCATCCACATCACCTTCAATAACTGTATTCATAGGTGTATTAGGGAAATTTTCAATGGCCTACCTAATATTTTATAGCCCTTCTGCTACCTATACATGACACATCATATATGCCTATAAGAAGTAATTAGTACTATCCTACTTGTCTTGAATAGCCAACATACAAAATACTTCATTGCTTTCATCTATGGCCATTGATTAAATACACTCACACAGGAAAATGACTATATGAGAAAAATTTGAACAGAATCATCCTTTTGAGCTTTGCTAAACTTGTAGCACACTTTGAGCCATACTAGTGAACAAAAACCTCTACATATGTTTGGCACAAAAGGAAAAAATTGCATGCATAGGCAATGCGCTAATGTGTTTAGAGGTGTGAACTTCCCGTCCATGCAGCTCCGCATGCTTTTCCTACAATAAAGAATGATGTTCCTGAATATGAACGTTGCTGAAGATGAACTGTAGGCTAGAAGGTACAAAAGTTTGAAGAGCATAAGAAGTCAAAACCCTTGTAAATGGAGGGAAGTCTCCCGTGTATGTCCTTTTCTCGGTGGGTTTGTCCTATTGGCTCTTATGTAATATACTTTCATGACTACAAAGTCTTTTACATTTTCTGCTTCACAAAAAAAGGAACATGTAGAGTTTCAACACTTAATTCAGATTTACAGAGAAGGACATGAACGTGTAATTTCTTAAGAAGAGACAAAGAGCCATCTACAATGCATAAGCTGTGGCGCCTTCTACAATGTGCCAAAAAGTAGTAAAGTTTGGGCCACCACCGCTCATCCGAGGGATGCCCAATAGAAAAGTGGATACAATTTACGAAATCCGTGGATGCCGTCATGCAGAATGCAGCTCCCAATGCTTTTCCTTCAATAAAGAATGATGTTCTTGAAGATGAACTGTGGGCTACAACGTAGAAAACATTTCCCCATATCCGTTTAAAACCAAAAGGTCTGAAAAACGGAATGAACCTATCACATAGAAAACCAAGAGATAGTCTACGATGCTAGTGACGGTGTGAACCATTTGCATAGTCAAATGAAAACTTTAAAAAATGATGTACTAAGATTCGGCAGGTGCTTTATAAGTTCTGATTACAACATGACACTCTGGCAGCAAGGTTATACTTGCCAAGTTGAGGATGAACTCTTACTTAACAAATGGTATGGCAAGCCTACTTTTATAAATCTGGGTCCGTGCATGCTTCCATGAAGGTTGCAGATGGTCATTGCGTATCAGGTCAGATAGATCCATGTCGCCGGCCACTAAGGAAATTGAGGGAACAAGCCAGTAAAGTAACATTCTTGGAGCAGATTCAATATGCTAATTGCTCACAGGGTCGATGAGTTTGTTACGAAGTTAAAGGTGTTTTTATATATTAAGTTAAATGTGTAGGTATTCTGGAGTTTGTTAAGAAGCTAAAGGTGTAGGTATTCTGCTCTGGATAGAAACATGATATCGGGAAAATTCAAGATGCAAGGCGCGTCCAAAGGAAAGAGCAAAGGCTTAAAACAACTTGTAAGGAGACCGGAAATAGAAGCTTCAAGCCCTTTGATATTCTACTGAACACAAGCGAAAGCTGGCGATTTTGAAGTAGGGTAGATCGTGATGTGAACCTCATAAAAGGTTGATCGTGATGTGAACCTCATAAAAGTAGGGTAGATGGTGATGTGAACCTCATAAAAGGAAATGGTATTCACATCAAATTTCAAGGGCTATGCAGGTGCTGATAGAAATATACCTATCAATATACAATTTTTTTGGGAGAAGTAAGGAAATGATCAAGTCATTGAAGCAAATATCATAACTGATTTAGAAGTGAAAGGGCACACTTCAGGTCCAACTTTTAGTACTGGAAAATTTATTAATAAGAATTTATTTGTGTCCAACTACCAAAGAATCTAAGTAAACAATTTCACTTGATTTATTCAACTTGTCTCAATTCGTGAAGGCAGAATAAATGTTAGTATTAAACTCATTCTTAATAAATAGTTAGCTCATGAACCAAGGTTTTTGTATGTTAAGACACTTCTAGAACCAAGAGAAAAGGAAATCGATCGAGATTATGGATATTTACTCAAATCTTAAAGTTTGTTTCGAAGACTCATGCTTATTAAGGCACATAATCAATGCTTGGGATGAATTAAAAGTCAACCTTCTACTTGGTCATGATCATGCTCACCTAGCATATCTAAAGTCGAAAAAAATGCCAAAAAATGGATGATATATTGACAAATAAAATAATTCCACACTTCCCTCAATCTTTAAACAAGTTTAAGTGTCTCATTTGGACCTAAATTAAATGGGAATTCAAAAACTTGTAGCACCTACTTATTGAGAATACTAAAGAATTCTTCATGTGGTAGATTCTATATCGAGCGATCTGGACCAATATCAAAGCCACTAAAATTTGTGGTGGTCCCCCTATGGTGGAAGACATCGTTTAGTGGTAGGGGGTCATACTTCATCTCTTCTTTTCTTAACCTAAGGGGGTGCTCCTGTGCTCTATGGAACACTATAAATAGTGAAAGAAAGCTGATAATGTTGAAAATACTTCTCTTGGGACACAATATGGGTAGTTTGAGTCTCTAGAAATGTCTTTCAATTCAACAAATGCCCCAATCATAATTATGGAACTTATGAATACAATCTTGTAGTCATATTTGGGTCTATTTGTAGAATATGTACTTAAAGGCATCCTTATATATAGTGAATTCAATTCTAAAAATTTGAAGCATGCTCATACGATCTTCTAAGTGCTTCGTCAAGAGGATATCAATGGTAAAATCTAAGTCTAATTTATTACACCATAAGTTGGATATCTTGGCCATATGATTTCTACTACAGGAATCCAAGTAGACCCTCATAAATCAGGCATCATAATGCATTGGCTTCATCCCAAAACTATGCAGGAGGTCCAAAGTTCTACCAGAATGGCAAGATATTTTCGGAACTTTAGTCCAAGATCTGGAAAGATAGAGGATTTGCTCAGATAGATAAATGCAAAGGTTGAACGCGAATCCATACATGGGGTTTTAAGCAAGGTAAAAGTATTCAAAAGCCTAACTAGGTTATTGCTTATGCCATGAATCTACTTAACCCAATGTAGTTCAACATAATTGATTTGTCTATGATTGAAAAATATTTCCTATGATTAATGTATAAAAAAAGTGGCATCCACTATTTCTTTTCGTGCCAAAATCACTATTATCATTTGATCTAGAAAGTGAAAAGTGGCTTGAAAAACAACCAAACATATGAGGCAAGAAAGCTGGATGGGATGCACGTCGTCAAGAAACTGATTGTTAACTTTCATATCAAAAAGGAAAGTTCACTTGAGTAGCCAATTATTTATGCATAATGCCTATGATAAATACCAAGCTTTTGTACTAGTCCACAATTATTTAATTGAATCTACGAAAAAAAATTAATAGCATAATGATAGGAGAAACTAGCTAATCAAGACAAAGTCAACAGTCTATTGGATGGAGGTTTAAAACATGCACAATATGAAAAGCAGCTCATGGCTCATATTATGATGCAATAGTACTAAAAGACGTCCTATATATACATATTTATCAATATGGACCAAGGAGCCAATCATGGAGCACAAGATAAGTATTTCCCCTCCTCGTATTAATGAAGATCCGTGTAAACAAGAGGCAATCATGCATCAAAAGATGTTGAATAGGATCAAATACGTTAGGTAATAAATCCACAACAAAAATGATTATGGGATTACACCAACACACCGAAAAGATGAGCTCAATCTTGGCCTACAAGAAAGCAAGGACATGGAAGAAACCCAAGAATTCCGATTCTACAACATGCTATTGGTAGATAGAGCCTACTAGGAAGTGAAGAAAGGAGCATATGCCAAACACCCAAACGCCAAGATGGAGATCCTTCAAGGTGTAATGGGATAAATGGAATACTTGAAGGGTGAGCACTTGCCCTTGGCTTACATTTCCAAGGTGAAGATCTACTTCAATTTAAGCAATGAAGATGGAATTCATTCACCATATATATGATTGTGTATATGTGTGTATATGTGTCTATGTGTGTGTATATGTCTATGTGTGTGTATGTGTATGCATGTATCTATGGATATGCATGTGTGTTATGTATGCATATGCGTGTGTTTGTGTGTGTATGCATGCAAGTATGTATGTATGCATATGCATATGCATTATGTATGCATATGCATATGCATTATGTATGCATATGCATATGCATTATCTATGCATATGCATATGCATTATCTATGCATATGCAAATGCATTATCTATGAATATGTATGCATGTCTCTGTATGTGTGTGTATGTCTCTCTAAGTGTGTGTGTATGCATATATGTGTGTATATGTGTGTGGGTATGTGTGTGTGTCTATGTGTGTATGTGTATGTGTGTATGCATGTGTATGTGTGTGTATGCATGCAAGCATGTATGTATGCATATGCATGTGCATTATGTATGCATATGTGTGCATGTGTGTGTATGTGTGTGTATGCATGTAAGTATGTATGTATGCATATGCATATGCATTATGTATGCATGTATGTGTATGTGTGTGTATATGTCTCTCTACGTGTGTGTGTGTGTATAAATATATATGTGTGTATGCATGTGTATGTTTGTGTATGCATGTAAGCATGTATGTATGCATATGCATGTGCATTATGTATGCATATGTATGCATGTGTGTGTATGTGTGTGTATGTATGTAAGTATGTATGTATGCATATGCATATGCACATGCATATGTATGCATGCATGTGTATGTGTGTATGTCTCTTTATGTGTGTGTGTATGCATATATATGTGTGTATGTGTATGTGTGTATGTGTGTATGCATGTGTATGTGTGTGTATGCATTTAAGCATGTATGTATGCATATGCATGTGCATTATGTATGCATATGTATGCATGTGTGTGTATGTTTGTGTGTGTATGTTTGTGTATGCATGTAAGTATGTATGTATGCATATGTATGGATGTATGTGTATGTCTCTCTACGTGTGTGTGTGTATGCATATATGTGTGTGTATGTGTCTATATATGTGTGTGTGTATGTGTGTGTGTGTCTATGTGTGTATGTGTGTGTGTTTGTCTATGTTTGTGTCTATGTGTGTGTCTATGTGTATATATACCTTTGTATCTATATATATGTATCTGTGTGCATGTGTATGTGTGTGTGTATGTGTGTGGATGTGTGTGTGTGTAAGTGTGTATGTGTCTAAGTGTGTGTGTATATGTGTGTGTGTATGTGTATGTGTGTGTGTGTGTCTATGTGTTTATGTGTGTGTGTCTATGTGTGTATGCATGTGTCTATGTGTGTATATATGTGCGTGTGTATGCATGTGTATGTGTGTATGTAAATTAGTGTGTATATATGTGTATGTAAATTTGTGTGTATGTGTGTGTATGTGTCTATGTGTGTGTATCTATGTGTGTATGTGTGTTTGTGTTTATATATGTGTGTACATGTATATATACATATGTGTGTATGCATGTGTAGTTGTGTGTGGAAATGTGTGAGGATGTGTTTGTGTGTGTGTATGTGTGTGTGACTATGTGTGTATGTGTGTGTGTCTATGTGTGTATGTGTGTGTGTCTATGTGTATGTGTGTGTGCGTATGTGTGTATATGTGTGTGTATGCATATGTATGTGTGTGTACATATGTGTATGTGTATGCATATGTGTATGTGTGTGTGTGTGTGTGTAAATCTGTGTGTGTATGTGTGTGTGTGTGTGCGTACCTTGCTTCACGGGATGTGTGTGTGCTAGTATCATGTCAATTTCTCTCTCTCTCTCTCTCTCTCTCTCTCTCTCTCTCTCTCTCTCTCTCTCTCTCTCTCTCTCTCTCCTTTCTCTCTCTCTCTCTCAAGCGTCCTAATCCTGGCACAAATGTGGCGGGAGAAATCGATTTTTTTTTAACATTCCAGATCATCGCTTATGCGATGTTCTGGAAGACCAGGACGTCGTGTATGCGATGATCGAGTGTCATAGGTAGTTTTCCAACATCGTTAATAGCATCGCTGACTAGCGACACTTTTTGCAATGCATATTTTTAACATCGCTTATCTCTTATGCGACGAGACGTCTTCTTTGAAAATAAAAAATAGGCTCATCGCTTATGTGATGCTAGCATCACATAAGTGATGAGATCCACTTTCTTTTGAATTCGGGGGCATCGCTACACCCCCCTATTTCTAGTAGTGAAACTAATTGACGTGAACACTTACCACTTGCAAATTTTTCTTACAATAGTGCAAACATGTTCCATAGAATTCAATAATTTTATACTGATGTATGGATTTCCACCTAAATCCCTTGAGTCTTCAACTTGAAATTCTTCCCGTTGCTCGTGAGTTTCTAGAATAAACGAAATAGAAGTTCAAGTTTGTATAGCAGATCTTAAATAAGACCCGAGAGCGGGCATGAGCACATGGTGATCCCAAGCATTGGGGAGTTTCTTTTGAAGTTGGGAATTAGGTGTATCGTTGAGTTCGAAAAAATTCTAAGCCTCGAAAAAGTTTACTTTATCCTAATTTACCTCTTAGGTTTTGCGTCCCTTTTAATATACTAAGGAAAATAGAATCATTCACTTACGAAGTTGAACTTCCAACTAATTTTTGGATTCATCCCGTTTTCTTATGTAAGTACACGTAAGAAAAAGTATGTTGACTTCGAAAATTTTGTTTCAACTGAACAGGGAAGAAAATGGAGAAAAATGATTCATGTTAGTTTTTATATTATTGTGTTTAATCTACATTAAACTTCTCAAATCATCATTTTTGTGTAGGTTCTTTTAAAATTTACCAAACACAAATATAACATATCTAGAAGAGAGAGAAAGTTCATGTGAAAATATGAAAGTGATATGCCTCAAAGATTGTCCATCGGATCTTTGGAAAAGTTCAAATTATTTGTCTTGTATTTCAATCTATATAAAGTGCTAGGTTTAAACATGTTGAGGAATTTTGAGAATCCATACTTTTGTAATGAAAATATGAATGAGCATGATTTTTTGAAACTATTGTAGTTGGATGAGAGTGGGTGCTTAAAATGGTCTATTATCTCAAAAATTAATGAAGTAAATGAATTTGTCGTTATACTAATCTCAAATTCAAGAGATTTGTGAGGATGTTGGAGTGAGTAGAAGAGGTTATAGAGAAATTTCAAATGTTTGGTGTGAATTTCTTAAGTTGAATAAAGAAAAAAGCTCTACATCTCCAAGAACTCATCATGTAGGAAAGTATCAACTTGCTTGAATAAGAAACGTATGTACATATTTGGTGATAATAAACATATTCATGGAAACATGCCTTATGACATAGGAAAAGAACTTTGCATTTCACTTTCAATTACTTTAAAAATATATGCATAGACATAAGGATAATTCAAACATAAATAGTTCAATTCTATGATATAAAAGAAACTAAATGTTCTAGCTTTTGGAATTTTTTTGTAAAACTTGATGAAGTAGAAATTAGAAAACATAAAAATTGAAGAGAATTTGTATCACACTAATCAATAGTGCTTTGGTTTATAGACTTGATAAACTAGATAAATCATCTTTTAAAGTATAGTCACAAATGGAGTTATGGTGGGTTCCGTGTGCTCAAGTTCCATTTGAGAATCATAAAGTACTAATGTGGTTTTTTCCATAGAGATACACTCGCAATGGTAGTTACTTAAGTCGTGATTTGGATTTGAGGAAAAATCCAAATCTCTCACAAAGTACAAGTGATGTATTACACAATGTGTCAATAGGATGGGAAAAAAGGAAGATCTTTTAGCAAAAATGCCGAAAAATAAGATAATAAAACGTCAAATTGTTGGAAAAAGGTATACAGGGTTACAGAAAATGTAAAGAGAAATCTAAAGAAAGGAAATAAGAGAATGGTGGTGTGGCTTAAACTAGATTGATATTTGGAGATCGTGAGGCAACATGTTATATTTTATATGTATGTGATTGAGTTCCAAATGGCAATCACAAATCTTATCGCAACCATCATAGAGGCTTGGATTTTTGAAGGCATAATTTACTACTTGGTGAGTTCAAAGGAGATTATTGATTTCACCACTATTATTTCAGATCAACACCTCATGATCCTCATCTTTATTTTCTTACAACATATTATTTTTATGCATGCTCATTCGTTGCAGTAAAAGGAACACTTGCCATGTGGAACACTCAAGCGATGTAAAAAACCAATTATCAAGCCTACACAAGCTTCTTTAGATTCATAAGAAAAGGGTGAAGAGTGACCAAAAGTAATACACTCAAAGAGGTTTGTGATTGGTTCTTTAGAAAAAAATACAAAGAAGTACATGAAAAATATTATCAATAGATTAAAACTATAGATATCATGAAATTTAAATATTAGTGTATAGAATAGTTGTCATTTCAGGATAGAAACAAGATTAAATACAAGAAGATTAACATCTGATTCTAATGTGAAGCGAAAGTAATAGAGAAGATTAGGAATATCTTTTGGCATTTTTTGACCAAAAGACATGGATTTATTTACAAGATCATATTTTCTAAGAACAATATTTATGTAATTATAAGAGCCTTAGTTGTTTTTCCAGTCTTTTGAATGAGCTTCACTCTTGCAAATCTCCTCTATATGTGAGATACTATTTCCTCGTATAATGATAAAAACAATCTTAAATCTAAGACCTCAGCAACTAGTGCATCACTATAGTAGTAGAGGAAATCACCACCTCTTGAAGGAACACTCTAAAGAAGCAACACTCTACGCATTAAATGGCAATGTGTAAAAGTCCATATATTTTGATAGAAGAAATGATGATCTTCACTATAAAGCTTACAAATAAAATTACATTAAAGTAATGGTTGAATAGAATCTTCCACAAAAACAAACTCATGGCTAACCAAAATGGATCTAGTCTATGAATGATACAAACGATAGCCTTTGCACTCAGAATTGTATCCAACAAAAATACATTTCACTACTTTATCATCCAATTTCTTGTGTTGTTGTTCATGCTCTAATGCATGAGCCAGACAACCAAAAACATGCAAGTGAGCAAAAGATGGCTTGCGACCATGCCAAGCCTCATATGGAGTGAGAATACAATGCTTTAGTGGGACACTTGTTAAGTACATATGTTGCACACATGACAACCTTAAGCCAAAAACTATGTGGTCAAGACTGGTTCTTGACCATACATCTCGCCATCTCCATGAGTGACCTGTTCCATTTAGCAACTCCATTCTGTTGAGGTATATATGGCACTGTAGACTGATGTTTATCTAATGTTCAGCCAAAAATGCATCAGAAGACATATATTCCCCCCTTGAACAGAACGAAGGGTGCCCATTTTACATGCTAAAAGATTTTTAGCAAAAACCAAAAACAATTTGAAGCACATAATCACTTCAGACTTTGCTTTTAATGGATATACCCATGCATGCCTAGAAAAATCATTGATGAAAGTCAAAAAGTGAAGATAGTTCCCAAAAGAAGGTGTCTTTATAGGACCACATACATCACTGTGAACAAGTTGAAATTTCTGAGTAGCTCAATCCGAACCATCTTTTGGGAATGATGAACGTTGCATTTCGCCCAAAATACAGCCTTCACAAACATGTTTATTGGGTGCCTCGAGTCTCGGCAAAGAGGACACCATTTTAGATCTCTAAATGTGTAGCAAACTAAAAAAAATCAAATAACCAAAGCATGCATGCCAAAGTTTTGCATCTCACATAGCATGAGAATCATATAGTGCACATGCTGAATCATTCACAGAACTTTCATAGTCTATGAGCTTATACATCCCACGACATAAAATGCTAGAAGCAATAATGATATCATCCTTTAATAGATCATGAAGTGTACATCTATCATCAATAAATTTTGCAACCAAGCTGATCTTGGCTGAAGCTGAAAGTGATAATAGATTGCTCTTAATCCTTGGCACAAATAAAGCATCTCACAATGTAAAGAACTACCATCAGTAGTAGTCAGAATGTTCTTACAAACTCCCATGACAAGATATGATGATTTTTTGGCACATGTGAGAGTATTCCCTGTAGGGGCTGGCACAAGTGAAGTGAAAAAATTATGTTGCAAGGTAACATTTTTGGTTGCCCCACTATCAAAGTACCAAACATCTGAGTCTTTTCCAGACATACACTATTCATGAGAAGATGGGTTACAACTACAAACATTAGTAAACACCCACTCTTCATTCTACACAAGATTAGTAGAATCTGTTCTTGGTGTAGGGGCCTCTACAACAACCATTCTAACCTCTTTCTTCTTTGCCTCTTTTGCAACCAATTTTGGAAAACTCTTGATCACATTATCATTTGCTTTATAGTAAAAACTTTTGCTTTTTTTGTTTTCTTCTCATTTTCCTCATCCGTCTTTGATTGTGTAGAATTAGCAGACTTCTACTTACTAGTAGAAGAGTTCCATTTACCTCTGCCCTTCTGACTAGTCACAAAATCTTGATCTACAACACACAAAATGGACCTGTTCTAGATAGACTGATCTTCGTGCAATAGAACAAAAACCACTTCCCCAAATGTCAAGGAATTTGGATTGCCTTTCATCATCAAATGAAGAGTACAAGCAAAATTTTGGTACGAATCAAGAAGACCATTTAGAACAGTCTGCACAAAGTGAACTATCAGGCAAGACTTCATCAATAGAAATCAATTCTTCCTTTAAATCTTTTATCTTTGTCAAAAAACTGTCAATGGAATCTCCTTCATTCATGTGCTCATTGTCCAACTTTTTTCAAGGTAAGCAACATGAGCCTCATTCCTTGCCAAGTATAAAGTGGTAAGTATATCCTACGAATCCTTAGCTATTCTATAAGAGTGAATGTGAGGAATACTGGCATGTTTGATAGACAAGGCTATCAATCCATGTGCTTAAGCATCTCTCTAGTAGGTCCATCATGAACTGCAACACCAATAAGAACGTGAGGAATATCATCATCTTCAATTCCATCTGCATCAGCTTGAGCAACTCTCTTTGTAGGTGTAATAAGATGTTTTTCAACACCCTACACAATATTCCACATTCCTTTTGCAAGCAATACATTATGCATCATATAAGCCCAAAATGGGTAATTTGTACCGTCCAACTTATCCTCAACAGCCAACATATGAAATAAATCACTACTTTTAGCCATGGCCACCAGCTAAAATACCCTATTGCAAAAAATAGATTATATCTCAAAAAGTTGAACAGAACTACCCTCTCGAGCTCTAGTAAGCCTATAGTAGACTTCTAGATGCTTATAGTGGCAAACCAACTCTTGTATGTATCTTTGGCACAAAAAGACAAAATTGCCTACACAAGCACTATGATAGTTTGTTTCGAGGCAAAAACAAGCTCAAATCATGATTTTGTACAATTCTAAGACTATGAATGGAGAGGTCTTGATGAAATCCTAGATGAAGCAGCGACATGCTCTAATACCAATTGTTGGAGTTTGAGGTCTCTAGAAGCACGTGAACAACACAAGGAAGAAGAAGAAGCTTGAAACACAACACACAATACTAAATGTATTACCACAAGAATGTACAAAGATTAGCAACCCATTAGGGGAATAGGTGTACATAAAACCCAGGGAAAAAGCTCCTAAAGAGGGAAAAGTGCCCCGATGATCCTAGTGTGTTCACACACACCACTACCTTAATATATCAGCAGCCTTCAGGCCTTATATATCCTTCACAAACGTTTTTACTAGGTGCCTCGAGTTTGGGTACAGAGGACACCATTTCACATTTTTGCAAGTGTAGCAAACTAGCAAAATATAGATGACGAATGCATGCATGCCAAAGCTTTGCATCTTACATATCCTAAGAATCATGTACTACACATGTTGAATCATTCATAGATCCATTAGGGCGAAAAACGGCCGAAAAGGGGCTGTTTGCTAATGAGAGATTAAGGAAATTGACAAATAGCATCTTTCCACGTGTACAAGAATATAACATTGCTGTCTCTTTTAACCGTATGGAGAATTTCTTTTTTTAATACAATTTTCTTTCAAAGCGCCGCTAAAGTGATGAAGAGTCTCGTATTCAGTGTACAATTTTTCGGTTTGATGCAAAAAAAGATACTTTTGCACACTACACAAAGCATATTCTCGAATTTCCAAGAAGGAATTGATTTTTGAAGATACGAAATATTTTTGGGTTCACAAAATGTCATGATCATTCAACGACAGGGTTAACATCAAATCAAAAGTTTCCACGTGTACAAAGCCTTTTTTTCTATAAATACTGCCAAAATTTGTGAACGTCGGTTTCTCGCTTTGAACATTCTTCTTCTCCTAAGTTCAAATGGCTTCTTCTTCTCGTCGTCCTTCCAATCGCGTAACTTCATGTGAGGTTTACAACAGAAGAGAGGATTCTTTGTGGAAACCTCTTTCTGTGAAAGTAAATGACTGGGTTACTATGCTTCCTAGCTGTAGAGGTGTCCATAAAGTCAAGCGTGCCAAAAGAGACAACACAAGAAACCATTGGAAGGGACGTATTCTCAGTTTCAAATTGAAGAGATGCGGTTGGTTTGCACGAGTACAGCATGTGTACACCGCTAAGGATCTTGTTCTAGAAAATCATCTGCAATTCCCTTCGTACTGTAAGTGAAGTTTGACAATGCTCTTCTATCATTCCAGTTGATTTTGTATAATGAAACATATGTTTTTGTACTACAGATATCTTTCCTTCCAATATTGTGGAATGGCAACCTGTTGAATGTTTAACAGGAACATTCAGAGTTCTTCATAAGGAATATGCAGAACTCATGTATGCAGAGAAATCTGTTCAATTCTTCAATAGCATAGAGTTATTTGTCCATTATGCAGATTATCAAGTGCCGTCAGGGAGGAGTTCTTATGGAATTCTTGTACACGTACCTAGTCCTTGCATCTCTTCATTAGATTGGGATGCTCCTGATCATTCAACACTTTCAAGTTTTCTCAGCAAAATTAAATTTGACATCCAGAAGGCAATGTCAGCAGGCCGAATTTCGAGAAGGATAAAGATTCAATGGTTTTTGCCTATTCATGTCTTTGTAGCATGCTTTAAAAACATGTTATTACAGAAAACAAAAACAATGTGGTTGAATAGGAGAGTCCCTATTTCAGAGATTGATGATGTTTTAGGTAGGGAATGGGATAGCAAAGAAGTTCAAAAGCTAGGTGACATTATTTTATGTAAAGTTAGTCCCAATTCTCTTTCAATCTCATATCAGATATGTCGACAATCTCTGGTTCTAGGATATGACTATAGAAGGTGGAAAAAAAAGCTTGGACTTTGGATAGCCTTGGACTCAGAGGAGAGCTGTCCAGAATTTGAGTTAGAAGTATTGATTCATCCAGATTTTCAATCAAGGAAAATAATTGTCACTGCAAATTGGAATCTCAGAAATGTAAGGGAGCTTCTAGAATACCTTGATGAGGTATCATCTCAGTGTAGATTCTCAATTGATGATGCAATAGTTAACATTAGATCAGAGAAATCATTATCTTGCATAAGCTGCCTGCCACCAAGGGTGATTAAGTTCCAACCTTTAAGATTGTAACAAGTTAACCCTGACATTCTTACATAATGTATCTTCATCTAATAGAAGCTTCTATTGATACTTCCATTGAATTTTCTTGGCAGGATGGTTACAAACAATGTGTGTTAAATTACTTATTTTAAATGTCTTAGATATTTTTTAGGAACTTGCATAAGTTAATTCTAGATGAAGAAGAGATCTAGAATTGAATATCTAATTTCAATTTAATAATTATAGTCTATCAAAGGTGCACACTAGTCTCAGCTAAATAATTTGATTCTATCCAACTTTTCTGTCCTCAAGTAATGCAAGAGAAATTATCATGGTACACATAACAAGTAATATAAGAGAGTGTGGAGAACTTGGTGCAAATTCCAATCCAAGGTTTGGTATTTCAATATTAGAAGAGCATGTCTTAAGGCATAAAGCAGAGGAGACGAGATAAGTGAAGACGACCGATGCAAGCGACTAGTGCAATCTGAATTTGTCGGATGGCCCTTATCGCTTACATCGGTCGTGTTAGCAAACTACCACGAGAGAAATTATCATGGTACAAACGCAAACTACCAAGTAATATAAGAGAGTGTGGAGAACTTGGTGCAAATTCCAATCCAAGGTTTGGTATTTCAATATTAGAAGAGCATGTCTTAAGGCATAAAGCAGAGGAGACGAGATAAGTGAAGACGACCGATGCAAGCGACTAGGGCAATCTGAAATTGTTGGATGGCCCTTATCGCTTACATCGGTCGTGTTAGCAAACTACCACGAGAGAAATTATCATGGTACAAATGCAAACTACCAAGTAATATAAGAGAGAGTGAAGAACTTGGTGCAAATTCCAATCCAAGGTTTGGTATTTCAATATTAGAAGAGCATGTCTCAAGGCATAAAGCAGAGGAGACGAGATAAGTGAAGACGACCGATGCAAGTGACTAGTGCAATCTGAAATTGTCGGATGGCCCTTTTCGCTTACATCGGTCGTGTTAGCAAACTACCGCGGGAGACTTCAAGAAGTGACCTTGCGTAAAGATTTGACTCACGATTATAAAAACTAGCAACAGCGATGAAATGGATAATACGACCGATGCAAGCGATAGGGGCAATCCAAGATTCTCCGATTCCCCGTATCGCTTGTATCGGTCGTGTCCTCTTAATTCTTTATGTCCTTCTGTAACTTCTCGAATTTAAACACTTTCCAACAAGAATGAAGTAAAAAACCCACAATGCATTCATAATTGTGACATAAATTAATTTAATTGGACCATCCAGTGAACTTTTGTCAAACTCTCAAGAGGTTCAATACAACTGTGACCATCTTCCAAATGAAGATTGGCATAACTACATACAATTTGTTAAAAAATAAATATTCCAACCTCGGTTGGCTTTACAATTGATTTCAATCTACGACTCAAAAATTGATTTAACCCTTTCTATCCTTTTTAGAGCCTTGCTTTCTCTGTTGCTTCTGTCCCTTTTTGGAGCTTTCAGCTTGACTCTTTATGTTGTTCATATGCTTTAGTGGTGAGTGAAGAGGAAGCCCTTTCTTTTTATCTTCAGACTGTTTTTTATCAGGTGGAGGGGGTGGAGGTGAGTCTGGATCATGTGGGCAGATTGCATGTTTCATGATACTATTTATTGCTCTCTCTCTGATCAAGATGATCCATGCATCTGGGTAGTCTGATAAATTCAATCCAGGACTGTAGAACCTTCTTTCCAAGAATCTTACAGCATTTGCAATCACTCTCCAGCCACATGATGTTGAGTCTCTCTACAATGGCACATGAATTTGGCTGTATCCAAATTGCTTTTGTTCATTCATTTTAGCTATTCCTGGAAAATTCTGATCAATATGCATCGTGAGAAGCTTTGCAGCACTGCATTGTAAAGTGAAAATCAAAACGGGGCATGGCTTTAAAATAGAGAACAACAAAATGTATAGTAACTTACACTTTGCAATTCCCATGTTGTGATGGAAGAGAATTTAGGAAAAGAGCTTGATATGCATTGAAGTCCACAATAATCAAACTCCAATGGCCCTTGTCAATGAGTTGCATGTAAATATACTTTCTTAAATGAAACAAATATGTTTCCAAAATGAAGATGAATACTTACTTTTCAATATATGGGTAAATTACACATTCTACTTCTTCTGTAAAACCCCGTAGAAAGGACTTGGCATCTCCATGTTTATGTAAAAAACATTGTGTCACCAGAGGATCTAAAATAAATACTTTTCTTTGAACCTTTTCCTCACATTGTTGAAGAAGAACCCTACAAATCAAGAAATAAAAATGCAGTTAAGGAACTAGAAAATTATGCAAAACAAAAGCATTTTAAGGCCTCTAGATATACCTGAGTGAAATGTTGACCACACTATCTGATATTTCAAGATGAAGCTCCCTCAACATTTTGTTATCTTCAGGTCTAATGTCAAGAAACAATTCACTTTGCCATGGCATTGCAACATTAACTATAACCTGCCCATCTCCTTTCTTGAGGAGCTCTTTATTTGCTTTCTGTAACTTTTGAATCTGGGTTAAGATGGCACTTTCCTCTGTAAATAATCTCTGCTTTTTCCTCTCCTCCTCACTATTTGCTGCAGCTCTAGTCTCATGATCATGAGTGACTTGAGCGTTGATCTCTTCAATGACAACTGTTGTTTTAGGTGCTCGAGCTGGAGGTATATTTAAAATATCGAAGATTTTTTTGTCGTGGTGATCAATAGGAACCAGAGCTTTATCAAACTTATATCTTATTCTTGAAACAATAACATAATCCTTCGCCATTAAAGTTACCCTATGAGAATGAGCAGCACATAAGTAGGCATCATTCATGAAATCAATAGCAAAGTCCTCTGCAGCTTCTTGCAGGCATAGCAGTGCTTGAGTTTGCCACCTCACATTGACAAAGGATGAGGTCTTCATCAAAGAACAGAGGTTGGATGAGATCTGCTTGACAACTCTCATAAATGGAAGTCTTGGGATCAACAATCCCATAGACTTTTGGGCTCTTCTTATTTCCCTCAAAGACTTGACATGGTAGTTGACCCTTTTTTTTGAAGGCTTGTCTGGCACTTTGGCTTGAACTTTTGGGAATTTTGCTCCTGGACATTTTCCCCTTGGGCATTCTTGTCCTGACCCTCAGGGTACAACTTCCTTGCTGTCTTTTTGGTTCTAGCCATACTCTGCAAAAAATCAATTTTTAGGCAAGGAATTAGGAAAAGTGGAATATTCCACTGTCAAAACTTACTCTCTAAAAGCTATGATCAATGACTCTTTCCACTATCAGAGGCACGACCAATGCAAGCGATAACAGTCATCCGGAAATGCCCGGATGTCCCTGATCGCTTGCATCGGTCGTCTTTAAATTAATCATCAAATATCAATAAATAATATCTTACAATGCAAAATACTCAATTATCACTAACATAAAGATAATTGGAAAACTATAATCAATGACTCTTTCCACTATCAGAGGCACGACCGATGCAAGCGATAGCAGTCATCCGGAAATGCCCGGATGTCCCTGATCGCTTGCATCGGTCGTCTTCAAATTTATCATCAAATATCAATGAAATATATCTTACAATTCAAAATACTAAATTATCACTAAGAAAACGATAATTGGAAAACTATAATGAAT
Organism: Ceratopteris richardii; assembly: GCA_020310875.1. Classification (NCBI taxonomy): domain Eukaryota; kingdom Viridiplantae; phylum Streptophyta; class Polypodiopsida; order Polypodiales; family Pteridaceae; genus Ceratopteris; species Ceratopteris richardii. Next base: position 113,168,811 of record CM035422.1, on the reverse strand, counting down.
GACTCTTTCCACTATCAGAGGCACGACCGATGCAAGCGATAGCAGTCATCCGGAAATGCTCGTATGTCCCTGATCGCTTGCATCGGTCGTCTTTAAATTTATCATGAAATATCAATAAAATATATCTTACAATGCAAAATACTCAATTACCACTAAGAAAAAGATAATTGGAAAACTATAATCAATGACTCGTTCCACTGTAAGAGACACGACCGATCCAAGCGATAAGAGTTATCCGTAAATGCCCGGACGTCCCTCATCGCTTGCATCGGTCGTCCCTGAATTCATCATCATATTTCAATAAATAGTAGTTAAAATAAAGGTAACAATGCGTTATACTCAAGCATAGCAAAGGAAACCAAAATTTGCAAGCAATGATCAAGGACTCGATGATATTAAAAAACATGACCGATCCAAGCGATTAGGGTTATCCAAAAATCTCGGATGTCCCTAATCGCTTGCATCGGTCGTGTCCACATTACCTTACGTAGAGAGCGCTCTCTATAGAAATTGTGAAGTAGGCTAAAAACGTGGTGGCAATGGAACCTCGACGCTTGGCAAGTGTTGACAGAAAAAAATGAAGGAAATGAATAGGGAAGCTTAAATAGGTCCCAAAACTGAGTTGATCATGGTGCCACGTGGCATGCTCAGATTGGTCCACATCAGATACCCGTTGCGGATTCCAATGTCTTTTGCCACGTGGCATGATTTGATTGATCCACGTCATCTATCCATTGCATCGGGGAACGTACACTTTACCACGTTGCACTCTATGATTGGTCCACCTCATTCGACCGTTTCTTCCCTCCTCACTAGAGACACGACCGATCCAAGCGATAAGAGTCATCCGTAAATGCCCGGATGTCACTCATCGCTTGCATCGGTCGTCCCTGAATTCATCATCATATTTCAATAAATAGAAGTTAAAATAAAGGTAACAATGCGTTATACTCAAGCAACACAAAAGAAACCAAAATTTGCAAGGTATGATCAAGGACGATGCTATTTAAAAAACATGACCGATCCAAGCGATTCGGGTTATCCAAAAATCTCGGATGTCCCTAATCGCTTGCATCGGTCGTGTCCACATTACCTTACGGAGAGAGCGCTCTCTATAGAAATTGTGAAGTAGCCAAAAAACTTGGTGGCAATGGAACCTCCACGCTTGGCAAGTGTTGACAAAAAAAAAAAGCAAATGAATAGGGAAGCTTAAATAGGTCCCAAAACTGAGTTGACCATTGGGCCACGTGGCATGCCCCGATTGGTCCACGTCAGATACCCGTTGCGAATTCCAACGTCTTTTGCCACGTGGCATGATTTGATTGATCCACGTCATCTATCCGTTGCATCGGGCAACGTACACGTTGCCACGTGGCACTCTGTGATTGGTCCACCTCATTCGATCGTTTGTTCCCTCCTCGCTTATAAATACCTATTTCTTCACAAACTCAAATTTTCAACCGTCAGAGAATTTCTCGCCTACATGTGTATTTTTCTTTCGTCGCCGACATGACCGATACAAGCGATTTTCACCGTTTGACCTACGTTGACTCGCTCTAGTCGCTTGCATCGGTTGTGTTCTCCTAATAGACATACAAGAGAAGCTGCAGCTTAGATGGAGGTAATGAATGAGATCCTTAGTGTCTCTCCATCAGAGAAACTTCTTGATTTCATGGTTCAAGAGGGTTTAAGTGTAGATTATTTTCCTGATGCAATGACCATATTCAACCCCAAAATTGATTTTGAAAAACTCTTAGAGAACTCGAAAAGTTTTCTTAAGGATGAGTGGGAGATTTTCTTGGGGTTGGTCGATGGGAGGATCCTTTCTATTTCTCAGAAAACCTATGTCCATCCTCACATCTTTGGGAAGGATCCAACAGATAGGGCTAAAATCACAAGAAAATGCAGAAGGATATCCCCTTTGCCAGGGAAGCTTGATTTATGCCCAGAGCATGAAAAGGACTGCTGCTTGCTCCCTTTAAACATTGCTTTCTTGATATCTTAGTTGAAAGGGAGGAAAATGTTCATGATGAAGACAAGCCTTGCTTAGAGCTGGCACTTGAGGCTAGCTCAAAAACTATGAAAGGTGTCATGGAGATTGTTGAGGAGATCAATCTCCAAGCAGAAGAAGAGCAGGTCAAAGATTTTGATGTGGCCACTTTTAAAGCAGAGACTGCAATAAGGGAGCCAAGTGAAGAAGTTCAAGTGTCTGAGAAGTCCCTACTTCTCCCAAATCTACCTTTTTACTTTATCTCTGGGAAAGAGTTCATACCTCTATTTTACATTCAGGAACTTTTCAATCTAAGGGAGGACTACTGTCTTGCAGCTATAGCTGAGGCAGAAGAAGTTGCAAGGAGATTCATCAATAAGAAAGGAGAAAGAAGAGAGGAATTTTTGCGTCTTGATTTGGATTTGTCTAATGAAGAATTCAAAGATTGATCACAAGCTCTTTCAAAATGCTTTGAGAAAGCTATCTCAGAGAAGCCAAAACTTGCTGATGAAGAGTTTGATGAGCATCAGAAGCAACTTGGAATATACTCGTTTTGACGTGGCTATTCATTCTTGGATGTCGCTGAGGACAAAGGAACAATTTGTATTGACTCAAAAGAGCTGATTGAGGAGGAAGATGAGGTCAAGGTATGTTGTTTGATATATTCTATCAATTAAAGTTTTTGTCCGAGATCTCTATTTTTAAGTGAGAAAATGACCACGACCGATGCAAGCGATACAACCTAACGGATAATCTCCGTTGGGCCTTATCGCTTGCATCGGTCGTGTTCGGACTTGAAGAGGAAGATGAGGTCAAGTATGTAGTAAAATATATTCTCATGATTTAAAGGAAAAGGAGATGAGATGGGCTTGATGCAAAATCTCTATCTTGTGTCAGTTTGTCCAAGTTCTCCATTCGAAGTGTCAGAAATGGATCACGACCGATGCAAGCGATTATGCCCATCGGATATTTTCCGCTGGGCCTCATCGCTTGCATCGGTCGTGTTTGGACTTTAGGAAGATGACGTCAGGGTATACAGTTAACTATGTTCTCAAGAACTTTAGGTTAAGGATATGCGATGGGACCAATGCAAAATCTCTTTCTTGTATCAGATTTGTCCAAGTTCTCCATTTGAAGTGTCAGAAATGGATCACGACCGATGCAAGCGATTAGGCCCATCGGATATTTTCCGTTGGGCCTCATCGCTTGTATCGGTCGTGTTTGGACTTTAGGAAGATGACATCAAGGTATACAGTTAACTATGTTCTCAAGATCTTTAGGTTAAGGATATGAGATGGGACCAATGCAAAATCTCTTTCTTGTATCAGATTTGTCCAAGTTCTGCATTCCAAGTGTCAGAAATGGATCACAGTTAACTATGTTCTCAAGAACTTTAGGTTAAGGATATGCGATGGGACCAATGCAAAATCTCTTTCTTGTATCAGATTTGTCCAAGTTCTCCATTCGAAGTGTCAGAAATGGATCACGACCGATGCAAGCGATTAGGCCCATCGGATATTTTCCGTTGGGCCTCATCGCTTGCATCGGTCGTGTTTGGACTTTAGGAAGATGACATCAAGGTATACAGTTAACTATGTTCTCAAGATCTTTAGGTTAAGGATATGAGATGGGACCAATGCAAAATCTCTTTCTTGTATCAGATTTGTCCAAGTTCTCCATTCCAAGTGTCAGAAATGGATCACGACCGATGCAAGCGATTAGGCCCATCGGATATTTTCCGCTGGGCCTTATCGCTTGTATCGGTCGTGTCTAGGAGTTGCATGCAGCAATGATTATACATGTCTTGCTTGTGGGAATTCCCCTCATTTATCAAACATTAGATGTTTCTAGGCAGTTTGCAAATAGATATTGATGACGACCGATGCAAGCGATAACGACAATCTGAATTTCTCTCAAGACCCTTATCGCTTGCATCAGTCGTGTCTCTTGCTTTTCTTTCTAATAGTTTCAAGTTACTTCACATGTTTCCTTAAGTGTGCTTGCATTTCATCTAACCATGTTTTTCATTTTTATCACAGTTAACTTTATTGGATGAAGACAATTACCTTGGCAGGGGCAAGGGAACAAGAAAAGCCTTAGAAGAGAAAGGAAAAGCAAAGGTGGATATTCATTCTATTATCCACTATCTTCCAAAGTTGGACCCAGCCACTTTTTGTGTTATTCACAAGCACTATAGTGAGGAGCCAGACTTTGGATTGTTCTGCTTGAGGACTCTATCAAAATACATGGGTTTTACTCCAAAACCCTTTAATGCTTTCAGAGTTTTACTGCTTGAAAGAGCAACTGCATTCAGAATTTTTGGATATGCCCCTGGACTCAATGCTTCAAGGGCAAGGTACTTTCTTTTTTATTCAAGCTATGCAATGGCTGCAGGGGTGTCAGATTTAAAAAGCATTGCTGGATACAGGAGAAAAGAGTTCTTGAGATATAGAGGTGATTTGCCAGAGCCAAGCTCTTTCAAAAGGCTCAAGGAATGACTTGATTTTTTCAAATTCTATATCTCAACAAATGTACATATACAGAAATTGCCCAATGTGATATAAGACATTGCAAATTTTTTTGGTGTAATTGTTATTGATTCTCTGGTCAAAGTCATCTGATGGTAGTAGACATATTTCTTTTCAAAGCATAATACATCATGAAATGTACATACATGACATCTTTTATTTCTCAAAGAAATAAAAGACATTGCAAATATTAAAGCTCTATTTGAAATGTGGTCTTTTTCAGTTTGTGATATTGATACATGATTTGTCTGGAGATAGCCATATCCTTCTGATTATATTTGGCATGAGGTCCTTTGTAATTGTCTTCTAAAGAGCTTGAAGGTCTGCAACTTGAGTGATGCTTAACTACTTCATGTACCAGAGCATCCAAGGAGATATCTGCACAAGGTAGTTCTGGAGGAGAAGACTCCTGCATATGGTGAGCTAAAGAGAATATGTGAAACTCAGCTTGGTGTAGTTACACGATGTTGCTTGCCAAGGAATATAAGGCAATTCAATTCTCAGTATTTCCTGAACCAGTATGGAACAGTAGCATTGGTGAATGGTCTATGTCAATCAGCATGGTAATCTCTTAGGAACCGGCACGTGTCCAATATTCCTCTGAGTGTCAATATAGGGAAGTGAACGTGCATGAGCCCAAGCTCAGAAATGCACATTGTTAGTGACAAATGTTGCTTTGAAAAGAGGAGAGGGGATCCACCACTCAAAGATTATATTTGGCATGAGGTCCTTTGTAATTGTCTTCTAAAGAACCAATCAAAAAGCTCTCTGAAGGCATTGCTCTTTGTTACTCCTCCTCCTTTCCTTGTACACCTAAAGAAGCTTGTCCTTGCTTGATAATGAGATTTTTCCATGCCTTGGGTGTTCCACATGGCAAGTGGTTCTTTTTCTGCAAAGAATGCACCATGCACAAGAAGAATATGCTGGAAAGCAGAAGAATTTCATTAGATCTTTATTTCAATTAAAAATAAATAAATTGAATAAAATATCTTTGGAGCTCACCAAGTAGTATGTTATGTCTTTGGCACCCCATGCCTCTATGATGGTTTCTATAAGCTCTGTGGTCGCCTTTCTGAAATCTGTCACATAACTTTTTGATGTTACCTGCTGCCTCATGATCTTTAAAAGATTATCTAGTTTGACCCACACCTCCATTCTCTTTTTTGCTATTTCTGGTTTGCTTTTTACATTAGTCGTGACCTCACAAAATGTTTTCCATGAATTCCACATGGCATTAAGTTGTTTGCCATCATGGTTGCTGAAGAATCTCCTTGCTTTTGCACCTCCCATTGAGACATCCTGTAAAACATCACCTGTATTTTGTGAAAGCTTTGGATCTTTTCTTAGATGAACATCACCACCACGAAACCCCATTTCTGAAAGAAGACATTCACATTTTTTTATGCATTCATCTGCAAGAGTTGTAGGCTTGATAGAATATGCATAATCCAAGTGAAGACGGACCAACTTGTCAATGATTCTTAACTCTGCATGTAGTGTACATATGTGTACATTTGTCAATGCTATTGGAAGTATGGGATCCCAAATCATTGAAGAAGATGAGTAGTTACGAAGAATAACATTTTGTCTAGAAGGAGCCTCTTCACCCTCAGCTCTAGTAATCCATCCATTTGTGCCTGGGCTTTGCATGCAGTACAAGCAAGGGTATTTAGAATTTGCTCCCCCACTTATACCAAACATGCATTTGAGAGTCTTTAGGTCTCCACTCAAATGCCACTCAACTTGAAAGTTTTCGTAGTTTTTGACATTCAACAATTCTCCTGCATGATGCCCTTGGATAACATTTGGAATGTTTGTCTGTGAGAATAACCATTTAAGTGTTTTATGGCTCTCAGATGGAACTTGAGCACAGCCAACCCACCATAACTCCATTTCTGATTGTACTTTGAGAGATGGAGTATCCAATTTCCCAAGGCTATAGTCCAAAGCTTTGTTCATCAGTGCAATGCTTATTCTCTCCATCTTTTGATGTTTTTTAAGCTCAGCTTCATCAAGTTTGATTACAAATTTCAATAGACCAGAACATTCATGCTCTTTTATATTATAGAACTGAACCATGTATGTTTGAAGTTTTATAACATCTATCCATATGTTGTTAAATGCATTGTAAGTGAAATGTAACTTTTGTTTTCCTACTTCGTAAGGCATGTTACCGTGAATATGTTTATATTCACCAAATACTCATGTGATCTTCTTATTCAAGCAGAGCCGAAACTTTCCTACATGATGGGGTCTAGGCAATCCAAAACTTCTAACTTTGTTAAATTTTAAAAATTCACACCAAACTTTTGAAATTGCTCTATAACCTTTCCTACTCACTCCGACACTATCACAAATATTTTGAATTTGAGATGGTTCTAGTAAAAGATTCATTTCTGTCATGAGTTTTTGAAAAACAAAGCGTTTCAAGCATGTATTTTCATTTAGTTTCAATAGTTTTAAAACATCATTTTGACTCAAAATTTCATTACAGAAATGTATGCGCTCAAAACTGCTCGACATATTGAAACCTAGCACATTTGTCACATGATCTCTAACAATTTTCATTCTTTTCTTTTTCTGGCCAGATTTTTCAGTCAAATCTAAAAAAGGTTTTACTCGTTTTGACCGCATTCTCAAACCTATAGGAGTTTCTTTCATTTTTTTAAAAGACTCTAACTGAGAAGATAAAGTGGATAATTTGTTTTCTAGCTCCCTCATATGTAAATTCTTCTGGTGTAGTGTGTTTTGTAAATAGTTTATGTATTGTACATAATTCCTTGAAATATCCTAGAGCCTTGAACAATAGCCTCGTAAACCATCCTCACCATCTCCCACAAATCTAATCAGATCATGAAGATTATGAAAAGGGGGGTACCTTCCAGTTTGTGGATCAATTGGATAAACAGATCCATCTGTCCATATGTCGATATGTTTCTTGCCTTCCTTTCGCAATCCATCCACTTCAAGAGGATGAAGAGCCCTTCGAAATACGTTTCTTGTCGGCGCATACTCCTGACTAACTGCAATGTTGATATGGAACTTTTTACAATGATTTCGAATGTTTGAAAGCTCAGGGAGAGTATTTGGGTTAACGTTCTCCATGGTCTACTATGAAAAATGACCAGCAAGTGTCTAAAATGACGTGAAAGGGAGAAACAGGCTTGCTATGAAAAGTAGAGAAAAAGAGCGCAAAACGTGATCAGCACACATTATATAGGTCCGTGAACAAGAGGAAAATTCAACTTTTGAGGCGTAAGATATCACACAAACTTCGAGGCGTAAGATATCACACAAACTTTTCATGATTATATGATACGAGTTTCTCTCTCTTCAAAATTTGCATAAGATACGTTTTAAATGAACTTACACGGAATTTGTTAAAGGATTTGACAACTTTAATCCCGATTAAGCACAACTAATTGAAATCCTTACACGGCCCTTTTTGGGCTGTTTTTCGCCCTAATGCTTTCATAGTCTACGAGCTTATACATCCCACGACATAAAATGCCACAAGCAATAAGGATGTCACCATTTGATAGATCATGAATTGTACATCTCTCATCAACAAATTTCGCAACCAAGCTAATCTTGGCTAAAGCTAAAAGTGATAATAGATTCTTCTTAGTTCTTAGCATGAATAAAGCATCCAACAATGTAAAATAACTACCATCCCCAGTAGTCACAATGATCTTACCAACTCCCATGATAGGGTAAGAGGATTTCTTGGCGCATGTGAGAGTATTCTCTATAGAGGTAGGTGCAAGTGAAGTGAAGAAACTACATTGCGAGGTAATATATTTGGTTGCCCCACTATCAAACTAACAAACATCTGAGTCTATTGAAGACATACACCACTCATGGGAAGATGGGTTAGAACTGCAAACGTTATTAAACACCCACTCTTCTTTCTGCACAATATTAGTAGACTCTCTTTTTGGTGTAGAGGCCTCTACAATAACCATTCTAGCCTCTTTCTTCTTTTCCTCTTTTGGAGCTAGTTTTGGACAACTCTTTATGACATGATGATTTGCCTTACACTACCTGCCAAACAATTTCTGCTTTTTTGTTTTCTTCTTATCTCTATCATCCTTCTTTGATTGTGTAGAATTAGCAGATTTTTGCTTACTAGTAGAAGAGCCCCATTTATCTTTACCCTTCTGAATATCCAAGAAAGCTTGAACTGCACTGCACATAATGGACCTATTCTGCCTAGATTGATCTTCCTGCAATAGAACAGAGACTAGCTCCTCAAACGTCAAGGAGTTTGGATTGCCTTTCATCATCAAACGAAGAGTAGAAATAAAACTTTAGTGTGAATCAAGAAGACCATTCAAAAGAGTCTGCACAAGTTCACAATCAAGAAAGAATTTATCAGGAGAAATCAATTGTTCCTTAAAATTTTTGATCTTTGTCAGAAAATTGTCCATGGAGTCTCCCTCATTCATGTGCTCACTCTCCAATTGTTTTTCGAGGTAAGCAACACGAGCCTCATTCCTTGCCTAGTATAAAGTGGTAAGTGTATCCCAAGCATCCTTAGCTATTCTGTAAGAGAGAAGGTGAGGAATAATGGCAGATTTGACAGACAAGGCTATCAATGCATGTGCTTGAACATCTCTACAATAGGTGCAGCAGGAACCATAACACAAACAAGAACATGAAGAATATAATCATATTTAATGCATCTGCATCACCTTCAGCAACTCTGTTTGTAGGTGTAATAAGACATGTTTCAACATCCTACACAATATTCCACAATCCTTTTGCAACCAATACCTGGCACATCATATAAGCCTGGAATGGGTAATTGGTACCATCCAACTTATCCATAAGAGCCAACATACAAAATAAATCACTGCTTTCAGACATAGCCATTGACTAGAATACCTTGATGCAAAAAATTGACTTTATCTCAAAAAGTTGAACAAAACTACCCTATCAAGTTTTGCTAAACATGTAGCAGACTTCGAGATGCTTATAGTGGCAAACCAAAACATGTATGTATCTTTGGCACAAAAGGATGAAATTGTTTGCACAAGCACTATGATAGTGCATTGTGAGGCCAAAACTAGCTCATACCACGATTTCATACAATTTTGAGACTATGACTAGAGAGGTGTTGAGGACATCCTAGATGAACTGGTGACTTGCTTTGATACCAATTGTTGGAGTTTGAGGTATGTGGAAGCACGCGAACAACACAAGGACGAAGAAGAAGCTTGGAGCACAACACACAATACTGAATGTATTGCAACTAGAATGTACAAAGATTAGTAACCCATTAGGGAAATAGGTGCATATACAAGCCGGGGGAAAAAAAACCTCCTAAAGAGGGAGAAAAGTGCCCCGACAGTCATAGTGTGTTCACGCACACCACTACCTAAATATATCAACAGTATTCAGGCCTTATGTTGAGTAGGTATTCGTGCTCCCATGACATTGAAGCTTTGACAATAATTTTTCCATCTGCATTCTTAAGTAATTTTGAATTCGATTTCCTCAATCTATCAAGGTCTTCAAGAATAACATCTTCTTCTTAACGATGTTCTTACTTCTCTCCCCTCCAACAATCTTTGCTCCATTTCTTGCCATGAGATCATGACTAGAATTGAATTTTAAGTAAAGTGGGCTTAGTTTTTCTTGTTGTGAGATATTCAAAATATTAAAAAATGTTTGATCATTGATATTAAGTGGTACTATGGCTGTCTCAAACTTGTACCTAAGCATTGATGCAACAACATAGTCCTTTACCATCAATTTCACTCTAGGAAAATAGGAAACACATAAATAACAATATTCATGAAGTCAATGGCAAAGTCTTCACCACCCTTTTGCAAGCAAGAATATGTTGGGCTCACCATATGAAATTCAAAAATGAGGTTGTGCACATCATTAATCAAACCTTCAAAGAGATGTCTTTTACCACTCTTATAAATGGATGTGGGGATGAGAAGTCCCATAGACTTTTATGTTGTTCTGATTTTCCTAAAAAATTTCACATGATATTTTACCCATTTCTTAGTATAGGACTTTTGAGAACCACTTTATTTCTGAGTATTTGTGGTTTGATCCACATTTTTGTCATTCTCTATAGCACTCACTCCTTGGTTTTTCTCTTCATTTGCATAAAGCTGTCTAGCAATCTCATTTGTCCTCGCTTTCACCTACCTAACACAAGGATAGAGAGGAGATTATTAAACTTAAGGGTATAAAAGAACAAAAGAATATTAAAGGTAGGAGCAGATTAAAGACATGACCAATTCAAGTGATTTGGGTCATCCAAAGTTCTTCAATATGCCTTATTTCTAGCATCATTCATGTAAAAGAAAAAAGGTGTTACTTACTAATTGAACAAAGGACAAGAATTTAACATAGAGAATGTCATAATGGTTTCCTGATAAAAACCCCTATTTTTCAGGGATAATTCTAATTTAAGCTACCCAAAAAATTATGCACTTGAGGTGTACTATGAGACCATGCGTTGTTCTCCCCCCAACCACGCAGCTCTATAAATAAGTTTCCTCTACTTTCTTTTACTTCATGCAACTAATGCATGAGCGCCAAATGGCCTCACACCGTCCACTCACCAATAGAGGTGGCTGACACCCAAAGGTGATATAACATTTCATGGCCTCACACCCTCCACTCACCAATACAAGTGGTTAACACCCAGAGGTGTTATAATAGAGAATTATCTTTATATAAGCAATTTGAGAGAGGAACATTGAGAATATGCAAAAGGTATGAGTAAAGCAACATGGAAAATTTGAGTGATTAGAGCCATTTTAGGTCGTTTGATTGCCCTTATGAGTTGAATTCTTTGTGTCCAAACAAAACAAGCCTTTAAGTGATATAAAAATGTATAAGAATTTAAAATAGGGAATATGATCCATCTAGAAGATTTGTGTCTAGAAATGTATTGAAATCCCAAAAGAGGAGGAGATAATGAGCAAGAACAATTCACGTGATTAGGTCCATCCTTACTTATTGACTTGCCCTACACACTTGAGTTGTTCATGTCCTCTTTCTCCTCCAAGCAAGTGTGCCATGTTTAGGTCATGACATAAATAAATGAGAAAAATTATTTTTACTCATATGTGTGTATGTATGTATGTATGTATGTATGTATCTATGTATGTATGTATGTATGTATGTATGTATGTATGTATGTATGTATGTATGTATGTATGTATGTATGTATGTATGTATGTATGTATGTATGTATCTATGTATGTATGTATGTATGTATGTATGTAGATATATATATATATATATATATATATATATATATATATATATATATATATATATATATATATATATATATATATATATATATATATATATATATATATATATATATATATATATATATATATATATGAAAGCAAAGGTGTAGAAGCTTGAAGAGGCTTGGAAAGTGGAGTTGTGAAGTGGTGAAGTTGGTCCAACAAACGAGCATAGGACCAGCACTAGCTCTTTGTAAAGTAGACCTTTTAGGCTTGTTGTTAGTGCAATATAACCCAATAGGTACTTTGGAACATCAACAAGAACGAGTTGATGCAAAACAGATAACTTGCACCTTGACTAGCTCACAAAAACCTTCTAAAATAGATGGAACTTGTGACTTCAAACACTTAGACCAACCAACACAATAACAATTAGAAACATTCCTCTTAAGGGAGTGTCATACATAGTTTTCTCTTGCTATAATGCATAAAATCCCTAATTTATATGAACCAAGCAAGGAGGAATCACCTTAACACTTAACTAGCATCATCCCGATTTTCTAGGGAGTTGTTGAGAATGACCCCAAGACTATACAACTTGATTTTCTCTAAAATTAATGAATTGAAAGACCTGAAAATTTTTACACATTGAGAAGACAGTAATAGCTTTCCAATGAGTTCTTAAAAACTAGATTTTAAGCTCTATAGAGAGTGAGCAGAACTCTCTACAAGTTAACTGAGTCTAAGGAAGGTGCACTAAACAAAAATGGCACCAAGCAATGAAGAAAGAGTATATGTATTGCTTCAAATCATCAACCTCCTTAATGTCAAAATGTTCCAGATTCTTTATAAAGAATTTTGACGATATTTACATGCCATTTCTCCATGAATTCAAATTTGAAATTAGACGGTTTCTTAGTTTAGCTTGATTTGCATTTTTTCCTACAATATATGCAAACAGAAAGTTGAAATCACATCTACCTTTTGATTGATTGATTGAGAATCAATCCCAAATACTTCTAACTCATGGATTATAGGCCTTTTACTCTTCCCTATGATATGTCTCCTCTTGTGTGAACAACATATATCAAGCTACCAACTAGACTTTGATACTCTTTAATGTCTTCAATATTCTCAGTTTAATATACACTAAGTTTATGATTCATGTCCAAAGGTGTACCTGCAAGCTTTGTGTTCTCCGTTTGGAACTTGAGAAGTAGACCCTGAATGCATCTTCTGTGAGTTAGATACATCTATTCATTTGTATAAATCACTTGCATACCTAGAAAATATGTGAGCTCACCTAAGTCACTTATTTTGAACTCCTCTTGCATGTGTGTCTTGATCCTTTGGATGCCATTGAGATCATCACTTGTCACAATAATATCATCTATACATACACTTAGATAGATAACCTCATTGTGATCCCCTTTGATGAATAGATAAGGATCTGAGTTGCTAGCTTTGAACCCTTGATCTTGACAGTATGTAATCAATCTTTAATTCAATTCTAGGACTTTGTTTTAATCCATACAATGATTTCTTAAGTTTGCAATCATAAGATGTATGATTAGGGTTTTCAAAACCCCGTGGTTGTGACATGTATAACTTTTCACTTATCCAACCATTTATGAAAGCATTTTTCACAGAGCATCCTTTGGAGATTAATCTTGCCATGTACTGCAAACTAATCCATGTGAGTTTCTTTCAACTTTTTATACCCATCTACAACCAATTAGCTTTTGATTGGATGACATTTGAACCAAATCCCAAGTGTCCATCTCCTTCAATGCATCTATTTCTTCTTTCACGACCTTCTGCTAGTTAGGATTACCCTTTGCCTCTTCATAGGTTGAGAGTTTCTCTAAAATTGAATCCTTATCCAAGTAGATTCAATGCTTTATAAAAAATGTGGAATCATATCGATACTTTTCTCGTTGTCTTTTCTCTCTTGTTGATCTTCTATTTGATTGCTTGGAGCATTCTCCACACTCTTGCATCTTTGCTTTTCCTCTTGACTTCCATAGCTTTTAATCCTTTTCCTCTTTATCTTCTTCATCATCTGTATCACTTCTTGGATCCTCGACCTATGTAACATGCTTGCTTCCTAATTGATGAAAATCAGAATCAAGATCATATGGTAGACTTACCTTTTGTTGGTATTCATCATACCAAGACCGGTGTTCTTTAGACACAACATACCTACTTGTAGTGAGTTGCTTGGTTGAAGGATTATAGAACTTGTAACCCATCTCAAATGAGTCATACCCAATAAAATCTCCCTTTGTTTCCCTTTCATCTAGCTTACCTCTTATTTGTGATGGTACATGAGAATAAGCTAGACAACCAAACACCTTGCAATGTCCAAGACTAGGTTCTCTTCCATACCATGCTTCATAAGGTATCATACCTTGAAGTGATTTGGATGCTAGTTTATTGACAAGGTACACAATAGTTGAAATAAGCTCTACCCATAGATAATGCGGAAACCTCTTCTCTTTAAGCATCATTCTAGTTTATCCAACTAATATCTTGTTTCTTGTTACTACAATTGCATTTAGTTAAGGAGAGTCCCTAGTAGCCACTTCCCTTTCGATACCTTTATCGTGTAGGAAACCATCAAAATTATTGGAGAAGTATTCTCCCCCTCCATCAGATTTGAGCTTCTTGAGTGATCTACCTATATGATTCTCCACATGCACTAGATACTTTTTGAAGAAATCAAAAACTGCATCTTTACTCTTGATAAAGTATAGAATTCTGCATCAAGAAATCAAACACTGCATCTTTACTCTTGATAAAGTATAGAATTCTGCATCTACTATGATCATCAATAAATAAGACATGATACGTTGATCCTGTCACAGAAGGTTCTTGACTTGGCCCCCGTACATCTATATGCACTAAGTCCAATAAGTTCTGAATGTAGCCTTTGTGGTTGAATGGTTGTCTTTGTGCCTTTCCAATCTGATATGCATCACATCTATTGATCATGTGTTGCTTTGATATGTTTGGTAATCCAAAAACACTTTGATCCCTCCATATATCTTTCAAGGTTCTTTCATTCACATGAGCTAGCCTCTTACGCCACACTTCAAAGTCACTTGGGGTTTGAGACCCAAAGTTGAATAGAGCTATGTTTTTGGTTTCTCCTACTTTAAAAGTAAAGAACCTACCATGCTTCTCACCTCTAGCTATCATCTTCCTTCAAATGGATCTTCCACAAAAGCTCCATGTTGGCTGAACCTCACTTGCAAGCATTTTTCAACTATTTTGCCTATACTTATCAGGTTTTTAGTGATAGTGGAAACATAGAGTACCTTGCGCAAAATATTTGTCCTGCCATTGGAAGATTTGACATTACCAATCTTCCCCACATTATGCTTTGTGTGATCTCCTATTTGAGCTTCATGTCTATGCTTTGGACTTTCCAAATCAGATAAGAGAGCTATGTTGCCTACAACATGAATTGAACATCTTGAATCTATGTAGAATAAATAATCATGCTCTCTACCTTCCTTATGGCTTAAATTCATCAACAACAATGAGGCTTCATGTTGTTGATATTCGAAATAAGTTTTGTAGTCCCTTCTATTATTGCCTCTATTGTTATTGTTGAAGTTGTGCCCACCTCTGCCTCTAATACTATCTTATCCACCTCTTTGGACTTCGTTTCTTGAGGATATGGCCACACCTTTTCTGCATAAATTCAAATTCAAAATTAGGCACGTTTCTTAGTTTAGATTGATTGGTATTTTTACTACGATCTAGGAAAGGACAAAGTTGAATTCACATCTACTTTTTGATTGATTGATAGAGAATCGATCCCAACACTTCTAGCTCATGGTTTTTAGGCCTTTTACTCTCCCATTTTACAAAGGTAAATACTTCGGAAGTTACATGAGTGAGTGACCCTATGATAAAACTCTCAATACAATAAATGAGTGCAAATAAAACTCTACAAGGGGTATATGTGGCATCATTCCAATGATGAATTTGATGAAGATAATGTCCACCTCAAGCATAATGAAAGCTTGATGATCCAACTATACACACACACACACACATATATATATATATATATATATATATATATATATATATATATATATATATATATATATATATATATATATATACATAGGAAAAGGGGAATATCATAAGGAACAAACAAAAAAAATCAATTTTTGAAATGAATCCAGGACACAACCAATTTGAGGGATGAAGCACATGAAAAAATCTTTGATGGGCCTAATTGCTTTGAATCACTCATGTCTCAAAGATATGCCACAACTGCAAGCATAGTGATTTTGAACATACATTTAAATCATCCTCTTTGTGAATCACTTCTTCACTATGATTTTGTCCTCAACAACCTCCACAAAATAATATGCTCTTTCAAATGACTATTTCCATGCTTTTTGCGTTGCCTATCAAAATCTTCATTTGAAACTGTTCACTTTTCACCGACTGCCCTCTTGAAGCATCAAGATAGTGCTTTGGGTGAATATTTGAATGTACCATTCGAAAATCACAAATAAAGGTTGAGAAAATAATATTTTCTCTCTTGTTCTTCATTTATAAACTTTCTTTCATCTACTACTACTAGACAAAAGTCTTATTCAAGATTGTAAAGTTGTATGCAAAAGAAAAGATTAAATTCTTCCAAAAATAAAAGAATATGGAAGGCTTGGTAGAAGTGATTTTTCTTATGTCATGGATATTTCTACTGTAAAGGTCTCCACATCAAGTTTTTTGACCTCTTCTAATTATTTATCAAGGTTGACTTGTGAAACGATATTCTTTACATCAATATCTAAGTTGTTCTCAACAAAAAAAGGTGTAATGGTGGTTCTTTCTCTTCAACAATGTTCTTTTGTTGAACCATCTTACTAGATATATGATCAAACCTAATAAAAAAGCCCATATTCATTTGAAGTAAAAAACAAATCCTTTCCAGGTGTAGGATGGAATGCATTTCCCCATGCACGAAGGAAGTCTATCTACACTTTCTTATAATTATAGCCCTATCCAAAGGATCTTTTCCAAAGATACTTGGATGAATATATTTATTGCCATTAATTACCACTACATGTCTTCAAGGGCTTCAAAGTCAAATGAAGTGTTGAATATCTTCATAGAATCTGGAAAGTGTTTTGGTCCCAAACACTCTTGGACCATGAAACCCTAAAGTTTCTCACATGGAGAAACTTCGAGTATAGCATTTTTCTCCTTCGTTTTAGGATCTTTGAGTGAATAAAACTAACATCCAAAGGACGACCAATGCAAGCCAATAGAGGTAGTCAAAAGGGGTCGAACACATGCTATTGATTGAATTGTTCATGTGTAAAATCTAAGCATAATAGTGCAATCTATGGGTAGATAAAAATCATGAAGGTAGAAAATGAAAAAAAAAACCCTATGTGTTGAATATTTAAAGGGGAAAAGAGATGTTGGAGAATCCACATGGACCAATGAGAGAATGTGTCATTACTTGGACATTCCTTAGATTCAAATGGTGTGGACAAATGAAGTGGTGACATGTATCAAGTTGTACATTGAGATTAGCAACCATCAAACAACATGGGACAATGAAAACATGCAACATAACAAGCTACAGCAGGACTCATAATGATCTCATAATGTGGAAAAATCAAAAGGTGACACATGGCATACACAATCATACTTCGTAGAGAGCATATGTAAGCTTTACACTTGGTTTTTGGCAGTGTTGCTATGTGTTTTCTCTAGTTTCTTTAAACTCTCCAACTTCTTCCTCATATCTAAGGATTTTGACTCTCTCTTCTACCAAAATAAACCTCAACTCTTGCCTTTATATTTAAGGTGAGATATGCAAATCTTTACCTATTGAAGTGTTTGTTTTGGTTATTTAATATGAAGCATTCAATTATAATAGGTAGCAAGTTTACACTTCTTTAAAAATGAACAATACAAGAGATTAGGGCCAACATAGAACCTTAGATGACCCTAGCTACTTGAATATATTGTCTCTATTGAAAAAAATTGGTTGGTGTATATTTGTTTTTTTTTCAGTATTATGATTTTTTTCTCATTGCTTGATGTCTTGGATTACATATCGCACAATTTCTTGGAGGAGAAATAATGCAGGACCAATTCAAGCAATTATGGCAATCCGAGGAGCTTAGATGGTCTTAATCTCTTGAATTGTTCCTGTGTTTTATCTGCTTCTTTATTTGACATTTTGATGCACTTCTACCCTCAAATTCTCTTCATAAAACTTCTCCCCTATTTTAAAGTCTTATACATTTCTATGTCACTTAAGTGATTTTTCTTGACATGACCAATTCAACTAATTAAGGCCATTACAAAACCTAGGATGTATTAGGAAGCACTAGATTATGCCCTTTGACTAACCTAGACAAGATCTTAGAATTATACTTTCGACTACAAGATCACCCATGTAGGGAAATAATACAAGAATATATAACTCATACAAGAAGTCCCACAACCACAGATTGATAGGTATAGATAAATCAACGTGAGATTATACACAAGATCCGAGAACTTGGGATCATAGGTATGGAGCAAGATCTTTGGATTACAAGAAATCCCTTCAAGGAGATGAACTAGATACAATGAATAACTAGAAAGGAACTCGTGCTATGAGATTGGGATAAGACAAGAGAGGATGTCCAAAATACAAGACTAGACAAGACTAGAGCAAGAGAGAAGACAAGAACTCAAACTAGAACTTGACACTACGTACTTGATGATCACGACTCATTGAGCTCCCAAGACGGGCATTGGCAAGATTAAGGATGCATGTGTCGAAGCCCTCCTTATATAGGTGCTTAAGGGCCATTATCAAAGGAAGCTCCAAGGGGGCTTGACCTCATGATGTCATAGATGAAGTCAAAAATCCAAATAAGACCTCTAGATGTCAGAATCTACCTAGTAGACACGTAATCTTAGTGTTTTGGCACATTTGTAACACAATGGAAGCATGGTTTTCCATGAATTCTTAGCCAATCATGAGATATAGAAATTCACATGGAATTTGAGATTTAGGATGGTTTCCTTTGTCCATGACATCACCTCCCCCTCAAGCCATGAGTTTCATGAGGACCGGTCAGGTTCTTTGGCCTCAGCTTGAATGAAATTTTCTTATGAAATTTTTGAACCTTGATTGGTTCTCTTGAAAGATTTCCTATAGAGTCCCAGGTATGATCACGGATGTCATACCCTTTCCAATGAACAAGGTCCTCCAAACTATCTCAAGATATTCTTGAATCTAGGACAAGATCAACTTTGAATTCTTCATGATGGTCAATCTCGATAGGTGGTGAAGGAATAGGTCCCCCCTCCCTCTCAATGGTGAAATCTGATATGGTTCCAACATGGACACATGGAAAACTAGATGTATTCTCATGGTACTTGGTAACTAGAGCTTAAACGTGATTGGATTTATCTCAGCCCAAATGGTGAATGGACCAAATTTCTGATGGTCCAGCTTTGCATATGACCCTGAAAGTGGAAAATTGCTTCGTAGAAACCACACTTTATTCCCAATGTGATAGGATGAATTTCAAACACGATGGTTATCTGCATAATACCTATATTGTTCTTGTGTCGGATGGATTTCTTCCTGGAGTTCTTTGTGAATATCCATTAGCTACTAGACATTATCTCTAGGAACTTGGTTCTCAACATGATTTGAGATTTTTATATCCATCCTTGGATGTTGTCCATAAATTGCAAAGAAGGGAGTCTGCTTGGTAGATGTATGAACACTATTGTTATAGGCAAACTTTGAAAATGGTAAGAGGTCATACAATCATTCTCATGAGTTGATGGTGCAACGAAGATATTGTTCTCTGACTTGATTCACACTTTGTGTTTGTCTATCAGTCTGTGGAGGATTCGCTATAGATAGTTTAGCTTCAACACCAAGGAGCTTGCAAAGATTGTTCCAACACTTGGATATAAACTATGGACCTCAATCAATGACAATATCATTAGGCAATCCATGAAGCCTAAAGATGTATCTAAGAAAAAAATATAGCACTGGGTACACCTATGATTGCCTTGATAGTCGGAATTAAGTGTGCCATCTTTTTAAATATATCCACTATAATAAGAATGACATCATACTTATCGGAATTTGGTAGATCTATGATGAAATCCATAGATAATGAGTCCCATGGCCTATGTGGCATAGGTAAGGGTTCCAAGAGGCCATGAGGTTTATGTTGTGGTACATTAGATCTATTACAAGTATCATATGATTGTAACTATTCTTTGACTTCCTTCCACATTTGAGGACACCAAAAGTCCCTTACTATGAGTTCTATTGTTTTATTCACTCCAAAATTTCATGTTTCAAGGTTTTCATGAAGTTGTTGAAGTACTTGGATCTTGCACTTTCCTAGAGGTACATACAATAGATTTTTCCAGAATAGTAACCCATCCTTTTTGTGCAATTTATTTAATTATTGAATGTTTTCTTCTTGAAATTTTTGCTTCATGTTACAAAACAATTCATCTTGTGGTAGAGTCTCATGGATCAATGATTCAAGGTTGAATCTTCATCATGTATTTAGTATATAGCTACTAAGTAAAGATGCTCAAGCTTGAGTAATACACTCTCTTGCTGATCAAAGGCCTCTTTACCCTTCTTTGGTGCAAGGAAATATCTTAACAAGGCATCTGGCTGACATTTCTAGCATCCTGGATGATATGTGATGCCAAAGTGGAACTTGTATAAAAAGTAACTCCATCAAGATTGCCTTCTATTGAGGATGCGGATGGTCATACAATACTCTAGGTTCTTGTGATATGTATACACAATGACTTTATGAGTTGTTCCTTCTAGAAGGTTATATGAGTTATCAAATGTGTCCACTATGGCAAGAATTCCTTTATCATGGATTTCATAATTATTCTTTGGAGGGGGAAATTTCCTTGAATGAGCGATTGGATGTCAGTTTCCAACATCTCCATATTGGGATAGAATGGTCCCTAGGGTGCATTTTGATGCATCTATCTCTAGCAAAAAAGGCTTTCATGAAATAGGATGATTTAGATTTGGAGTAGTGGTGAATGTTGATTTCAAGTTCGGAAAGTCTTTTTTTACTTCTTTGGCCCATGAGAATTTTGCATTTCTTGTAAGCTTGGTAAGAGTTTTCACTATAATCTTTGATGCATATCCTATAAAAGATGGCAAAGCCTAGAAAACATTGGACATCTTGAATACGTGAAGGTGCTTGCCAACTAAGGATTTTCTCGATCTTCTTAGGGTCCATAAGGGTTACTTTCTCTAATACAATGTAGCCAAAAAACTCCACTTTTGTCTGATGGAAAGAGAACTTTCCCAATTTTGCAGATAATCCTTTTTCTCTTAGTTTCCTTAGGAATATGTTAACATGAGTCTCATGATCCTCTAGATTTTAGGAGAATATTCAGATATTATAGAGATATATTACCACAAAACCATCTAAACACTCTCGAAAGATATCATTCATCATATGTTGAAAATCAACTAGAGCATTTTTTAGTATGCTTTGGGCGGATATCTGCATTCTTCTTTTCAAAAACATCTTCAAAAGCTTGCACGTACTCGTCGCGTTCACTAAATCATATTTATTGGAATCTTGAGTTGGTATGGCATATATCATGTATGTTAGTTCCTTCCTTAGTGCATGTACGAAGGCTTTGGCTCCAACATATGACAGGTTCTTCTAGATATCACGATGAGAGATTTTATTCTTTTCTCAATTACTGTCTCGCTTATGTTTCTTTATCCAAGGCACTCCAATGATAATCAAATTTACTAGAATCAATATTACATTTAAACATGTATGGGAATCATGGTTACAAATGTGTACTCTTAATGGTTTCGTTTCCATTGTAATATCTCGAGATGCTAAAGTTCATCCATCTAATACTTTTGTTACTACTATTTTGTTCTTCTGAAGTATTGGAATTGTATGTTTCTTAACTAATCCTTCGTGGATGAAACATGAGGATGCTTCTAAATCTACTAGGCTATTAGGGAAAGGCTTTTCTTAGGCATGATTCACTTGATAGGGGTAGAACATGTTTCTATGGGTGTAGTTGGAATTATGACCCTTTCTTATATCATGGTCTAGCTCTATAGTCTCTTTTACAACTGGACTTTGTCCTTTCGCTGTTCCACAAGGGTGACTACGACTCTAGAGTTTGTTCTCTTGTTTGAGAAATTAACTACAATATGGCCAATGTTTCTACAATGGAGGTATAACTTGTTATCTCTCCTTCTCATTTCCTCTTGTGGTGTTAGAGGCTTGAATCTAGTTACATCTATATGCATACGTTCAGGCATAGAATAATCTTTAGGAGTGGGTTGGAAGGGTTTCCATTGATAAAGTCCTCCTTCTACTTGCTTTTCTTTTTTCCTTTCAAAAGCTTGGTTATCACATTGAATAGCTTGGGGTCACGTACTCATTCAATGCCTTAACATCATCTCTTAGTTCGGATCTAAATTCTCTTACAAAATAACCTTCGTGCCAAGTGAGATCACATATCAACTACCTAAATTTTGATGCTATAGGTAGGGGCTGGGAAATTACCTTTATGTAGCTTCGGAAGTTTGGTTTCTGCCACTCAACTTATGTGTGCATCTCCAAATGTGGTGGTGAGTTCTCGAATAAACCCCTCATAGTCCTAAAGTAGTGCCATGTTATTCTCCAAGATTGGAGCAAACCATGATAATCCTTGGCCACATATAAAGGTTCAAGTAAACCACACCATGGATGCCTCATCAAGGTATCTATTAGGTTGCATATAGATGTTCAATTTAACTTGCTGAAATCCACAGAGCTTTGTGTGATTCCCGTCAAACATTTTTGGCATGCAAATCTTGGGTTCCTTCATGAAGGATGAAATAGGCTATTGATTCAGTTGAGTACTTCCTTTGTTTGCTTGAGGATTCCTTATTTGTTCTTGTATTTCTAGGAGGCATGTGCCTACATGGACCAGATGTCCTAGCTCAACCTGTGTTTATTGATGAGTTAGGTCCTCGACTTGTTGCAAACTTAAATGTGATGCCATAATCTATTGATGAGTGTTCTCCATGATATTGGGCCTTCGATAGGAGCTAGTCTTTCCAATTATTAGGTGAGCATTAGATTGTGCCGTTTTACTAAACTCGATACGATTTTGGAATTAAACTTTTGATTACAAGATCACCCACATAGGAAAATAATACAAGAATATATAATTGATACAAGGAGTCCCATAACTCGAGATTGATAAGCATAAATAACTCAACTAGAGATGCTACAGAAGATCACACAACCCATGATTGTACTTCTGAAGGACGACCCCTAGATTTCAAGAACTCCCATCAAAGAGATGAACTAGATACAAGGATCACGTACTACAATATTAGAAGAGGACAACTGATAATGTCCAAGGAACAAGACTAGACAAGACTAGAACCTGAATCGAACTTGAAAGTACTTACTTGGTCATCATTGTTGATATATTTAGGTAGTGATGTGTGTGAACACACTAGGACCGCCGGGGCACTTTTTCCCTCTTTAGGAGGTTCTTTTCCCCCCGCTTGTATATACGTCTATTGCCCGAATGGGTTACTTATCTTTGTACATTCTCTAGTAATACATTCAGTATTGTGTGTTGTGCTCCAAGCTTCTTCTTCTTCCTTGTGTTGTTTGTGTGCTTGCGCAAACATCTATCTCCAACAATTGGTATCAGAGCAGGTTGTCGCTTCATCTAGGGCACCGTCGACACTCCTCTGTTTGCAGTCTCAGAATCGTACGAATTTTGGTAAGCATACTCAAGGTGTTTCGGAGATCAAAATAGCTTTGTTATGTGGTGCCAAAATCGCGATCTGAGCTCGTTTCGGCCTCCAAACGCACTATCGCAGTGCTTGTGCAGGCTATTTCATCTTTTTATGCGAAAGGTATATACCTGTTTCTGTTCGCCAGTATAAGCGTCTCAAAGTTTGCTACAGGTTTAGTAGAACTCCTCTAGGTAGTTCCATTCAACTTTTTGAGATACAGTCAATTTTCTGCATCAAGGTATTTTAGTCACCAGCCATGGCTCAAAGCAGTGATGTATTCCGTATGTTGGCTGTTGAGAATAAGTTGGATGGTACCAACTACCCATTGTGGGCTTATATGATGCGACATGCATTGGTTGCAAAAGGATTGTGGAACATTGTGAAGGGTGTTGAAAGATGTCCTATTACACCTGTAACGATAGGTACTGCGAATACAGGTCCTGGAGCTGATGAAGATGGTGTCGAAGATGATATTGTGCAGATTCTTGTTCGTGCCTGTTTCTGCTGCACCTACTGCAGAGCAGATTCATTGGGATGGCAGAGATGCCCAGGCACATGCATTGATAGCTTTGTCTGTCAAACGTGCCATTATTCCTCACATTCACTCTTGCAGAACAGCTAGGGATGCTTGGGATACACTTACCACATTGTACCAAGCTAGGAATGAGGCTCGTATTGCTTACCTCCGAAAACAATTGGAGAGTGAGCACATGAATGAAGGTGATTCTATGGATAGTTTCCTAACAAAGATCAAAGACTTGAAGGAACAGTTGATTTCTGCTGATGAGGTTATACCAGATAGCTCGCTTGTACAGACCGTTCTGAATGGTCTTCCTGACTCATATCAGAGTTTTGCTTCTACTCTTCGGTTGATGATGAAAGGCAATTTGAATGCCTTATCATTTGAGGAGTTAGTCTCTGTTCTGTTGTAGGAAGATCAGTCCAGGCAAAACAGGTCCATTATGCGAGTTGCAGATCAAGCTTTCCTGGCTAGTAAGAAGGGCAAAGGAAAATGGAGCTCTTCAACTAGTAAGCACAAATATGCCAATTCTACATATTCGAAGAAAGAAGATAAAGATGAGAAGAAATCAGAAAAGTAGAAATTGTTTTATAGGTATTGTAAAGGGAATGATCATATCCTAAAGAACTTTCCAAAACTGGCTACTAAAGAGGCAAAGAAGAAAGAGGCTGGAATGGTTGTTGCAGAGGCCTCTACACCAAAAAGAGAGTCTGCAAATCTTGTCCAGGAAGAAGAATGGGCATTTACTACTGTCTGCAGTTTTGACCCATCTTCTTATGATCAGTGCATGTCTGCATTAGACTCAGACGTTTGCCAGTATTTTGACAGTGGGGCAAGCAAACATATTACCTCGCAACATATTTTCTTCTCTTCACTTGAGCCTGCCCCTACAGGGAATACTGTTACATGCACCAACAACTCCTCTTATCTTGTTATGGGAGTTGGTAAGATCATTTTGACTACTGCTGATGGTAGTTCTTTCACTTTGTCAGATGCTTTATTTGTGCCAGGGATCAAAAAGAACCTGTTATCAGTTTTTGGATTAGCCAAGATTGGCTTGGTTGTGAAATTTGTTGATGATAGGTGTACAGTTCATGATCTGTCAAATGGCAATGTGATTATTGCTTCTGGCATTTTATGTCGTGGGCTGTATAAGCTCATAGACTACGAAAGATCTGAAAATGATTTGGCATGTGTAGTAAAAAATTCTCAGGCTATGTTAGATGCAAAGCTTTGGCATGCACGCTTTGGTCATCTGAATTTTGCTAGTTTGCTACGCCTACAGAAATCTGAAATGCTGTCCTCTTTGCCCAAACTTAAGGCACCTAGAAAACATGTTTGTGAAGGTTGTATTTTGGGCAAAATGCAGCGTTCCTCCTTTCCAAAAGATGGTTCAATTCGGGCTACATAAAAATTGCAACTTGTACATAGTGATGTTTGTGGTCCTATGCAGACACCCTCTTTTGGAAATTACCTTTACTTCGTGACTTTCATCGATAATTTTTCCAGGCATGCATGGTTATATCCACTCAAAGCAAGGTCCGAAGTGTTCATGTGCTTCAAACAGTTTTTGGTTTTGGCTGAAAATCTGTCAGCATGTAAAATGGGCACCCTCCGTTCTAATCGAGGGGGGGAATATATGTCTTCTGATTTTAATGCATTTCTGGCTGAATGTGGGATAAAACACCAGTGTACAGTTCCGTATACAACTCAACAGAATGGAGTTGCTGAATGAAAGAACAGGTCACTCATGGAGATGGCGATGTGCATGGTCAAAAGTCAGGCTTTACCACATAGTTTCTGGCTTGAGGCTGTCATGTGTGCATCATATGTAGTGAACAAGTGTCCCACTAAAGCACTGCACTCTATCACTCCATATGAGGCTTGGCATGACCGCAAGCCATCTGTTGCTCATCTGTGTGTTTTTGGTTGTTTGGCATATGCACTAGTGCCTGAACAACATCACAGAAAATTGGATGATAAGGTAGTAAAATGTATTTTTGTTGGGTACAATTCTGAAAGTAAAGGCTATCGTCTATATCATCCACAGACTAAACGCATTCTGGTTAGCTGTGATGTTGTCTTTGTGGAAGATGCTATTCAGCCATTGCTTTCATGTACTAAGGAGACATCCGTTAGCTCTAAAGACATGTATGATACTTTGATGCCTCTTTTTACAGGTGGACAGTCTAGTGCTGGTCCTAATAAGGCAACTTCTCAGCCTTTGCAGGTTTCATATGATGATGCAGATCATTCCATTTCTGATGCAGATTTACATGATGCACTTTTTGGTGAGAGAGCTGATATTGAGCAAGCAAAAACTATGCCAAAATGGCTGGTGCAGACTTTGCATGATAGCAAATTAGATGCACCTCTGTCATATCGTACTCGTTCAGGCTCTCATAGTGCCTCCTTTGCATCAGATTGCTATGCTATGGCTATGTCTAGTCTCTGTGATGAGAATGAGCCTGTTTCTTTTGATGAAGAACAGAATTCAAAAAATTGGATGCCTGCTATGCAATCTGAATATGATGTTATAATGAAGAATGGTACATGGGCTTTATGTGACTTGCCTCCTAGCAAGAAGGCCATTGGCACTAAGTGGGTATACAAGCGGAAGCGTAAACCTGATGGTACAGTTGACACGTATAAGGCTAGGCTTGTTGCAAAGGTTTATGCGCAGGAAAGAGGCATTCATTTTGATGACACCTTTGCACCTACATGCCGATGACTACTATTCCGAGCATTTGTGCACTTGCATCCCATCATGGTTGGAATGTACATCAGTTGGACATTAAAACAACATTTCTGAATGGTGACTTGCATGAAGAAGTGTATGTTTTTCAGCCCCGTGGCTTTGTGTAGAAAGGGCATGAAAACCAGGTGTGCAGGTTAAAGAAGGCATTATATGGTTTAAAGAAAGCACCATGTGCTTGGTATGAGAAGATACATGCCTATCTGGCTGCACATGGTTTTGAGAACAGTCCAACTGAAAGCACCTTATATGTTAAGCATGCTAATGATGTCACGCTTCTGATCATTGTTGTCTATGTTGACGACATGTTGCTCACTAGTCCTATTGAGAAGCATATTGCTGATTTCAAGGCTCATTTGCATGCCTCATTTGAGATGTCTGATTTGGGGCATTTGCATCATTATATGGGCATTCAGATTATGCATGTTGATGGTGGAATGGCTTTGTGTCAAACGAAATATATTGACACATTATTGCAGCGTTTTGGCTTTGAAAACTGTAAGCCTATTGCCACTCCTATGGAGACAGGTTTACTATTGAGTCTTCATGATGCTGGAGACGCATTTGATGCTGTTCTCTATCAGCAGGCTGTTGGATGCTTGATTTACTTATGCATTACTCGGCCAGATATTCAGTTTGCTGTCTCACAGATGAGCAGGTATATGCATTGCCAAGGAGTCACACATTGGAAGGCAGTTAAGCACATCTTTCGCTACTTGAGTGGTACTCGGCTACTTGGGTTATTTTATCCCAAGGGGGGATCACTACCACCAGATTTGCATGCTTTTTCTCACTCAGATTGGGCTGGTTGCTATGACACTCATGTGTCCACCTATGGTTTTTGCTTCATGTTTGGTAGCTCATGTATATCTTGGTTGAGCAAGAAGCATCCTACTATGGCCACTTCTAGTTGTGAGGCTTAGTATAGGGCAGCTTTCACAGCGACCGTTGAGTGTGAGTGGCTCAGATGCCTTATGGCTGATTTGGGTGTTGGCTAGTCTTCTGCCACCACCATCTTCACTAACAGTGAGAGCGCATTGGCAGTTGCGAGGAACCCTGTGTTCCATGCTCGCACTAAGCACATTGAGGTGCATTATCACTATGTCCGGGATAGGTTCTCTACTGGGGAGATCAGCTTGGCATATGTGCCCACGTAGGAGAACATTGCAGATCTTTTCACAAAGGCTCTGCCTAGGGAGAAGTTTGAAGCTTTCCGCAAAGCTTTGGGCTTACTTCCTTTTGTGGAGTGATTTCCACATAGCTTGGCACTTCCTTATACATGAGTGCCAACTCCTTGTTCACCGCATCACTCCCAGGGGGAATTTGTTGATATATTTAGGTAGTGATGTGTGTAAACACACTAGGACTGCCGGGGCGCTTTTTTCCCTCTTTAGGAGGTTTTTTTCCCCAGGCTTCTATATACGCCTATTGCCCTAATGAGCTACTTATCTTTGTACATGCTCTAGTAATACATTGAATATTGTGTGCTGTGCTCCAAGCTTCTTCTTCTTCCTTGTGTTCTTCGTGTGCTTCCGCAGACATCTATCTCCAACAATCATGGCTCCTTGAGATCCCAAGACTAGAATCGGCAAGACTAAGGATAAATGTGGTGTAGCTCAAGCATAAGCACCACCTCCTTTACTTGTCAATCCACGGAGACGTGAGGACCGGTATGAAGACCATGAGTGAGTGAAGGCACAAGTGCGTGAGTGAAAGCACACAAACATGCACACACATACACACACACGCGCACAAGGTAAGATCAAAGAGAGGAACAATGGAACGCTTCAATTGCAAAAGAGTTCTCTTACAAAAGCTCTATTCTCTAACAAGCTTACCTCAAAAATGAGCTCTCTAGCTCTTTTTATAGTTTTTGGACTAGCTTTGGCCCTGTTCAGACCTAGTGTCCAGCCTAGTTAAAAATTAGGTTCCAGGGCTTATTTGAGGGCTCAAACAAAGTCTAAAAATTATGAAAATTGGTAGGATGATAGTTCTAATGCTCCTCAAGCTCAAGGACTCCTCTGCTTGAACAAAATGGAGTTACAAAAATAGAAAATGGTATTTACAATGGTTTTTAGTGATGAAAATCACTATTTTTGTAGGGGATTCTTCATCGGTTTAGGAAAATATGTGCCTTGTGCACGGCCTTGTAATGTAGCCCTATACACGTTTACTTGGAAAATGCATTGGAAGAAGTATGGTGCAAAAATTGAGGTCTTGAGCGAAGTGCTCAAGGGTATGCCGACGAAGAGGTTTCCTAATCTATCATGGTTATGGTGTTTCCAGAGTAAGGATACTTACCATGGTGAAGGTCAATCGATGTTTATCTCTTCATGTTGCGCTCCCGGCATTTGTGATGGACATTGTTGATGAATATCCGTGTTGAGGATCCATTGATGAAATTCTTTGAGTGCCTCGTCCTGTCTGTTCTCTTCAAAGCAACATTTGCCAAATATTGAGAATTGAATTTCTTTATATTCCTTGACAAATGACATTGGGTAACTACACCAAGCTTGGTTTCACATATTCTCTTTAGCTCACCATAAGCGGAGTTTTCTCATCCAGTATACATACAAAGGTTTGCATGGTACCAGAACTACCCTTTGCCGATATCTCCCTGGATGCTCTCGTACATGCAATAGTTAAGCATCTCTCAAGTCGCGGGCCATCGAGATCTTTCCTCCTAACAAGGTAAGGGGAAAAAAAGTTGTGGATGCCATGTTCCTGTCAAGTTCTTTACGTCAACCAGATAAAGGAGCAATAATATCATCTACTAATCGAGACACACTTCTATCAAAGCTGATAAATGTCCAGTAATCAATGGTTCCACCTTCAACTAAGCACGAATCATTCATGTTCCATGAGCCAATCCTTGGAACAAGCTCTCTCTCTCTCTTTTCTCCTTCTCTCTCTTCTTCTTCTCCTTCTTTTTTTTTTTTTTGCGAAAGAATGTCACAAAACAAGAAGACAAAAGTTAGTATCAATAAAAATATTTGAGGTATGTCAATGTGCTCTTGTGCTTGGGATTCTCAAGTGTGTCTATGCACGGCCGCATAATTTGGCCCTATATTAATGCATACTTTTGAAGTGCATGACCTGAATGGTGCAAAAGACAGGGTTGTGCAAGAATCACATGGTTGTCACTCGTCGAGGCTTTCAATGTTACTTGTAGATTTTGATGTCCGCTTTGGTGGAGGTATCCATTGAATCTGGAAGTGAGGTAATCCTCCTTATTGGGGTCCATCTTAGAACAGCATTTGGCACTGTAGAGATCACTTCAAGCGTCTTCATCTTTGGATGCTTTCTGAACTATGGTATCCAGTGTGGTTGGCGCTTTGGTTCGGTGTAGGCTACTTGTACTTTTGGCTTCCAAACCCATACTCTTTTTGCATGTCTTCCTACTGTGGTTGAAGATGTGATTTGATCTTCTTTCAATCTTTGTATGCGGTTCTTACCCTTTTCTCTTTATGGCATCTTGGTTGAGACCTTTCGCATGTGGGAGAACATAGGTTGTTGTGGATGTAAGAGCTTCTTAGGTACCCACATCTTTAATCGCCCTTGTTGAGCTGCAACTAATGTCTTAGGCACCCAAACTTGTTGGATACCTTGGATACCTTGTTGGCTTTCCTGGATGGGATTTGTAGGGGCAAGGCTGGTGGTTGCTCTCCTTTGCATACCCAGATCTGCTTTATGCTCGGAACTTCTTTCTTATCGAATGGTGTCTTTCTATTTGATGTAGCAGTTGTCGTGAACGGTTGTGTTTGCCTGTGTGGTGGACTCACTACTGGCTACTTGATTCTTTGGAGAAGAGGAAAGATCCACCCGCCTTCGAACCTGTTCTTCCACGATTGACTCCTTCTGCATCATAGAGATTCTCACACATACAACATCTTCTTCTATCTGATTAGTCTTAGAAGAATTAAGAGAGTGTGTGGTGCCATGATCTAGAAGCATGCAGTTCTCTAATTCTAATGTAATGCATTGTTCATGTACCCAAACTTGAAGAATTTGACTTCTTAGGTTTAAGTCAACTGCATGGTCATAGATCCAATCTTGACCCAAGACAAGTTTTCTAAGGTTCTCATCTTGACACACTAGCACTTTGACTTTCATTGGAACATCTTGAAGGTAGATGGGAAGTTCCACCTTGCCCAAACAAGGGGTTTCCACACCTCCCAATCCTATGAGATAAGCTTCTATGGGATTGATGTTCAACTGCAAGTCTTGGCAGTAGGAAAGTCGAACTGCACTACTTGCTGCACCTGAGTCAATCAATGCTTTCACAGTCCTTGCACAATTTCCTTGTCCTATCTCTTTGTTCACAAATGGACATCGGTCAATAACTGGAGAAGTCGCTATGCCTAATTTTTGGCACATATCCATGTGATATTTTGGGGCGTTTGAGTTGACATCTAGGCCTAGTCGCCTTAACTTATTTTGCCTTATGTGCTCTCTAGCCTCTGCTTATGCTTCTTCTCTGACTCTCATCTCTTCTTCTTTTCACTTCTTAGTAGTATTGAGTCTCGTAACCATATCCTCTACAAGAGGTTCTTGGTATAACTTGACTCTACATCCACTAATATAGTTGGGCAAGATATCACCTTCTAAAGTAGCCAATTGAACTGCACCACTAGTGGAAATTATGTTAATGATCATGGGTCTGTATCCTCTTTTTTCCAACTTATAGTGTGTAAACCAACACTAGATCTCCCTCTTTCAGTCCCTTATC
This sequence comes from Ceratopteris richardii, assembly GCA_020310875.1. Taxonomy (NCBI): domain Eukaryota; kingdom Viridiplantae; phylum Streptophyta; class Polypodiopsida; order Polypodiales; family Pteridaceae; genus Ceratopteris; species Ceratopteris richardii. The sequence continues at coordinate 113,137,236 of CM035422.1, read as the reverse complement.
CTTGATTTGTGCATCAAAGTATGCCTTTTGCCTTTTCTTTGCAGCATAGATACCTGCTGCCCTGCGTACCCTTGTCTCACCTAAGCGTTCTAGATCAAAGATCCTAGAGGACAATTCATGTCCATTCCACTCATGCTCTTGTGCTATTTTTAAAGCTGTGATTAAGAAATCTAACGGTAGTACAACATTCTGTCCAAAGACCATCTGAAATGGGGTGGCATTGAGTACCGTTTTGTAGGCAACTCGATAATCCCAAACAGCATGATGAAGCTGTTTATCCCAATCAGAGCGTTTATTATTCACTAATTCTGTCAACACATTACATAGGATTTTATTCGTGCTCTCGGCTTCTCCGTTAGCTTCTGGATGATAGCGGGCAGACTTCTTATGTATCACCAAGAATTCTTGGAGAAGATGTTCAATGACTTCATTCAAGAAGTGTGTACCCATATGACTTACTAACTCTATCGGTAGTCCATATCTAGTGAACACATTCTCGAATAAGAACTTAGCCGTTGTCTGAGCATAATTCTTTGTGGTGGCTTTGACTTTGACCCACTTTGTAAGGTAATATGTGGCTACAATAATATACTCTGCATGGGAGTTTCTAGCTAGGGGGTTAATAGGACCTATGAAGTTTATGCCCCACTTTGAAAATGCACGTCCTCCGATCATTGGCCTCAAAGGCATCTCATCTTTTCTAATTGGATATTGTGCACGTTGGCATGTTTCACATTTCTTCACATAGGTATGAGCATCCATATGAAGAGTGGGCCACCAAAGTCTTGAGAATAGAATGGTCTTGATTACTCGATGAGGACCGAAGTGTCCACCTGCAACACCGTTCTGTGCAGTTTCTAAGACTTTTAAATAGTCTGATTCATGAATGCACAGTCTTAAGTAACCATCTTTGCCTCTTCGCTATAGGTTTTCTCCTACTAAGGCATAGCCTTGAGCCTCTTGCTCCATGCTTCTTCTTCTTGCTAGACTAGCCTCTTTGGGTAATCTTCCCGATCTCATAAACTCTACCAATGGAGCACTCCAATCTAGAATTAATGATACTTGATAAAGGGTCGCATGCTCCACTGGTGGTCTCTCTCTACACATTGGACAATTCTTAATCCACTCATGTATTTCTTTGTCCATGCTAGGCCAATACACTCCCAAACATTTCAGATTTTGTATGTGCACTGTTTAGAATAATGATTTCCTAGCAATCCTTCATGAGCTTGTTGCAACCAACAACTATGTTCATCGTCCTCAACACAACAAGCTAACACACCCTCAGTATCTTGTTTGTACATGCTTCCTACCAATATGTGATATTTTTGTGATTTTACAATTTCTTCTTGTGATGTTTTCACATTCTTATTTGGAGGGCCGAAGGTTAGGACTGGTACCAACTTATTTGCCCATTTAGGCACAACTTCTAAATTGAACAGATAAGCATCAAGTGGGTCGTGTTGGTGTAAATCACAAGCCTACACATTTGGCTTGGAAGATATCATGAAGACTCTACATACATGAAGAACCATAGGAACATATGCTAGTGATTACTTACTACTTTACCTTGTTGTAAAAGTCAATTTGACTTAGAATCTTTTGTAATCACCTACCCAAATGATGCGTGGAAAAAAGTAGCTAACTTGATTGAGAGAAGGTCTCCAAACCTTTAGGAGCTTGATCATAGGGAGCCAAGAATTTGAATTTGAATTCAAATTCTTAGTCATCACATATAAAAGTGATCAAGAAAAGTCGCGAGATGAGAGATCACTTCCGAGCTTCATTCTACTGTCATTGAGTGTGTGTGAGGACTACATCATATCTTACACCTCTCTACACCATTAGGCAATGCTTGTCATGCCAATGGGATTGTACAGAAGTGTTAATTTATAGATACATTTACATCATTAATCTCTGTGTTCACTGCTTGTCTACTCCAAAGTCTGTCAACTTGGCAAGGGCATATCTCAGTCAATACTCCATCAAATTCAGTGATTCAAAGCTTGTTGGATTTAGATCAAAGTCATCCACATTCTGAAAAAGTTTAAATTGATTTCATTCAGCCAATTCAGAGAAATCGTCGTCGAGGTGCTCACTGGTCTATTTCTACTACAGTCCTAAAAAGTCGGGGGTATACCAAACTTTGCTCAATTAATTTCTCTGAGTATAGTTTGTCAGTTTACATCATTCCACTTGCAAATGGTAGCTTACTAAGTTAATTGAATACCCCTAGAAGGAATTTTATCAATTGCTACTGTGCTGGTCACACTGAGCAAAACATTCAGCAGGTATCTAGACCAAAATAGAAGGTTTTCTTGAGTTTATGACCTTCAAAGTTATCTGTTTTGATTCAATCATTAAATACAACATTTCCAAAGGACTTATAGGCTATTTCTTGGTGTCATTGGGAAGCTAAGGAAGTCTACTAATCAAGTCTGAAGCTAAAGAGGGCTGGTACAAAGCAGGTTTTAGCAGTACCTACTCAATCTCTTGGTGCATCCATCCATCTTTTCCACAGTGGTATCAGAGCAAATAAGGTAAAATGGGAGATGGGTTTCCTTCATTTATTGACAAATTGGACAGGAACAATTATCAATCTTGGTCTCTAAGGATGAAGACCTACTTACAAGGAAGGAGTCTCTATGGATACATCTCAGGAGATGAGGAATTGCCCTCATTCAAAGCAAGAGGATTGCCAACCAAGCAAGAACAAGAGAAGCTCAATACATGGTGTGCAAGGGATGCATTGGCAAGGTCTTATTTACTCAACTCTATATCTGACTTTCTTTTACCTCATATCAGAAATTGTAAGACTTCCCAAGAGACTTGGGAAACCTTTTCATCATATTTTTCCTCCAATACAAGGGCTAGGAAAAATCAGTTGTGGATTGAATTCACAACACTAAGGAAGCAACCTAAGCAAGCTGTTTCAGAATTTGTTATCAAGATCAAAGATGTTGCAGATCAGTTAGCAAGCATAGGAGAAGAGATTGAAGAGGAACAAATTGTAAGGCAGGTAATCAATGGAATCAAGGCTGATGACAAGTGGAAAAGCTTCACCACTGCAATGGATCTCTACATGGACATGCACACTCCATATCTCACAACTCTCATGGGACAACTATTTACACATGAAGCAAAGCTCACAAAGAATGGAGATACATCCAAAGGTAATAACTCTTCTGCCCTATATACTGATAAGAAGTCTAAGGATAAAGGTAAGAGTAAGAAGGTGGAAGATGAAAGCTCTACCTCCCAAGCCAACTATGCAGGGAGAGGTAGATCTTCAAGAGGCAGGGGCAGAGGAGGTAAGCAAGGTAGGGGGAGACCCTATAATTCATCACCATGTAACATTTGTGGTTTATCAAACCAGACCACAGATGAGTGTTTCAGGAATTACAAAAATCAGAGAGGAAGAGGCTACCAAAGAGGTGGATACTCTCAGTCTAGAGGAAGGTTCAACCATCACCAAGGCCACAACAACAACTACAACAACAATTAAAATGGTAACTACCAAGGACGATTCAGAAATAGAAAGGACTACAACAACTACACAGAGGAGCAGGATGACTCTCTCTTGATCATGAACATGACTTCAAAGTTAGGTACAAATGATGATCACTTATTTTATATTGATTCAGGGTGTTCAAATCATGTGGCTGGTAATGTGGCACTACTCTCTGATCTTGAGGAACCAAAAGCTAAGCATCAAGTCCAAATAGGTGATGATACAAAGCATTCTGTAATTAAGGTTGGAAATGTGAAATCTAGTGATGGTAATCAGAATTTGTTGAGCAGGGTACTTTATGTACCAACAATTACAAAGAACTTAATGAGTGTTGGTTAGATTGTAGAGAAAGGCTTGCAGGTCAGGTTCAATCAATATGGAGCATTTGTGGAGGACCTAAGACATGGTTTCAAAAGGATAGCTAAAGGAGAAAAATCAGGTAGACTTTTCACTTTTGAGTTGGAAGATACAAAGAACATTGCATTATACAGTTATAAGGATCAGACACTTTCAAAGCTTGAGATTTGGCACAAGAGATTAGGGCATATAGGAGAAAGGACCTTGAAGCAAATGTGCAGGGACCAATGTGTGCTTGGGATACCTAATGTATCCAAGCAACATATGATTTACAAGTGTGGTGCTTGTCAATTTGGTAAGTCTCACAGGTTACCCTTCTCCAAGAAAGGATATATGCATGAAGACTATCTAGAGCTTGTACACACAAATGTATGGGGACCTAGCAAAGACCCCTCAGTCTCAGGTTCAAGGTACTATGTGTCTTTTATTGATGACTATAGCAGATGGACTGTATTATACTTTATGAAACACAAGGATGAGGTGTTTAATTGCTTTAAAAAATATCTTGCATTAGTTCAAAATGAGACAGGAAGGAACTTGAAGAGGCTAAGGTCAGATGGAGGAGGTGAATACTTCTGAAATGAATTTGAGGACTTCTTGCAGGACAGAGGCATCAAAAGGGAAATAACAACAAGGTATTCTCCTGAACAGAATGGGGTAGCTGAAAGAAGAAATAGGTTAATTGTTGAGACAGCTAGATCTATGCTTAATGAGAAGAAATTACCTAACTATCTATGGGCAGAGAGTATTTCTACTGCCACCTATCTCATAAACAGGTTACCATCAAAATCACTTGATGGTATGAGACCTTATGAAGCTTGGCATGGTAAGAGACCATCATTAGATCATTGCAAAATTTTTGGATGTGTAGCATATGTACACATTCCTTCACAGGTAAGAGGAAAGCTAGATCTAAAGGCTGAAAAATGCATTTTCATTGGATATGATTTAAATCAAAAAGGTTACAGGTTTTATAACACTACCAATAAGGGATTTATGGTAAGGAGAGATGTAATCTTTGATGAGAATGATTCTTGGTATGAGAATGAATGGAGGAAGGTCAAACTACCCTATGATTTGGAAAAAGAATTTCCAAAACTCACAAAGGAGGAACCTACTCGGGATGCAGACTCAAGTTCAGATGATGAAGATACTATAAAACTTGAAGAGTTCAAGGCATGGAAGTCCAAAGGCAAAATGAAGATGAAGAAGCTTGAAGACATACCTGAATCTTCAACTCAATCAATCAGGAGATCTCAAAGAGAAAGCAAAAAAACTATCAGATATGGGTATGATACATCTCTTGTTACTAAACATTCAGTTTATCTTGCCAAGGATTTGTTAAATGAAGAACCAGGTTCATATGAAGAAGCAATCACAAAATCAGAATGGAAAGAAGCTATGGATGAGGAGATTGAAGCACTCAAGGAGAGTGATATATGGGAATTAGTACCCAAGAAGGACTCCATGAAGGTAATAGGATCCAGATGGATCTATAAGTTGAAAAGAAATTCTAATGGCATAATTAACAAGTACAAGGCCAGGTTAGTAGCCAAGGGTTTTGCACAAACCCAAGGCATTGATTATGAAGAAACATTTTCTCCTGTGGCCAAGATGCCAACAATCAGAGTGTTGGTGAGTGTGGCTGCATCAAAGAATTGGAACATGTACCAATTGGATGTCAAGAATGCTTTCTTGAATGGATGGATCTCAGAAGAGGTTTATATGTTACAACCTTCTGGCTATGAAGAGCCTAAGAAGGTAACTTATGTTTGCAAATTTAAGAAGGCTTTATAATGATTGAGGCAGGCACCTAGGGCATGGAATTACAGGCTAACTACATACCTCCAAGACCAAGGATTTGTTATGAGCAAGGCTGACACTTCTCTGTTCATTAAGAGAAGTAATTCAGAGGTAATCTATCTCTGTGTTTATGTTGATGACATCATCATTTTAGGTAATGATGTCAATGGAATCAGATACATCAAAAGTCAGATGATGAAGGAATTCAAGATCAATGATCTTGGATTATTGAAATATTTTTTAGGGCTTGAGTTAGTTTACACTAATTCAGGGATATACATTACTCAGAAGAAGTATGTACAGGACATGTTGAAGAAGTTTCACTTGCAGGATGCTAAAGCAGCAACCACTCCAATGGAGGTGAACCTAAAGCTAAGTGCCCATGAAGGTGATGAAGTCCAAGACATTACAGGTTATCAAAGTATGGTGGGTAGCTTGGACTATGCTACCTTAACTAGAATTGACATTGCATATGGAGTTAGTGTGCTAAGTCAATTTATGCACAAGCCAAGGATATTTCACTTAGAGACTGCCAAGAGAATATTGAAGTATCTCAAGGGTAAACAGAACCATGGTTTGTATTTTCCTTATACTTTAGATATTGATATAAAAGTCTATTCAGATGCAGATGGGGCAGGATGCAAGGATGATAGGAGGAGCACTTCAGGATACATTTCTTTTGCAGGTGACAAACCAATTTCATGGTCTGCAAAGAAGCAACCAACTGTTGCATTGTCTTCTACAGAGGCAGAGTATAGAGGGCTAGCTAATGCCACTCAAGAAGCAATTTGGATTAAGCTTTTGTATACAAAATTGGGCTTATATACTAGGCCTCCAATTATCTTTGGAGATAATACAAGTTTCTTCACCTTGCAGCTAATCCTATCTATCATGCTACGACAAAACACATAGAAGTACATTACCATTATGTAAGGGAGAAGTTGCTAAGCAAGGACATTCAACTGACTTATGTGTCAACTAACATGCAATGTGCAAATTTGATAACTAAAGCTTTGGATGGAACCAAACTTTGTAGGTTCAAATCTATGATTGGATTGCACGATATACTTGAAGATTGAGGATGAAGACTTAAGCCAAAATGTTTGGCTTGAGGGGGAGCTGTTGGTGTAAATCACAAGCCTACACATTTGGCTTGGAAGATATCATGAAGACTCTACATACATGAAGAACCATAGGAGCATATGCTAGTGATTACTTACTACTTTACCTTGTTGTAAAAGTCAATTTGACTTAGAATCTTTTGTAATCACCTACCCAAATGATGCGTGGAAAAATGTAGCTAACTTGATTGAGAGAATATCTCCAAACCTTTAGGAGCTTGATCATAGGGAGCCAAGAATTTGAATTTGAATTCAAATTCTTAGTCATCACATATAAAAGTGATCAAGAAAAGTCGCGAGATGAGAGATCACTCCCGAGCTTCATTCTACTGTCATTGAGTGTGTGTGATGACTACATCATAGCCTACACCTCTCTACACCATTAGGCAATGCTTGTCATGCCAATGGGATTGTACAAAAATGTTAATTTATAGATACACATTTACATCATTAATCTCTGTGTTCACTGCTTGTCTACTCCAAAGTCTGTCAACTTGTCAAGGGCATATCGTAGTCAATACTCCATAAAATTCAGTGATTCAAAGCTTGTTGGATTCAGCTCAAAGTTATGCACAGGCTGAGAAAGTTTGAAGTGATTTCATTCAGCCAATTCAGAGAAATTGTCGTCAAGGTGTTCACTCTTCTATTTCTCCTACAGTCCTAAAAAGTCGGGGGTATACCAAACTTTGCTAAATTAATTTCTCTGAGTATAGTTTGTCATTTTACATCATTCTACTTGCAGATGGTAGCTTACTAAGTTAATTGAATACCCCTAGAAGGAATTTTATCAATTGCTACTGTGCTGGTCACACTGAGCAAAACATTCAGGAGGTGTCTAGACCAAAATAGAAGGTTTTCTTGAGTTTATGACCTTCAAAGTTATCTGTTTTGATTCAATCATTACATACAACATTTCCAAAGGACATAGGCTATTTCTTGGTGTCACTGGGAAGCTAAGGAAGTCTACTAATCAAGTCTGAAGCTAAAGAAGGCTGGTACAAAGCAGGTTTTAGCAGTACCTACTCAATCTCTTGGTGCATCCATCCATCTTTTCCAACAGGTCGTCTGACACTCCTTGAGGTGACTCTCCTGAAGTAATGCGAGAAAGGTGATCTGCCCGGAGGTGGGTTTTACCTTTCCTGACAACAACTTCAAAGTCATATTCCATTAGTAAGAGGAACCATCTTACTAAGCGTCCTGTATTACAAGGTTTATTGACCAAATAAAACAAAGCTTGATGATCAGTGAAAAACTTGAACTTGTTGGCCAATAAATAGTGCCTAAACTTCTTCACAGCATATACCATGCCTAACCCTTCTCGCTCGGTTGTGGTATAATTTCTTTCAGTTGGGTTTAGTTGTCTACTGGCATATGCTATGGGCAAATCTAAATTCCCTTCACGTGTGGGTTGTGCTAGCACACATCCGATGGCATGATTGGAGGCATCCAAATGGACATGGAATGGCTTACTCCAATCTGGGGTTGTCAATATTGGTGCTTTGCACAAACGTCTTTTTAGCTCATTGAAGGAGTTCTCGCATTCGTCGTTCCACTCAAAATTAGACAACAAGGCATAAAGGGGTCTAGCTATGATCGCGTTGTGGTCGAGATTCGAAGACCACGCCTATGATTTGATCGGAAGGAGTGGCTCTCATATGCACATTGCTTTTCAAATATGTTGGATTAGCAGTAAACAACCTTCAAAACCTGGAACGCTGCTTGGTTGTTCTTTTCCCATATTTCTCGTATATCTTGGCTACAAGTTGTGTTCATTTACATGGGCGTGGACATTGTCATTGAAGATCTAAGCTGGGCTCATGTTGGTTTCATAATTTTTTTGGATTATCTTTATGCTTATCGCAAGAGTTGCAAATGTATTTCCTTGTGCTTATTTAATCAATTTGATAAGTACTTTGATTTTCATTCTGGAATGGCTGAAATGGGGACTCACGTGATGCCCTAAAGGGGCATATCCGGAAGTATTTTTGGGCCATTCTTGAAGGATTTTGTGAAAAAGGCCGCATGAACTGCTAAAAGAAAAAGAAAAGCAGACATCGAGAGAAGAGGAGGCATGTCTGGGAGCTAAGGGGCGCATATGCAGAGGTTGGGCAGATTATGGAGACCAATTTGGATACTTAGAGGATCGCTTCCAAATTGATGGGGGGGGGTACGCAGATGATCTGAAGAGGGAAAACTCATGATCTGAAGAGGGAAGACGCATGATCTAAGAGAGGCCAATTTCATCAGGTGTATCGGGCAGAATCGAAGGGAGTAAGAATCTGAAGGGAAATCCGCTCGGCAATTTTTTTTTACATAGTGTAACAGAGGATATGAGCCAACTGCTGTCAAATTAGTCTACAAGAATTCGGCATCCGCAAGGAGTGGAGGACCTGGACGCTGAAGATGTTTTGGAGTAACGACTTCCTTGCGCTGTCTATCGATAAGAACTGGAGCATTAAAGAGCAACCGATTATGGAAGGATGAGAAAGGAAGCGCGGAGTCAAGGCCGAGAGGATTGCAAAATTGTGCAGAGCAGAAATTGCATATTGGAATCTGCGTTGAGCTGAAGAATATCAATCAAAAGAAGAAGTCTGTAAGTGTTTATGGTCAATCTTTACATTCATTCAGTTAGCGTAGGTGTACAGATATAGTTTGATCAGAGGAATAGAGGGAACAAGCGGAATCTGAGGGATGCGCAAGAGCTTCTTGTCGATCTATATTCAAGCACCTCAGATCATAACGTTATCGAAGAAAAGGATACTTTTCCCATGGATTATATGCAAGAGTCTGATGATAGCGCTGTACACCAACTTTTGGTAATTTCATGAATGTTAATGGACAAGCTTCCTTGAAATTAGAGCATTACATATATTTATTGTGCAAGTAGAATTTGAAGCGTAAACAAAGGCCATACATACAATATTGATAGAGATGATTTGGACGTATGCTGACAAGAATGAATTTATCAATCTTGTGTTGATCGATCTTCACAGTAGATAGTTTTTGATGTTATCGTGTTTGCAAAGTCGAATAAAATTAGCATAGGTGTGTTAACATTATAATTGAAAAAGGATAATGCAAGACTAAGTGGCGCATGTATCACTACTGTACTTGACTCCATTGATAGCAGAATCATACGTCAGATGCCATTAATAATAGCAGATTGGAGTTAAATGTTATGCATATAAAACAAAATCATCTGTAATTGATTTCTCTGTTGTGAATCTTGCAATGATCATGGCAATTTAAGCCATTTATTTGACCGTGGTTGATTCTTCCTAGTGAATAAATAACGTCTGATTCTACAACATTTGTCAATCTGATCTGACCTTGAACTGCAGCAACAGTGCTTTATGAATTGCGCTATTTCTGACTGAAGGAGATTATAACTAAAAGGAATTGTTTTGCTTTGAGTAAATCATACGACAACGGAGAACCGCTATGGCTTCTTCTTCATGCTAATCAGATGCAAAACGAGTTGATGTAAGTTTTAGTTTTCATTATATAGTTATCATAAAACTGTTATGCAGTAATACCATATTGTGCTGATCAAAATTTTATACTGATGCTCTCTGAACTTTTGAATTGATTCCAAATTTGCTTTGATTGATAGGACAGTCATTGAGATTTCCCCGTTTTTCTTGGTTGTAGTGACTACGTAGTTAGTTTCATATGCGTAAAGCTGACAGCTCATTCTGTGGGCTTCCTCAAATTTGAACAAAAGTTTAACATATATGTACTGAAAACAGGAATTGGTACATAGTTAACAACATGGAATTTTTGTTGTGAGATATTTACAGTAACTAATTTCTTTTGATCTTTGTCTATGCAAAATGAAACATGGTTCGCTGTTATGGAAACGTTTGAAGGATGAAAAAGCCCAAGTGCGACCCCAACTCTCACGTGTTCTAACTTGGGGTTTTCTACGTGATTCATATGCATCTTAAACTTTGTGCATAACTCACTGCGTCAACTATATATTAAGAGGTTCATGATCGGCATATATATTTTCTTCTACTTATTACCTTTTACTCATGATCGGTCCAGAGAAGTTTGGTATCTAAGTCACACATTATATATATTGATTCTTTTAAGAAACTGTTACAATGACTTACTTTGTTGAATGTTATCGAATCAAACAAGTATTGCAGGTCAATAATAAAGATTTTTCTCTTGTTAGTTACGCAGAAAAAGTAGACTGCAATAAGTTGACTATACAAATGGAAATTATGATGCTGATGAGATAAGTGAGTTCAATTCAGTGAAGACACTTAGAGCATATCTTAAGTAAAACTCATGTTCTGAAATGAACTTCTAAAGCTTTTTATTTGCAGAGGCCTTCTTTACTTTGATACCGCACTCGAATTGTGGTTTGGAGTCTTCTTTGTTTCTAGTAGTTGTTTAAGTGATCACCAAAATTCTAAACTCATCTCCTAATTTCATCTAAACTTTTCATTCTTAATAAAAGTGTAACTCAAAATCCAAGTGGAGCCCTTTGCTATCCTTTTACCCTCCTTAGCATGAATCTGCGCGACATACCTGGTGAACCCGACGTGAAGGGAGGGGGTGAGTGAGTTATAGAGCCACAAAGATTAGCATAATCAAAATGGAAGAAATCCTAGCTCAATTCCTACGATTTCAAGAAGAAGATAGGCGTCAAAAAGCCATCCAATCACTTCATGAACGTCTAGTCAATCGATGTGGCTTTTTCAATGGAAAGAATGTCTCAAAGTTCTGCAAAGAATATGAACTCGAGGCCAAATATCTAGGTGTCGGACTAAGTCCGATGACGGAAAAAGAATTATGTGAAAACTTTATCTATGTGTCGGATTACGACGTGCGAGACCAAATAATGCGAATAAATCAAACGACATGGTCCCAATACAAAGCGACACTCCTCAAGCAGTTTATGCTAGAGGATCTTGATAAAGTAACTCGTAGATCTTTCCTGAGGTGGGTTCATATGCCCAAAGACCAACCAATTCTTGAGATCAAAGAAGAGTTTGAGCGACAATATGATGATCTTTCTGAGCACGATAAGAGGTGCATAAGTCATGAAAGGGTGTCGTTGTTTCTTCGAACAATCGATGTTAATGCCCGAGAAGAACTAATTCCGCTTCTACAAGATATGGACTCGGACTCGGGGCTCATAGAGGATTGGATGCTCGTCCATGAAGCTGTGATGAAATACGTAAAGAAACAACAAACAATAGAGAAATTTCTAAATGATTGGAGAACAGATCTTCAAACAGATGAAAATTATAACCATGTTCCAAGCATTTTACCAATCGTGGATAATGTTCAAGTCCATGAGGTTGTAGAGACCCCATTTGGGCATGAAGTAGATATGCATGGGCTTAATATCCATAGTGATGATGGGAAATATGAAGAAACTTCTAAAAGTGCGATCGATGTAACCTCAAAGGTTACAAGGTGCCAAGAGCCCCTAGACTTCTTTACAATGATTATATCTTTAGGTGCCATAAGTGGACAAAGCCCGAAGATGGGAGGATCAAAGGAGCAAGTGGAAGCTAATCAAAATCAAACCAAACAAACAACAAACATAAAACAAAATAAAAACCAACAAAACCCAACAAGAAATCAAGATGAAGCTTCCTCTACTCCGATAAACTCCTCACATCGAATAAAAGATAATCAAACAAATCAAGAAACATATCAAGATGCAAACAAAGAGATAGAGATATCTAGAAGGCTCATAGGTGACCAAATGGAGATAAAAGATGAGATACAAGTAGAGAACCTAATAAATATGTCTAAAGATCGAGCTCGAGATGCATCCTTACGTGATGACATCGGGCAAGATGTGGAGTATGATTGGATGTCACTTGATGGTGATGATCCCTTTCTAACACAAGATTCGGATAGAACTTTTGATCTAATGTCTGAATTACATGAAGGAACTCCCATGGAACATGATGTTGAATCTAAGGACCTGTCAATAAAAGATCCGATGGGTAAGAAAATGGATATGCAGGAATCCACATTATACATGCATACAGAGATGCAAGAAAATGAACCTACTTATATGAAGGAGGACATGCAAATAATGAGTCCTCTAGAGATTGAAATGTGTGATGACGAAGATGAGTATGATGCTAATCTAGAGGATGTACAAATGATAAGCCCTCTAGATAGTGAAATGTATGGCGATGGTGATAAGCATGATCCTAATCCTACCGATAGTCTAGATCAAGATCAAGATACTGATATTCTTTTGAGCGATGTCACATTGGACAAAGATCCTACACATAAAAAAGAGGACAAGTTGGATGGAGTTCAAAATAATGATATGTATGTAAATGATGCCACATTCCATGAAGAGAGAAATATGAATGAACATGAGGAGGATGAGAAAATACCATTGATCATTCCTCTAAATACTGATATGTATGTCAAAAATAATCATGTTGAGTTGAGTCCACACGTTGAAGAAATTGAGCATAAAGTGGCAGATGAAATGTTTATTGTGACATATGATAAATCTGATGTGTGTATTGGATCGAAGGATATTCAATATAAAACTATTAAGTCAAACAATTGCATTGATAAAGCTCGAGCTGATTTGGATGCATATGTTGAGATTCTCATACATGATGAGATTCTTGAGCAAGAATCAGTGATTGAAGAATCAATGCTTGAAGAAGGTGGACTAAGTACATCCTCAGAAGAGAACGAGCAAGAATCGATGGAGATGGATGTAGAATCCTGTGATGACATTTTGGATAAAGAAATTGAAGATCAAGATTTTCTTGATTATGAGGATATGGATTCCATTCACATTGAGGGAGAAATATTTTGGAAACATAACAAAGACAATGATGAAGAGTTCCTGGAAAGACTAGAACAAGAAGCAGATACCATAATTAATGGGACTCAAGTAGAAAGGAATCATGATAGATTGGAAGAAAAAACTGATTATGTATTATCATCCGAGCATGATGTTCACTTCTACTTGATGAAGGAATTGAATGAATCTAATCAATACGTTTATTTCGATGAAGATGAAGAACATATTCGAAATGATGCAATTGAAGATATTTCCTCAAATGATCCCAAGCATGAAATGAATCAAAATCCATGCTTGCATGGAATTTTTAAAGATGATTTAAGCATATTAAAAATCAACACTCTATATTCATGTGTGTTTGACTCATCAAGAGTAACCTCACATGAGAGGATCATGAATAAAGGAGACTATGCCCAAACGATTGAAACATGGATGTTTGAATTTTCTAAAAGCTATGTATGCCAGTCGAGCCTACAAGGAATGGACGAGCAAATGAAATGGCTTGTCTACATATCTAATCTTTTTAAAAATGATTCACGGATTGATGCGATCCAAAGGTGGCTTCTTAAGAAGCACAGTTTCTTTGGTGACCATATATCAAGGGAGATGGGTTTGAAGGAAAAAACCCTAATAAATGAGAATTAATAATACCATAAGGAAATTTGTAAATAAAAATGTATATATCTTGTGTTTTTTGCTTTAATCTTAAGATAGATAGAAGAAACCAAATAAAACTAAAAATGCAAGAAATTAAAGTGGGAACACCTATGGTAATGAATGCATGTTGGATGAGTGGTTTGAAGTCAAAATAATTCAAATAGATATTTTTAATGTTCAAATAAATGAAGTTTTTTAATATGTGATTCTTGAATGTGATGCTACTAATTTCTCTTATGCAGTTTTGAGAACAGGTGTTGATATGGAGTTGATCGAAGATCTAGAGTTTTGAGAGATTGTATAGAGGCAACCACTTTCGAGTTGCATGCTTATGTTTTATTGCAAATGGTTTTTGAAGTTCTTTCATGGACTACATATGTATATAATGTCATTTTGATGTGATGTTTCTCATGATTTGTTTAGTTTCTATAAGTGCAGGAATGATCAAGCGAAGCCAACGGAGATGATGACTAAAGAACAAAGCCGTGAAAATCTTTTTCATTAGCTATCGTGCTTTAACCCTGATCTTTTCTTTGCACCATCTTTGAGATGCATTGCATGCCAAATATGCATGTAAAAATATATAGGAAACACGACTTTGAAATTCCGTAGAAGCACGTCCATCTGCACAATTAGATAGGTAAATATCATTGAAAAATAATAAAGCAAGTTTTGAGTGATAAGAGAGAATAGTTCTGAGTAAGGGAGAGTGATTGCATCTGTAAGAGAGTGGAGTTGTGAGTGATGTGAGCGTTGCTTAGATACCATAAAACCTTGATTTTTTGCACCATTTTTGTTTTCCTTCATGCACCTAACACATGCATAAATGAAATGTAAAGAGCATGAGTAACAGCGAGTCGTAACAAACGAGAACTATGTCGTAAAAAGAGAACACTTACGTCAAAAATTACATGTTTTCACCTCATTTTTGGAATTCCTTTACACCAGTATACATATATTACAAAAATGAGGTGAAAACATGTAATTTTTGACGTTTTTTGTCATTTTCTCAAAAAAAAATGAGCTCAAAATGTAGTCAAAATTTCACTATATTAGGCATTGACGTGTCCCAAAATGTATATGATAAGACATTGACGAGCCCAAAATCTATATGCTAAGACATTGACATGTCTAAAATATATATAAGAATGTGGAAGTCAATAGTTTTTACACAAAAATAACATTTTAGACATATCTTTAATGGGTGGATATCTGATTGTTATTCAAAATTGCTACAAAACATGGTTTCATTAACCAAACTACTTTGAGGCATTTACATAAGCACTAAAAATGTCTGAGAGCTTCAATGCAACTCACAACTTTGTCGATCTATGTCTACACCCTCATCATCTGATGCACTTGATTCAGTCTCATACTGTTGAGAGCTCTCTTCTTCTTCTTCTATATCCACAAGAGCTCTATCTTCATCCACGTACATACCAAATTCTGCAGGATCATGCACAACTCTTCTTGTTTTCCTATGATTTCCTGTACCACATACATCTGGAAGCTTTTGTTTTATCATGTTGATTGTTGCTTTCCTCAAGTGACCAGTTTTTGTCAAGGAAAAATCATAAACAAGAATATCTACATCATCCATTTTAAGAGTGGATGTGCTTCGAATATTCTTTTTCCTTTTTGAACCTGTTCGTTTAGCATCACACACCATTTCTAAGTTATATTTACCTGTGAATGCATTACTACTTTTAGTGTAATACCAATGCACCACCAAAGCCTCTATTCTTCTCTGATCAATATCTTTAGTTATCTCTAAAACCTTTGCAATCCAAAATGGTCTGGTAGCCTCATCACCATCAGCAAGTACTGCAATAAGCGTTCCAACATTTATCTCTATTAAATTTCCTTGCCATCTTGCTTCTGCCTGTTTTGTCATCCTTGGGCCTACATAAATATTTCTTTCTGGTGGATGTATAAAACTTTGAAGTGCATCTGCATTACATGCTTGGGCCACATTCACGGATCTTTGTGTACAAAAATCCCATGTGAATGGAACATCAACTGGCCAGTGACCTGCAATTGTATACTGTATAATCTCTTCTTGATGATTGAAAAAGTCCTCCCACCAAGATACATCTTGATCTCCAGCATATTTTTTTGCACGCTCTATATGTCTCTTCTTTTCAATGAGTGCATGCATCCAGCTTTTACTTTGATCAACCACACTTCCACATCTTTCTGTATTGTTTTTATCTTCATATGGTGATTGTTCTGCACCATACACTGTTACAGTAGACAAATTAGGCACCTGCAATAAGAAACTGCATCCCTCTTTAGGCTCCCACCCAAGAGAAGATGAATACTGCTTTGCAAATAAAAGGGTTATTTCATCAACCCTCCTCATCAAGAATACATGGTTGAAACTAATATTGTGCAATGGAGCCAAAACCTTAGCACTGTTATCAAGGCCCATTGAGCAAAAGTGCTTAAAGTCATAAATCTGTGTGAGGTGTTGAACTTCTGGTTTTGGAGTATATGCTTCTGAAATCAGCTCAGATAAAATCGGAAGAGTAAAAGCATTGTTACGTGCCAACTTCTTAGAGAAAGTACTGAACATTTGATCAATGTGATCATGAGTGTGGCCAACCAGAAGAAAATTTACCTTAACCTTCTGAAATACCTGTTTTTCAACAAGCATGCTTAAATATCCAAAGACTGTAGAATTTTTATTCTCTCTTGGAGTATTATCTAGTTGCAAATATAGAGTTGGTGGCAAAAGACCCTTCCATGATTGCAAAACACGATGAATGACAGTAACTGTAAGGTTTGGATCATTATGCACATTCGGATATGTGAAGAAAACCTTGGACATTACAGTTCCATTGTATACCAAAGCGCCAACCAAATGCATTTGCACAAGGACTTCATCTCCAATGTCCTTAGGGATGCGATAAAAATGTGGCAAACAAGTTTTTTTCTGATCCATACCATCGATCAACAAACACATATAACGCTCCGGATTTCTGAGTGCCTTACTTCGATGATGAATTGCTTTCTTTCTCTCTAATGCTTGACTCTCACGATGGTTGTTAAGAAGGTTTTTAAAATTATGCTTTTCCTGTGGTGTTGTAGCCCCTTTTGCCATGTTTTTCAAAGTGGCGCAAACTGAACATTCACCCATTCTAACTTTACGAGGAATAGAAACATTGTTAAACTCTTCCTTCCATAATCGAGTAAAGTGACGATACAACACATACTTCTCATTCCTATTTTCCATGTCTTCTCTATATATTTGAAATACCTCTCGACGAGTAAAGTTATCTGACAAGTGCAACCTTCCAGTTGTAGGCATAACTTCACAATGCAAGCTAAAATAGTTCATCATCCAATTCATTGCATGACGTCCAACAGATCCTTTGGTCCCAACATGGAACGTATCCAAAATGAGATCCCCATTCAAAAACCCTTGTTGAACCCTATGTATTCTAAAATTTCCTACACCCATTGCAATTTTAAATGCAGCCCTACAACATGGCATCCCTTGAGTAAAGAAATATTCAAAACCAACACGGGTTACTGACATGTTATCCTCAATCATTTGCATGCAAGAAACAAGGTATATATCTTGCCTTTCACTATCTAAATGGAGGAATTTTTCTCTTATGTGCTTTAGTTTCTTCATCCCTAAATTATACAAGCATTTCAAACCACAACGATGCTTCACAATATCCAATGCAATCTGTCTATCTGAAGTAAGAAATTTAAATCTTTTTCGACTTACTTCACGAGACCTTCTTTTAAATCGTAGATTGAGCTTGCTTTGCTTTTTCGTTGCTCCACATGCACTTGAATCAGAAGGGAGATCAATGGTTGGATCAGATGGGAGATCAAGAGGTGCATTTGTATGAGCAGCATTGCACTGTGAATTGGATAACTTAAATGACTCAACAGAAAACATGGAATCATCAGCACGTTCTAAATCATAGGGATCATCACTTCTCTGGAAAGGCTCAACTGAGAACAATGAATCAATATGAGCAGAGGAAGCTGATGCCCAAGCATCCACTGAAAAGATTGAGCTCATCTTCACTGAGTTCAGAGAAGACTGAAGATGAATGACCTTTTTAAATAAGTAGAAATCCGAGATCAAGTGAAGATATCACATCAAATGTCACATCAAGAAGATATGAAATCAAAAGCTTATTAAAGTACATTAAATAACATAAAACATCAAATTACATCAAATCACTTAATTACTCAAATATACACTAATAAGGGAACCAAAGATTTGATTCACTTTTGATTCAAATGATCTTTTTCTAACTTCATTTGAGTCATTCAGTCTAAGCATTGTGAATGAATCAAAATATATCAAAGTTGTGTTCCAATAGGAATATATAATAAAATTGTTTGGATGAAATTTTACAAGAAGAAATTTTACAACTGGAATATATCCAAGTTGAGTTCCAACTGGAATATGCTATGCCATTGAACACTATACAAGAAGAAATTTTACATTTGGTTAAGATTTCAAGGATTAGGTTTTATTGTGGTCTTGGCTAGATATCAAAGAGGTAGATGAAAGTATATTGAAAAAGAATTATGTGTAAAAGAGGCACACAGAAAGTATATTCATACATTGATTTTCCATTTCAACAATGTGTTACAAGATAAATGTGAATATGAACTAAAGTGTGGAGGATAACACTATAAAGATGTCATTAATCTCACATCTTAGACCTAATTTTCTCCCAAGCAACAGAATTTAAGAAAAAACATCTACATGAGATTAGAAATCCTCATGTACATACCATACTGTTGCCATTGAAGTTTAATTTCCATGCAAATGTATATAAATAGTTGCAAGGTTCTGTACTAGAATGTTTATTCAAAGTGATTTTCCATTTCAAGAGTGAGTTACAAGATAAATGTGAATATGAACTAAAGTGTGGAGTGTAATACTATGAAGATGTCATTAGTCTCCCACATTTAACACAACTTTGACTTGATTTTCTCCCAAGAAAGAGATTCTTAGAAACAAATCTCTACATGAGTTGAGACATCCTCATGGACATACCATACTCTTGCCATTGAAATGTAATTTCTATGCAAGTGTATATAAATAGTTGTAAGGGTCTATGAATATTTCATTAAAGTGGCTCTGAAACAGCCTATTTGTGTGGGTGCTATTCCCTGGTTAGATAAGTTGACAGATTTAGTTAGCAAGTGGACTCATTCAGTTAGATCCAGTTAGTTTCTGGTTCAAGTTACCCAATTGCCTATAAATACCAGAGGAGGAGATCATTCTCATTTTCAAAATCCACGAGCAAGAGAGAGCAGCAGAGCACAGACAGCCATGGAGCACAGAGGTCAGCATACCAGCAAGCCAAGCCTGATGGAGAAGAAGAATGTTGGCAAAAGTACCAAGAGGTAGACAAAATCATAACTAAAAAAAAGATTCCAAAAAGATTCCCTCTGTATGTCTGTGTAAATTTCTCATTTCTAGGTCTCTATTTTTCTTGCCTGTCGAAATATAGATCCAAAGCATGTACAGGTCGATGCCTGGCATCGACTTTAAGGTGTAAGTCGATGCCAAGCATCGACTTAGGATTGCAAGTCGATGCCAGGCATCGACTTGCAGCCCCAAGTCGATGCCTGGCATCGACTTGCAGGAGCAAGTCGATGCTAGGCATCGACTTGTGGGTGCAAGTCGATGCCTGGCATCGACTTGCAGCCCCAAGTCGATGCCTGGCATCGACTTGGGGCTGCAATTCGATGCCTGGCATCGACTTGGGGCTGCAATTCGATGCCTGGCATCGACTTGCACCCACAAGTCGATGCCTGGCATCGACTTGTGGGTGCAAGTCGATGCCTGGCATCGAATTGCAGCCCCAAGTCGATGCCAGGCATCGACTTGGTCCCAAAAAACGATGCCAAGCATCGACTTGCCAGCATCATCATGCACTGAAAAGTCGATGCCAGGCATCGACTTTTGGGTGCAAAATCGATGCTTGGCATCGGCTTTTGGGCCCAAATCGATGCTTGGCATCGACTTTTGTGCCCAAGTCGATGCTTGGCAACGACTTTTGTGCCCAAGTCGATGCCAGGCATCGACTTTGTGTTCAAGTCGATGCCAGGCATCGACTTGAGGGTAAAAGTCGATGCCAGGCATCGACTTGGCCCAAAAGTCGATGCCAGGCATCGACTTGGGCCCTCAAGTCGATGCCTGGCATCGACTTGCACACAAAGTCGATGCCTGGCATCGACCTGAAGCTGAAAATCCATGCCTTGCATGGACATGGGCTGATATTTCTTATTGCTTGATATTTCCAATTGCTCTCAGGGATGCGGAGTACAAGGATGAAAGGCCCATTAAGAAGCTCAGAGTCACCATGGGCTCTGCTGACCAGCAACGTGACAAAGGCAGTGGTCACCAAGCAAAGGCAAAGAAAATTATTGCACCATTATCCTCTAAGAAGGCCAGCAACCCACTAGGAATATCCTCAGGTGGACAGAGTAGCATTAAAATTCCTGTTGAGGATCCAAGTATGAAGGAAAGGTCGAGGGAGACAGAGGTCATGAAGACAGATCGTCCACTTCGGGACATGACAAATCTCGAATGGTGCCTTCAGTACGTGGAAGAGAAGAATGCAGTCCTCCTTGTGTTCGCAGGGGCCTATGGCAGAGGAAAGATCACGACAACACAAGGTTTTCAGTATGGCCTTGTTTACAAATTGGATTATGAAGATGAAGATTCTGACAACCTGCTTTTCTTGGTGGAGACATCCAAGGGATTAAGAAATGTCATATGCAAGATGGAATTCTTGTGCCCAGAGTGCTGTGTTCCAGAGGAGCTAGCTCAGATGTGCAGAGACTCAGTGAATTTCATCAAGGACCTGATGCCATGGATACAGGGCAATATCATGCCAACACAGCACAAGAAGACGACCCCTGTAAAGGCAAGGGGTAAGCAGAGTGTGCAGAAAAAGCCCCAAAAGAAAAAGAAGATAATTGCAGAAGAGGACTTTTCTGACTCAAGCTCTAGCTCTGGGGACATTATTGTTGCACCTGGTGGAGAGCTTGCATCTGGTGTGCTTGGCACTGAGCAGAATAAGATGAGAGAGGACATAGCTAGAAGAAAAATTGTGAAGAAGGGGCAGTTGTTCCACCTGCCTATTAATATCATCCACAGGCCACCAGTGGATCCAGTTACAGGGAGGAGGCCCCTTGAGATCAGGGAGCCACATAATTTGCATGTCCAAAATCTTAAGAAGAAAATGAAAATTAATCCTCATGCTACTGTTGTGCCATTCCTTGTAATGGTGGATCCGCATGAGTGCAGCTGTGTGGAGGATTTCAATGAGAATTTGTTTGAGGAGTACACTTATTATGTGATTGGAGGTTCACACTCTGCAGAGGCTCGTAGACAGTTAGTGAAGGAGCACCCTACTACATTTTTCTTTAGGTATGCAGAGTGTAAGATATATGCTGGTCTTACAACTGAGGAAGCCAAGCTTCTCGCTTGGGATCACAACAACGATAATGACTACAGGCAGAAAATGTCCTCCATAGAGAGAATTCGGTTCTTCCACCATGAATACGAAGATTGTCTTGTGAAGGAAGCTGGGAGAATACATCCCAATCTACGAAAGCAATGCCTTATTGAGGTTGGAATTGCATTGGATGAGAATAGAAAATCAGATGCTTTGAGGAAATATGACCCATGGTTTCAACTGGCATTCAGATCAGGTGAGATCTGGGATCTTCAGGATAGAATCTTCACAATGTGGGAGCATAAGGAAGTCAAGGGCCAGAAGCAACGAAAGTCGAGGCCAGACCCACAAATTGATCTGAGGGGAAAGGGAAGGAAAGTTGACCTTTCAATTGAGGAGGCTCCTGAGGACATGAAGCTGACCCCATGGAGGGCCCTTCAAGGAATCAAGGATGACACATTGATCATATCAACCTTGTCAAGGGTAATCTCTAAGGAGTTGAGCCTCGAGGAGATGGTCACTGAGCTCAATAAGTATGTATGTTATTCTCAGATCCTTTTTCACTCCTCCCATGCTTCTTGTCTAACCTAGTCTCTTTTATATTTATGTGTCTGTAGTCATAAAGTGTACATGAAGATTCAGGAGGGGATGATGAAGAGGCTGGGTTGCTTTTCTTGGACAGAGGTCCAAGCAGACTATCCAACCACATCATCTTACAAAGCCTTATCAGAATATTTCATCCTGTTTCGTGATTGGGTAGCTTCTCTTATCAGAATATTTCATACTAAACAATTTGATTCATTGCATGGCATCAACATGGGGGCATAAGTCGATGCCTGGCATCGACTTGGGGGCATAAGTCGATGCCTAGCATCGACTTGCAGCATAAGTCGATGCCTGGCATCGACTTGGGGGCATAAGTCGATGCCTGGCATCGACTTGCAGCATAAGTCGATGCCTGGCATCGACTTGCAGCATAAGTCGATGCCTGGCATCGACCTGCAACAAAAGTCGATGCCTGGCATCGACCTCGTGGCAAAAGTCGATGCCAGGCATCGACTTAGGTCCCTAGGTCGATGCCAAGCATCGATTTTTAGTAGAAGGTCGATGCTTAGCATCTACCCCAACAAGAAATCGATTCACTATCTCCGTTCTTTATGTTCTGTTTGCTGTACTGAAGAGCTCTTCTAATTGTTTTTCCAATTTGTTCTGCAGAAACCAAGGAAAAGTAAGTCTACAGAGGTACTAGATGACTGCCCCCCTGCATTCCTTGCTCACATTCAAAGAGAAAGGCATGAGAAATCCAGACTGAAAGCGAAGGAAATGGATTTTGATGATGAACCCGACCTTAAATGTTTCTCCAATCCCCTAGACCCCCTTAGGCCTGTATATTACAATGTGTTCTGTAGTGATGTAAATAATATTTGTTCTGTTGTGCCTAGAAAACATTTCTCCCTTCTCATAGCGGACATACCCTATGGATTTAGGATGTTAGGATCAGTTAATGATGATGAACCCTTCAAACACCCTCAGATTCGGAAGATGGTCACTGATTTTGCAGAGTTAACTATGTCTCCTCTTTGGAGGATAGTGATTTTCCATAGCAGAGACCAGTCTTTCTCTGTTTCAACTGCTTTGAAAGCAAGATGTCATGCTGTCGAGTGCCTCACATGGTAAGTAATCTTCTTTCTATCTCCATGGCTTTCATGATGCCCTATGTGACTCATAGTTCTTTTTTGCAGGGTGAAGACAAACGTAAATCACACTCCTTTGCATCGGTTTGTGAGTG
This sequence comes from Ceratopteris richardii, assembly GCA_020310875.1. NCBI lineage: Eukaryota > Viridiplantae > Streptophyta > Polypodiopsida > Polypodiales > Pteridaceae > Ceratopteris > Ceratopteris richardii. The sequence goes on along the minus strand of CM035422.1, from coordinate 113,113,739 downwards.
CCACTGAATGCATTACAGTGGGCTATTATGATGAAGTAAGCAAAAGGAGAGTCAGGGAGCATTGCAATGAGAATGGGATCTCAAATGTGCTCATGTTCCCAGCCGTTACCAAGAAACTTCGTCATGTAGCTGGGGACATGACATTGGTTAACCCTTATCAGAAGCCACAAAAACTCATAATGAGATTGCTTCAGCTATTTTCCAATGATGATGACTGGGTCCTAGACCTTTTTTCGGGCACAGGTAATTTCAATTTTCACAATTTTCATTAGTCATTGTTGATTGAAGCCTCTAATAGGTTTTCTGCTGTTTCAGGAACGACTCTGGCTTGCTCCTTAAAGATGTTCAGGCACTGCATAGCTGTGGAGAAGGATGATGCTCAAGTGAGCTTCATTAGAATGAGAATCAATGGGCTGAATGAATGCCCAGATGAAGACCAAGAGGTTGGAAGGAAGCACATTGCAGATACGGAGAGATTCCAAGCAGCTTCAAGGGAGCCTGTTCCCCCACTTGCAGATGAACCTGGGGACATGGCTGACCTTGAAGAGCCAATCTTGGAGCAAGAGAGGCAAGATAGGTGTTCTAATGTGCCAGAGGATACCAATACCCTTGAGCCTGAGGAAAGCTATGATCAGCTTCTATTGTAGATTCACATAACTCTTGTAAAACACATGAAATGTAAAATATCATTTTAATGGAAATATAATTTGGAGTTCTGCTTCCACTTCGTGTTCAGCTTGATTTATCTTGAGCATTTCTCTGATCATGTGTGAATGTTTCTTAGTATAATTTTGTTGAATATTATCTTCTCTTGGGAATGCTTTTGTGAAGTGTATTTCATATTCTGTTAATATGGCCAGGCATTCAATGGGGATCTTAACCATACAAAGGGGATGATCTTAATTGCCTTATTAAAATGCTCTGATTTTTACAACACATGTTCTCTAACTTTCGAGTAACTCTTAATTAGCTATCTTCTGTGCTTGTTGAGGTTATAGATGTAATGAAGGAGCTTCGCGAATTCTTACATGTACCTTTTCAACTCTAATCTATTGTCCAAGATCATGATGTGGGATTCTTGGTGATGCTCAACAACTAGTTTTCATGGCAGCAAGAATTTTAGTATATCTATCTTGACTACTTGGGATCTGAGATCAAGCTTCTAAAGACAATATTTACAAGCAAGACCCGTGATGCTTTCTAGATATTGTAAAATGCCCACTTTTTTGCTTCATATAATGGTATTTAGGTAAAAAGAAAAAGAGAACATGTCTTTGTTCTCCTTTGTTGTGACTCAGTGTTGAGTGATATTTTGGTTAAAACCCATAGTTGCACGAGTGATTGCACTTGTATTGAATTGTATATCCATGATAAAAATTGAGTGTAAATCCTCAACACCAAATGCCTGATACCTCCCCTATTTGCACCATGCTATTTTTTATGCACTTAGAGTATGCATATGTAGGGCTCATTACATGGCCGTGCATAGGCACATTTGTTTTAACCCATGCACTTGAGTTTTCACAATGAATTGCAGATACCGAGATTGATGGTGGTGCATCCGGAGGATGCACAGGTTCAGAGGGGGTGGATGTGGTCGAGATTCGAAGACCACGCCTATGATTTGATCGGAAGGAGTGGCTCTCATATGCACATTGCTTTTCAAATATGTTGGATTAGCAGTAAACAACCTTCAAAACGTGGAACGCTGCTTGGTTGTTCTTTTCCCATATTTCTCATATATCTTGGCTACAAGTTGTGTTCATTTACATGGGCGTGGACATTGTCATTGAAGATCTAAGCTGGGCTCATGTTGGTTTCATAATTTTTTTGGATTATCTTTATGCTTATCGCAAGAGTTGGAAATGTATTTCCTTGTGCTTATCTTATCAATTTGATAAGTACTTTGATTTTCATTCTGGAATGGCTGAAATGGGGACTCACATGATGCCCGAAAGGGGCAGATCCGGAAGTATTTTTGGGCCATTCTTGAAGGATTTTGTGAAAAAGGCCGCGTGAACTGCTAAAAAAAAAAGAAAAGCAGACATCGAGAGAAGAGGAGGCATGTCTGGGAGCTAAGGGGCGCATATGCAGAGGTTGGGCAGATTATGGAGACCAATTCAGATACTTAGAGGATCGCTTCCAAATTGATGGGGGGGGGGGGTACGCAGATGATCTGAAGAGGGAAAACTCATGATCTGAAGAGGGAAGACGCATGATCTAAGAGAGGCCAATTTCATCAGGTGTATCGGGCAGAATCGAAGGGAGTAAGAATCTGAAGGGAAATCCGCTCGGCAATTTTTTTTTACACAGTGTAACAGAGGATATGAGCCAACTGCTGTCAAATTAGTCTACAAGAATTCGGTATCCGCAAGGAGTGGAGGACCTGGAGGCTGAAGATGTTTTGGAGTAACGACTTCCTTGCGCTGTCTATCGATAAGAACTGGAGCATTAAAGAGCAACCGATTATGGAAGGATGAGAAAGGAAGCGCAGAGTCAAGGCCGAGACGATTGCAAAATTGTGCAGAGTAGAAATTGCATATTGGAATCTGCGTTGAGCTGAAGAATATCAATCAAAAGAAGAAGTCTGTAAGTGTTTATGGTCAATATTTACATTCATTCAGTTAGCGTAGGTGTACAGATATAGTTTGATCAGAGGAATAGAGGGAACAAGCGGAATCTGAGGGATGCGCAAGAGCTTCTTGTCGATCTATATTCAAGCACCTCAGATCATAACGTTATGGAAGAAAAGGATACTTTTCCCATGGATTATATGCAAGAGTCTGATGATAGCGCTGTACACCAACTTTTGGTAATTTCATGAATGTTAATGGACAGGCTTCCTTGAAATTAGAGCATTACATATATTTATTGTGCAAGTAGAATTTGAAGCGTAAACAAAGGCCATACATACAATATTGATAGAGATGATTTGGACGTATGCTGACAAGAATGAATTTATCAATCTTGTGTTGATCGATCTTCACAGTAGATAGTTTTTGCTGTTATCGTGTTTGCAAAGTCGAATAAAATTAGCATAGGTGTGTTAACATTATAATTGAAAAAGGATAATGCAAGACTAAGTGGCGCATGTATCACTACTGTACTTGACTCCATTGATAGCAGAATCATACGTGAGATGCCATTAATAATAGCAGATTGGAGTTAAATGTTATGCATATAAAACAAAATCATCTGTAATTGATTTCTCTGTTGTGAATCTTGCAATGATCATGGCAATTTAAGCCATTTATTTGACCGTGGTTGATTCTTCCTAGTGAATAAATAACGTCTAATTCTACAACATTTTGTCAATCTGATCTGACCTTGAACTGCAGCAACAATGCTTTATGAATTGCGCTATTTCTGACTGAAGGAGATTATAACTAAAAGGAATTGTTTTGCTTTGAGTAAATCATACGACAACGGAGAACCGCTATGGCTTCTTCTTCATGCTAATCAAATGCAAAACGAGTTGATGTAAGTTTTAGTTTTCATTATATAGTTATCATAAAACTGTTATGCAATAATACCATATTGTGCTGATCAAAATTTTATACTGATGCTCTCTAAACTTTTGAATTGATTCCAAATTTGCTTTGATTGATAGGACAGTCATTGAGATTTCCCCGTTTTTCCTGGTTGTAGGGACTACGTAGTTAGTTTCATATGCGTAAAGCTGACAGCTCATTCTGTGGGCTTCTTCAAATTTGAACAAAAGTTTAACATATATGTACTGAAAACAGGAATTGGTACATAGTTAACAACATGGAATTTTTGTTGTGAGATATTTACAGTAACTAATTTCTTTTGATCTTTGTGTATGCAAAATGAAACATGGTTCGCTGTTATGGAAACGTTTGAAGGATGAAAAAGCCCAAGTGCGACCCCAACTCTCACGTGTTCCAACTTGGGGTTTTCTACGTGATTCATATGCATCTTAAACTTTGTGCATAACTCACTGAGTCAACTATATATTAAGAGGTTCATGATCGGCATATATATTTTCTTCTACTTATTACCTTTTACTCATGATCGGTCCAGAGAAGTTTGGTATCTGAGTCACACATTATATATATTGATTCTTTTAAGAAAATGTTACAATGACTTACTTTGTTGAATGTTATCGAATCAAACAAGTATTGCAGGTCAATAATAAAGATTTTTTTCTTGTTAGTTACGCAGAAAAAGTAGACTGCAATAAGTTGACGATACAAATGGAAATTATGATGCTGATGAGATAAGTGAGTTCAATTCAGTGAAGACACTTAGAGCATATCTTAAGTAAAACTCATGTTCTGAAATGAACTTCTAAAGCTTTTTATTTACAGAGGCCTTCTTTACTTTGATACCGCACTCGAATTGTGGTTTGGAGTCTTCTTTGTTTCTAGTAGTTCTTTAAGTGATCACCAAAATTCTAAACTCATCTCCTAATTTCATCTAAACTTTTCATTCTTAATAAAAGTGTAACTCAAAATCCAAGTGGAGCCCTTTGCTATCCTTTTACCCTCCTTAGCATGAATCTGCGCGACAGCGTACATGTGGATAAACCTACGATAATATCCACAATGGCTCATAAAGGCTTGTATCTTCTTAACATTCCTTGACCTTGGCAGCTCCGCTATGGCTCGTACCTTATCTTCATCTGTTGAGATTCCATTCTTAGAAACAATATGACCTAAGATTTTACGTTGACACACTCGATATTCTCTACACTTGTTGAAGATTTGTCTGAGCTCAGGGATGTGAAATCTTCTTTCTTGGGAATGAGCTCATAAATCATCCACATACACTTCTAAGCTCTTTCGCAAGAACTCTTTGAACACATGACACATGAGCCTTTGGAATGTTGCAGGTGCATTGGTGAGCCCAAATGGCATCACACGAAATGCAAAGACTCCCCACTCTGTAGCAAAAGTTGTTTTGTGTTGATCTTCTGGGGCAATGGCTACTTGATTGTAACCTAAAAATCTATCAAGGAAGCTATAAACTTCCTTGCCTGCAACACGCTCCAAAAGGTGTTCGGTGATTGGAAGTGGATAACTATCTCTGATCATAGCGGCATTAACTTTTTTAAGGTTAATACACACTCGCAACTTATCGTTCTTCTTGGGCACCACTACAATGGGGGACACCCATTCAGTATGCTCAATCTCATAGATAAATCCAACTTCAATCAGCCTATCAATTTCTTCTTTTATCTTGGCTGCATAAGTGTCATTATATGTGTAGGGCTTCTGTTTGGTGGGCTTGGCATCAGCAGTCATGGGGATAGTGTGAGAGAAAATTCTTGGATCTACCCCTTTCAAGTCTGTATAGTGCCACGCAAACACATCCCTATATTCCCTTAATAGAGCTACAAGCTCCATTTCTTCTCTTGCACTTAGGTCATCTCCTATATATGTGCATCTCTCCTCGTTCTCTTCAATGGTCACTACAATCTTCTTGGTCTTTTCTTTATTATCATATGACTCTCCTATGATGGCGCCTCTCTTAGGCATTCGTACCAAAATTTTGTGGTTGTCAACTTCATATTTCTTGAAGTTTTCTGGTACTTCAAACAATGATTCCACCTCTTCTTGTTTCACTGCTTTTCTTTTCTTTTTCTTCTGACTACTCTCACTTCCATCCTTTGAATTTACCATTTTAATACTTGTGAGAGGTTCTTATTCTTTCTGGGTGAACACTCCTATATCTTCTAGATAGTGCTGCTCTGAGTTAAAGCAACTATCCATCACAATAGACTCCAGATCATCGTCATTCTCTTCTTCTTCTATGACATCACTAGGGTCACATTCTTCTAGCAAGGGCTGACACATGAACAGTGAAATATCATAACCCTCCTCATCACAATGAGGTGTCCATTGTTCTTCATTGACAGCAATGTCCATGGTGGCTAAGATTTCTGGCCAGCCATGAGGCTCAAATTCCTCATCTGGAAAGATCATCAGTGTATAGGCTGGGTCCTTAATTGGTCTATCTCCTGGCAAAGTTCCTTCTTCTCTTGCCTTTAAACTTTTTTCCTCTTCCTTTGCGACCTTGCACATCCACAAATGAGTATCTTCATGCAGCCATGATGGATCAGGTGCACTTTCAGAATGCACAGAGATGGAATCTTCTTTTGCTTTGTGGATAGGATTCCACTGTAGGGGTGGTACATCTTTGAAGGAGTAATCCTTCAAATTGACCTTGGTGGTGACCCCTAAGTGTTGCAAGTACAAGGAGTTGGTTCCCCAATCCTATACTATTTTCAATTGTCGTAGGAAGGGTCTTCCTAGGATCATCTCATAAACATTATTTTTCTCAAAGTCACATATAGCAAATGTGTGCTCAAACTCTACACCACAAGTGGTTAGAGTTATCCCTTCTAGCAATCCTAGAGGTCTTTCAAATTGAGTGTCGGCCATTTGAAGCTTCATTCTAGTTGATCTTAATGTGGGTTTGCCCCATTGCTTTCACAAGGAGGTGGTTGCAATAGCAACACTGGCACCTGAATCTATGATTGCTTTGGTTGTGTAACCTTGGTAGGTGATTGGAAGATAAGTGTTACCTTCTTCACCCTCACACTTCTGCTTAGAGCCTACTTTTGGCATATTGGACTCAAGTTCTGGGACTTGATCGTTCACATGATTCCATAGCTCAGGTTCTGCTTTGAGCAGCTCTTCTACAATGAGATGACATTGAACCTTAGTGTTCTTCACTACATCAGTGTTCCTTGGGACTACTGAGTCTTCATGTCTTACCAGTATTGTGGGAGCTCTAATCTAAAGAGATTCAGATTCCCATGGGCCTAGAAATTGAGGCAGTTCTTCTAAGGTATTAGATTCAAAATCTATCCTTTCATCTTCTTGTTGTTCTGCTTCATCTCTGTAAATAGATGGAATGTCTTGGGGAAATTGATCATGAAGGTCATCAATCTCATGAATAGGAGGGAAATTACCCTTCTCCTTGGCCCATTTCTCCTCGTGTATTTCCTGGAAGAACTCTTGAGAGTGCTCTTGAATTGAAGGGGCATTCCAGCATCTGTGGAATTAGGAGCATAAGCTCCCATTGGTAGTGAGCTTCCTCTTTCAATAACTGGTTGAGCCTGTGGAGGTAAAGAAATGTGGTTTGTTTACCAATTGCTCTAATCTTTCTAGTAAGCCCTGGAAATGCAAATCCGATTTGACAGAGTTTGTCTGATTGAACTTTTGACTAGTCTCAAGTATAGCTTGAGCTTGTTCTACCATTTTCATGCACATTTTCATCCGTTCAATCTCTAAATCCGCTCTAGGGTAACTCTTGTCTAGGTTGGCAGCTGTTGGCCCTTCTCGAAGTCGAGCGTGGTAGGCTTTGAACATCATGTCCAAGCCTTCTCGGGTTGGATCTGCAAGAACAGACCCTGGTTCCGTTCTATTTACAATGGGTGGTGGGGTGGGATGAGGTGGAGTGGATGGAGTTTTGGCATGCGAGGGGCTTTGAGATGCAATGTCTTCTATTTTTGTTTTCGCTTCTTTTAAGCTTTCTTTTAGTTCCGATAACTTTTTATTCCACTTGCGATTGGCCTTCTCTCTGGTATCCTTCCATGTTCTTGTTTTCCTCTTACTAGGCTCTCCTGATTAATTCGACTCTGATTGTTCTGCTGGTTTATCTTGTTTTAAGGCTTGTGCTCTAGTGACAGCTTGTATAGGAGCCACATTGCTACTACATGAACTTGAATCTTCCACTAAGCCTACCACATTAATGGGTGTAATCTTGAGTGCACTAGAGGGGTTTCTTGGACAATCTCTGGGGAGATGGTCTTTGCCACAATCAAGACAAAACGCTTGTATTGTGATAGCCTATCCTTGACTCGGAGATGGTGGGTGGGGACAATCACGAAGGAAATGGTCGCCCTGACATCTGAAACATGGTCCTCTAGGGGCTTGTGGTCTTGCTTGTCTCAATTGAGGCCTAGGGTTAGCATTTATGTACATGACATTGGAGTATTCATGCTCCCAATTTTATTCCATAGGTTGTGCCTCATATTGATACGGGTAAATCTCACCATGTTCAGGTGACTCTGTGTAATAAGCATGTGGACTACCTTCATGGGAGTAGTCTGAACTATTAGCATGAGAGTCATTATCTGGTATCAATGGGGTTAGTGGGACCAATGCTCTATTTGGATTTTCCTCTCCCATGGCATACTTGACTGGAATCACGTTGGCAGGAGTTGGTGGTTGGTTTCCCAAGACTAGTTGTGGCCTATATTGTGCTTGATATTGTTGTTGTGGTCGATAATATGGCTGTTGGTATTGGTTCTGATATCTACCTTGTTGGAAAGGTTGCTGATAAGTTTGTCTAATAGCCTGCCTATTGTAGGGACAATCTTGAGCCATATGGTTCCTGTATTTTCTCTCAATAGTGCAATATGGAGCATTCCTTTCTCTAATGGTTTGGTTTTCCATTGGGCATACATTAGCCATGTGGTCCCCTCCGCAGGTATAACATTAATTCAATGAGGTGACTCTTGGTATTTGTCTATTTTGAACTCCTAGCTTCTTGGCAACTTGCTCAGCTATCTCATCTATTTTCGTGGAGATTTTTGAAGTGTGACTAGTAGAACTGTCGGAGTCCTCATAGAGTTTGGATAGTCCTAACTCCTCACCTAAGTTGTCTTCTATGTCAATGCACGTCGGCACACACTCTTCTATGGATCTAGGCTCTTTCAAGTACACATATGATCTTAACTTTGTGCTTAGTAAGCCATCTAAGAACAAAGCCACTTGTTTGGCACGTGTGGGCAACTCTAGAACAGGGCATCTTTCTAAGTACTGTCTGAACCTTCTTCCTGCTAGTCGCACTAATTCTTGGGGTGTCTGCTTGAAACTGTGGATCAAGGATGATGTGTTATGCCTAATACCCCTCTTGGAAAATTCTACAATGAATTCATCTAGCAGCTCACCTATATAGCGATAGTTCCGACTACTCAGTGGTTGAAACCAGGCCAAGGCAGTGCCCTTAAGAGTCAAACCAAATGCTTCGTACTGGTTGAACAAATCCTCAACTTGTTCAGCTCTTAACACTTATTTGAACTCCGCCACATGATCATAAGGATCTCCTATCCCGTCAAAATAATTTTTCATTGCCTTGATCACTTGAGTGGGTCTAAGGGTTCTCGTGTGCTCTCGGGGTCTAGGCAATGGAAAATCATGTTCATCTCTTTGTTGCCTATGTGCTTGATGTCTCTCTCTTTTAAGTCTTTCATTTTCAAACCCTGCTCTATTTCTGCCCTTAGGGTGTGCAAAACTTACCTCAGGTCTCTCTCTATTTCTCTCTCTCTCTCTGGGCTTCATGAGCTTGGGATGCTCCTACTCCTTGGAGGCCATGGAAAACATTGGATCTTGGTGGAGGGAAAATAAATTCACTCTTCTAAGTATATGCATGTCTATCATGTTTTGTTACCAAGAAAATTTTCTCTGATATGTTATCCAGGTAGACAACTTTGCCTGGTATCTCTGGATCCTTGAACTCGTAGATAATGACTATGCCCAATGGGCTAGGTTGATCTGGCTTGAATCTCCAAAAGGCTTCCTCTGTTTCTCTATTCAAGAATAGTTCTATGCTTTTGTTGTCTTGAGGGATCCAGTCTGGAGTGATCACTCTGGTCAGAACTGACTTACCTCTAGGAATCTCCAAAAGGCTTCCTCTGTTTCTCTATTCAAGAATAGTTCTATGCTTTTGTTGTCTTGAGGGATCCAGTCTGGAGTGATCACTCTGGTCAAAAGTGACTTACCTCTAGGAGTCTGGGGTCCTTGTCCTACATTTCCTTGTTCTAGGTCTCCTATCTCATTCTCATGAATGACATTTTCAAACTCATCGGTCCTATCTGGTAGGTTGGTGACCACATACATGGTTCCTTACTTATCAATGTATAAACCCTCTTCGAACTTGACCACCGGGTGTTCAAGTCCAAAGGGTTGATCTTGATTTTTGAGTTGGACCACTGATCGCCTTAGGCCATCCTCATAGATGTGAGCACGTAATCAGTTGGATCGAATGTATTCCAACTGTGTCTTATAGGGACCTTCTGGTGTTTGTAGATGGGCTGTTCCTGAATTACTTGCAGGTTTTCCCATGCTAAAAGACATTTCTGAGTCACTTGTGTTTGAGTTTAGTACGTAAGGATAATCACTTAGTTGTTGTGCCCAAGACTTAGTTGTATGGTTGACACTAGACTGAGAAGATCTAATGCTTTTTCTATCCTCGCCTAGGTGTCTACCAGATCTCAGGTTCATAAGCTTTGTCTAAGAGTCCAAAATTTCCCCTTGGTATGGTTCAAAAATCCTTTGGAGCCCCCTCCTTGGGTTCCAGGGAGGTATTTGTCCAAATATATAAAAAACAGGGAGGTATTTGTTCATATGCAATGTCAAATAGCAGAAAAGAACAACATACGTGATGTTTGGAAAACTATTGTCAATGAAAACGTTTGTGAGAGTTCTAAAAAAATGATGCATTCATGGTAAATGTACTTAGTTATTTCAACAAGCAATGCAACCTGTGAGTGAGACCCGTATCGAGATAATTTTATCATGCACTCTTCAGAATCCAACTTAAGATCGGATACCTTAAATGCATTGATGTTCCTGTTTAGTAATGCACAAGAGATCTCTTTTGCATTTAAAATCTGAAAGAATTCAAAGAAAAATGATGCGCTGGATCATGTTTAGTATATGATCGAAACTTGAATATCCTTAGTATTTTGTTTTATTTATACGTTGTAAATTCTAGTCATAATATTCTGTTCTGCAATATAGGCAAGGAGTTATTTATGTCCGTTGCAAACTGTACATTGCATGTGTAGTCGCCAACGTATTTGAGCTAATTTTGGGTTACCTATGATTTTACAAATTTGTTTGTCTTCATGCGACAAGTTAAAGTTTTATGCAAAGTGTGATGTGAAGGGCTACAAAAAAAAGCTCATGTCATGAAAGATAAGCTTTCTGGTATGTTCATTCAATGTAAGCCCAGATTGTATGGTCAAACTCCAATAATCTAGTTATAATAATAATTAAGTAAAAAACAGTGGTGGTCTTAACAGCTGATGAAAGGTCCAAGAGCATGTAGGCTCTCCCGCGTAAGCCATTTTAAAAATTTCAGACAATTTCAGTCAACTTGGGTGATTAGTTTTACGAGAAACTGTAATATATTAAATGAAACAATAGTACAAGAAATCCGAGGGTCAACAGAAAACATATGCTACTTGAATTCATGTTCTGCCGATTCCCGAACGAACAACGTTATAACATGTCAACGGAGAAGCCTAACCATGAGCATACACATGTCACAAACAATATAAGAACAAACATGCGCGTGTGGCAAAGATTTGTGGCCATTCGAGCGTGTCACTGGTACTTGATGAGAAGGCCCTTAATTGTGACGGACTGCGTGCCCTTCACCGCAAGGGTGATGACTACCTCCGGTTCGTCCTGGATGCCGATGCGTTTCAAGTTGTCGCCGATCTCGAACTTAGACGTTTGTAGTGATTGTCTTTCCTCGAGAGGCTACGAGATTGAAAGTACCGACATACTCAGCACCGCTTGTGGCGGTACTGGAGTTGGCGTATCGGAGATTGACGAAAGCGACCACGGAGACAAAAGATTCGCGACTGACGTGGAGGCCTTCAATCACGAGTACCTCTCGTTGATGAGAGGCTTTGGATTTGCTGTAAGGAGCTTTGACAATGCCGGAAAGAGCAGATTCAAGCACGATAGTTCCATTTAAAGGGAATGCACCGATTTCGGGAACTCCCATAGCTCGAGCAGCAGCCACCGCACTGCCCGTGGTTACAGGGAGCGGTGAGTAGTTTATCCATAGTTCGTCTGCATCTATGTCAGGGTAACCATAGCCGAGCTTTTTGATATCGAGACCATCACGAACATTGACTTTTACCAGTCGTGCATTCTCATCATAGAAGTAGAACTCGGCATTTAGGAAATCAGGATCAGAGTAATCTTTGCGCGGACCTCCTGGCATACCGTGGCGCCACTTGTCCCAGAGTCTGTCGAGATTGCTATGGTGCGCGTAGAAAATAGGATCACGCGAGGCATAAGAGAAAGTGCCCATGTCTTGAAGAAGGGGCTGCCGTGGATCTCCTGTCCAGTAGTGCATGGCATTATGTATTCCATTCTCAATGCTACCTCCCAGCGGAGCATTGAGGACTGTCGAGTTTGATATGTCTAGCCCAGTTCTGGAGAAGACAACAGAATGAGTCAGTCACAGTGCAAGAACAATATGCGAACAAACTAATTCGAAAGGGCCAACAGGGATAAACAGATCAAGCAGGAGAGCATGCAGTCTCCTGCATAACTTACCTGTAAGGGCCACCTATAAAGAGCTCAGCAACGTCGTTGGTGACGACCTCTTGATACATGATATTCAGGTTCTGGTTTATGATCTCGGAGTCATTGCCAGTCATTACAGGAGTTAGCTTTGCCAAGGTGGGCATACGTTAGCCATGTGGTCCCCTCCACAGGTATAACATCAATTCAGTGAGGTGACTCTTGGTATTTGTCTATTTTGAACTCCTAGCTTCTTGGCAACTTGCTCAGCTATCTCATCTATTTCCGTGGAGATTTTCGAAGTGTGACTAGTAGAATTGTCGAAGTCCTTATAGAGTTTGGATAGTCCTAACTCCCCACCTAAGTTGTCTTCTATGTCAATGCACGTCCGCACACATTCTTCTATGGATGTAGGCTCTTTCAAGTACACATATGATCTTAACATCGTGCTCAATAAGCCATCTAAGAACAAAGCCACTTGTTTGGCACGTGTGGGCAACTCTAGAACAGGGCATCTTTCTAAGTACTATCTGAATCTTCTTCCTGCTAGTCGCACTGTTTCTTGGGGTGTCTGCTTGAAACTGTGGATCAAGGATGATGTGTTATGCCTGATACCACTCTTGGAAAATTCTACAATGAATTCGTCTAGCAGCTGACCTATATCGCGATAGTTTCGACTACTCAGTGGTTGAAACGAAGCCAAGGCAGTGCCCTTAAGAGTCAAACCAAATGCTTTGTACTGGGTGAACAAATCCTCAACTTGTTCAGCTCTTAACACTTGTTTGAACTCGGCCACATGATCATAAGGATCTCCTGTCCAGTCAAAATAATTTTTCATTGCCTTGATCACTTGAGTGGGTCTAAGGGTTCTTGTGTGCTCTTGGGGTCTAGGCAATGGAAAATCATGTTCATCTCTTTGTTGCCTATGTGCCTGATGTCTCTCTCTTTCAGGTCTTTCATTTTCAAACCCTGCTCTATTTCTGTCCACAGGGTGTGCAAAACTTACCTCAGGTCTCTCTCTATTTCTCTCTCTCTCTGGGCTTCATGAGCTTGGGATGATCCTACTCCTTGGAGGCCATGGAATACATTGGATCTTGGTGGAGGGAAAATAAATTCACTCTTCCAAGTATACGCATGTCTATTATGTTCTGTTACGAAGAACATTTTCTCTGATGTGTTATCCAGGTAGACAACTTTGCCTAGTATCTCTGGATCCTTCAACTCGTAGATGATGACTATGCCCAATTGGCTAGGTTGATCTGGCTTGAATCTCCAAAAGGCTTCCTCTGTTTCTCTATTCAAGAATAGTTCTATGCTTTTGTTGTCTTGAGGGATCCAGTCTGGAGTGATCACTCTGGTCAGAACTGACTTACCTCTAGGAGTCTGGGGTCCTTGTCTTGCATTTCCTTGTTCTAGGTCTCCGATCTCATTCTCATGAATGACATTTCCAAACTGATCGATCCTATGTGGTAGGTTGGTGACCACATACATGGTTCCTTACTTATCAATGTATGAACCCTCTTCGAACTTGACCACCGGGTGTTCAAGTCCAAAGGGTTGATCTGGATTTTTGAGTTGGACCACTGATCGCCTTAGGCCATCCTCATAGATGCGAGCACATAATCGGTTGGTCCGAATGTATTTACAATTGTGTCTTATAGGGACCTTCTGGTGTTTGTAGATGGGCTGTTCCTGAATTACCTGCAGGTTTTCCCATGCTAAAAGACATTTCTGAGTCACTTGTGTCTGAGTTTAGTACCTAAGGACAATCACTTAGTTGTTGTTCCCAAGACTTAGCTGTATGGTTGACACTAGACTCAGAAGATCTAATGCTTTGTCTATCCTTGCCTAGGTGTCTACCAGATCTCAGGTTCATAAGCTTTGGCTAAGAGTCCAAAATTTCCCCTTGGTATGGTTCAAAAATCCTTTGGAGCCCCCTTGGGTTCCAGGTCCCACCTGAAGGTCAACTTCAAATTATCCTATCTGAAAAAAAATAGTTGAGGCCGTGTAGCATTCGAAAGGAGCTTTCCAACGAGCTATAGAGCTAAAAAAATGGACCTTGGATGAAAAAGTTATGTCAAATTTGGCTCCTGGGGGTCAAAACAGACAAACAGGACCTTTTGGAAAAAATCGCAATTTTCTGAAATCAAGAGAATCGCGATTTTGTGAACTTCAAGAGAATCGTGATTTTGTGAACTTCAAGGGAATCGGGATGCTATGAAATCAGAGAATCGCGATCCTGTGAAACCAAGAGAATCGCGATTGTGTGAAATCAGAGAGTTGCGATTGTGTGAAATCAGAGAATCGCGATTTTGGACCTTGAGAATCGTGTTTTCACAAAATCGTGTTTTTGGCTGAAAATCGTGATTTATGAGAATCGCAATTTTGAGCAGAGAATCGTGTTTTTCAGAATCGCGATTTTGAACAGAGAATCATGTTTTCACAGAATCGTGTTTTCACAGAATCGTGTTTTTGATAATCGCGATTTTGAGCAGAGAGTCGTGTTTTTGAGAATCGTGATTTTGAGCAGAGAATCGTGTTTTCACAGAATCATGTTTCACAGAATCGTGGTTCACAGAATCGTGTTTTCACAAAATCGTGTTCCCACAAAATCGTGTTTTCACAGAATCGTGTTTTTGGTTGAAAATCGTGATTTTTGAGAATCGTGATTTTGAGCAAAAAATCGTGTTTTCAGAGAATCGCGATTTTGACTCAGAGAATCGTGGTTTCCAAAAATTTAGAGAATCGCGATTTTGAGCACAACCACAGAATCGTGTTTTCTCAGAATCGTGTTTTTTGGCTGAAAATCGTGATTTGTGAGAATCACAATTTTGAGCACAACCACAGAATCGCGATTCTGAGAATGACCACAGAATCGTGTTCTTTTCAAGAGGCTTTTAGGCGGGAAACAGAGAATCGTGATTTTCAAAAAAAATTTGAAGTTTCACAGAATCGTGATTTTCATCACAGAATCCTGTTTTTTGGCGGGAACTTTCAATTTCTGAGCGCCGAGCAATGGCGAGCTCCGTATGTGCAAAAAATCATGAAAAAACTCAGCGCTTGCACTCTCTTGCACTTCCTAACTCCTCCTCGCATAATAATGTATGAAAGATGATATGAAAATGATTAAAATGCACTAAAAAACAAGAAATTTCTATGAAGAAGATGGAAGAAGATGGAGATGGTGATGATGATGAACATGGAGAAGAAAATTCAGAAAATGAACAAAAATGACAGTTTTTTTGCCTTCCAACGTCGCAAATCTACGATCTTACCATCACAACGCTCGTCCTCGAAGCTCTCTCACCGGCAACGGCGCCAAAATTTGGTGTAGCTCAAGTGTAAGCACCACCTCCTTTACTTGTCAATACGCGGAGACGTGAGGACCGGTATGAAGACCACGAGCGAGTGAAGGCACAAGTGCGTGAGTGAAAGCACACAAACATGCACACACATACACACACACGCGCACAAGGTAAGATCAAAGAGAGGAACAATGGAACGCTTCGATTGCAAAAGAGTTCTCTTACAAAAGCTCTATTCTCTAACAAGCTAACCTCAAAAATGAGCTCTCTAGCTCTTTTTACAGTTTTTGGACTAGATTTAGCCCTGTTCAGACCTAGTATCTGGCCTAGTTAAAAATTAGGTTCTAGGGCTTATTTGAGGGCTCAAACAAAGTCTAAAAATTATGAAAATTGGTAGGATGATAGTTCTAATGCTCCTTAAGCTCAAGGACTCCTCGGCTTGAACAAAATGGAGTTACAAAAATAGAAAATGGTATTTACAATGGTTTTTAGTGATGAAAATCACTATTTTTGTAGAGGATTCTTCTGAAAATTTGACATGTACTTCTTGGAGCTCCCTACTTGCTCCTTCTTCTTGTGTGTGTCCATGGTTCTGATTTGCTTCCATGCTTGTGCTTGACCTAGAGTTCCAACATGTGGCCAAGCGCTCCTTATAAAGGTGTTCAAGAGGGGATACCAAAGGCAATTCAAAGGCACTTATGACCCCATGATGACAGCAATGTTGTCAACAATCCAAAAAAGATCTTTAGATGTCAAAATCTAGGAAGTGGATAATCGATCTTAGGGTTTTGGCACATTTGAAATGTAATGGGAGCATTAGTCTCACCATATTTTGAAACACTCATGAGATATAGAAATTCACAAGGAATCTCATATTCAAGATGGTTTCCTTTGTCCAGAAGAGGATGGCCCTTATTGCTTAAATTGATCATCTCCATTGTAAACACTTCTTCGATGTGTGTGTGCATACATATATATATATATATATATATATATATATATATATATATATATATATATATATATATATATAGACACAAACACACACACACACACATCTTGTATATGTATATGTATATGTATATGTATAATTATATGTATATGTATATGTATATGTATATGTATATGTATATGTATATGTATATGTATATGTATATGTATATGTATATGTATATGTATATGTATATGTATATGTATATGTATATGTATATGTATATGTATATGTATATGTATATGTATATATATATATATATATATATATATATATATATATATATATATATATAGATATATATATATATATATATATATATATATATATATATATATATATATACACTACAACATATGAGGGGCATACCGACGTTGCACATACCGACGGTCACAGTCAGTGTCGATATGGGCCTCGGAAAATGTCACTTAGAGATATCGACAATCAAGTGACCGTCGGTATGACCGTTTTAAACGGATCGTTGGTGTGGCCCGCAACCACCGGTATAGGCGTCGGTATGAGTGCCGGTATAGGCATCAGTATGAGCGCTGGTATAGGCGTCGGTATGAGCGCTGGTATATGCATCGATAATTTATTGACAACTACGGACGCCCATACCGGTGGCGAGTTTTAAACATACCTCGAACCCGAGAGCAAAACTTCACATTTTTGCACGTGTTTGAATACTGTTGGTTTTCTGTCGAACTTGCCCACGCGAACCGAACCTGCATTGTTTTGTGCACACACACACAAAACTCTCTCTCTACACACACACACTCTCTCTCGGCTTAGATCTCACATCTTGGTAAGTGCTATGCGTACTATTAGCATTTGTGTTTCTCTTTGCTTTAGGTTTTATAATTCTCTTTTCTTCGATTTTGCAGAAGTTCTTTGGCGTCGATTGTTCGGAATTGGACGATAGACAACATACATTACGCTTTGACCACAACGATACAAAAGAGGGGCATACTTGTAAGTGATTTTTTTATTCTTTATTGATAGAGAGAGAAGGAGAGAGAGAGAGAGAGAGAGAGAGAGAGAGAGAGAGAGAGAGACATACATGTACACATATGCATACATACACACATACATGCACACACATGCATACACACACACATACATGTACACACATGCATACATACACACATGCATGCTTACATACACACACCTATACACACAAGCATGCTTACATACACACACACATATACACACATGCATGCATACACACACATATAAATTTACACAAATGCATACATACACACACATGCATACACACATACATACACACACATATATACACATATGCATACATACACATACACACACACATATACACACATACATACACATGTATACACACATATACATACATGCATGCATACATACACACACATATACACACATGCATGCATACACACGTATACACATATACACACATGCATACACACACATGCATACATACACACACATGCATACACACATACATACACACACATATATACACATATGCATACATACACATACACACACACATATACACACATATATATATACACACATATATATATACACACATATACATTCACTCACACACATATACACACATGCATGTATACATACACACATGCATGTATACATACATACACATACACATACACACATGTATACACATGCATACACATGCATACACATACACACATGCATGCATACATACACACGTACACACACGTGCACACACATGCATGCCTACATACACATACACACACATGTATACACATGTATACATACACACACATATATACACACATGCATACATACACACATATAATCCTATTTTTATTTTGAAGTTTTTATTTTACATCAAATATATAAAAATAGGATTAGGGTTTTTACGCTATTTACACATACATACACATACACATATAATATATATATATACATGTATATACACATGTATACAAAAATATACATATTTTAGGTCTAGATATTTAAGATTAGGGTTTTAGGGTTTAGGCATACATATCACTCAATTATATTTATATTAAGAAAAATAATAGAGAAAAATAAGAAAAAAAATCTGAATACATAAATAAATATATATAAAATATGATTAGGGTTTTACGATTAGGGGTTTAGATTTTGATAGGTGTTTAAGTATTTAGGTTTTAGTATTTCAGATTTAAGTCTAAGTCTTTCTGATTAGGGTTTTAGGGTTTTAATACGTAGATAACATATATACACAAACACACATATACATATAATACATACATACATGTAGATACACATGCATACAAAAATATACATATTTTTAGATTTAAATCTTTAAGATTAGGGTTTTAACACCTACATAACATATATGCACTCATACACATACACATATAATACATATATACATGTATATACACATGTATACACAAATATACATATTTTAGGTCTAGATCTTTAAGATTAGGGTTTTAGGGTTTAGACATACATATAACTCAATTATATTTATATTAAGGAAAAATATAGAGAAAAATAAGAAAAAAAATCTGAATATATAAATAAATATATATATAAAATATGATTAGGGTTTTAGGATTAGGGGTTTAGATTTTTATTGATGGTTAAGTATTTAGGTTTTAGTATTTCAGATTTAATTCTAAATCTATAAAATTAGGATTTTAGGGTTTTAACACCTACATAACATATATACATACATAAACATACACATATAGTACATATATACATGTAGGTACACATGCATACAAAAATATACATATTTTAGATCTAGAATTTTAAGATTAGGGATTTAATTAAATATATATAATTAAATATATAAAACTAAATATATAAAAATAGGATTACGTAAGAAAAAATCCTGAATATATAAATAAATAAATATATATATAATAAGATAATTATATAAATAAATAAAAAAAGAACTAGTGTTTTAAATAATTTAATTAAATATATAAAAATAGGATTATGTAAGGAAAAAATCTAAATATATAAATAAATATATATATAAAATAAGATAAGTATATACATAAATAAATATAAAGAGAACTAGTATTTTAAATAATTTAATTAAATATATAAAAATACGATTACGTAATGAAAGAATCTCAAATATATAAATAAATATATATATAAAATTGGATAATTATAAAGATAAATAAATATAAAAAGAACTAGTGTTTGAAGAAATTTAATTAAATATTTATAATTAAATATATAAAAAAAGGAATAAGTAAGGAAAAAATCTGAATATGTAAATAATATCTATATATATAAGAGGTAGGATAATTATATAGATAATAAAATATGATAAGAAATAGTATTTTAAATAAATAAATGAAATATATATGATTAAATATATAAAAATAGGTTTAAATTTAATCATTTTAAATAGAGTGGATATATATACAATACACAAACACACATACTTATACACCTATCTATATGCATATATATATATATATATATATATATATATAGATATACACATATATATACACATGCATATATATATATATATATATATATATATATATATATATATATATATATATATATATATATATATATATATATATATATATATATATATATATATCTATATATATATATATATATATATATATATATATATATATATATATATATATATATATATATATATATATATATATATATATATATGTGTGTGTGTGTGTGTGTGTGTGTGTTTTAGGTCTAGGTCATTTGGATTAGGGTTTTAGGGTTTTAACACCTACATAACATATATACACACATACACATACACATATAATACATATGTACATGTATATACACATGTGTATAGAAATATACATAATTTAGGACTAGATCTTTAAAATTAGGGTTTTAGGGTTTAGGCATACATATAACTCAATTAAGAGGAAAAAAATCTGAATAAATAAATAAATATATATATAAAATAGGATCAATCAAGAGAAAATCCGAATATATAGATAAAATAGGATAACTATATAGATTAGGGTTTTAAAATTAGGGTTTTAAGTTTTTTTAGGTATTTAAGTATTTAGGTTTATTATTTCAAATTTAAGTCTTTAAGAGTTACATTTTTAGGTTTAATAAAAAAACAAATGTTCTAAAATGTCCATATTGTAGCAAATGGCTTCTTTGGATCCTGAAGAGAGAATGGCATGTCCTTGCACACAGTGCAAGTATCAAATTTATCGGAAATGACGGATTTGTACTGCACATGTTAGAGAGCATGGATCCTTTGATAGGAGTCGACTGGAAAACCTATGTTATCATTCGCATGGTCCCCCAGGTGAGCAGATGGACCCAAACAACATTGCACCGGTAACCTCTCGTAGACAAAAGAGAGCAAAAAAGGTTTTAGATGTACAAGCAAGCACTAATAATATAACACAGAATGAACATATGGAAGAGATGCTTGAAGCATTTTATGAGATGGATGAAGATCATGATGGTGAAGAAGGTGTCGAGATGGACACAACAGAGATTCCACGATCAAAAGTTGATGAAGAATATGAAAACATGCGAAGATTAGCTCGTTTACCACTTTACAATGGAGCAAAGATATCTGTACTACGTGCTTCACTCGTGATGCTCAATCTGCAATCCATTTATGGATGGTCAGATAGTAGTGTCACTAAATTGTTCAGGTAAGTGGAGAACAAATTGGCTTTCATTGTTGTATGACATACACATACACATACACATATAATACATATATACATACACATACACATATAATACATATATACATGTATATACACATGTATACACAAATATACATATTTTAGGTCTAGATCTTTAAGATTAGGGTTTTAGGGTTTAGACATACATATAACTCAATTATATTTATATTAAGGAAAAATATAGAGAAAAATAAGAAAAGAATTCTGAATATATAAATAAATATATATATAAAATATGATTAGGGTTTTAGGATTAGGGGTTTAGATTTTTATTGGTGGTTAAGTATTTAGGTTTTAGTATTTCAGATTTAATTCTAAATCTTTAAAATTAGGATTTTAGGGTTTTAACACCTACATAACATATATACATACATACACATACACATATAATACATATATACATGTAGATACATATGCATACAAAAATATACATATTTTAGATCTAGAATTTTAAGATTAGGGTTTTAATTAAATATATATAATTAAATATATAAAATTAAATATATAAAAATAGGATTACGTAAGAAAAAAATCTGAATATATAGATAAATATATTTATATATATAATAAGATAATTATATACATAAATAAATATAAAAAGAACTAGTGTTTTAAATAATTTAATTAAATATATAAAAATACGATTATGTAAGGAAAAAATCTAAATATATATATAAAATAAGATAATTATATACATAAATAAATATAAAGAGAACTAGTATTTTAAATAATTTAATTAAATATATAGAATTAAATATATAAAAATATGATTACGTAATGAAAAAATCTGAATATATAAATAAATATATATATAAAATCGGATAATTATATAGATAAATAAATATAAAAAGAACTAGTGTTTGAGGAAATTTAATTAAATATTTATAATTAAATATATAAAAATAAGATTAAGTAAGGAAAAAATCTGAATATGTAAATAATATCTATATATATAAGAGGTAGGATAATTATATAGATAATAAAATATGATAAGAAATAGTATTTTAAATAAATAAATGAAATATACATGATTAAATATATAAAAATAGGTTTAAATTTAATCATTTTAAATAGAGTGGATATATATACAATACACAAACACACATACTTATACACCTATCTATATGCACATATATATAGATATACACATATATATACACATGCATATATATATATATATATATATATATATATATATATATATATATATATATATATATATATATATATATATATATATATATATATATATGTTTTAGGTCTAGGTCATTTGGATTAGGGTTTTAGGGTTTTAACACCTACATAACATATATACACACATACACATACACATATAATACATATGTACATGTATATACACATGTGTATAGAAATATACATAATTTAGGACTAGATCTTTAAAATTAGGGTTTTAGGGTTTAGGCATACATATAACTCAATTAAGAGGAAAAAAATTTGAATAAATAAATAAATATATATATAAAATAGGATCAATCAAGAAAAAATCCGAATATATAGATAAAATAGGATAACTATATAGATTAGGGTTTTAAAATTAGGGTTTTAAGTTTTTTTAGGTATTTAAGTATTTAGGTTTATTATTTCAAATTTAAGTCTTTAAGAGTTAGATTTTTAGGTTTAATAAAAAAACAAATGTTCTAAAATATCCATATTGTAGCAAATGGCTTCTTTGGATCCTCAAGAGAGAATGGCATGTCCTTGCACACAGTGCAAGTATCAAATTTATCGAAAACGACGGATTTGTACTGCACATGTTACAGAGCATGGATCGTTTGATAGGAGTCGACTGGAAAACCTACGTTATCATTCGCATGGTCCCCCAGGTGAGCAGATGGACCCAAACGACATTGCACCGGTAACCTCTCGTAGACAAAAGAGAGCAAAAAGGATCTTAGATGTACAAGCAAGCACTAATAATATTACACAGAATGAACATATGGAAGAGATGCTTGAAGCATTTTATGAGATGGACGAAGATCATGATGGTGAAGAAGGTGTCGAGATGGACACAACAGAGATTCCACGATCAGAAGTTGATGAAGAATATGAAAACATGCGAAGATTAGCTCGTTTACCACTTTACAATGGAGCAAAGATATCTGTACTACGTGCTTCACTCGTGATGCTCAATCTTCAATCCATTTATGGATGGTCAGATAGTAGTGTCACTAAATTGTTCAGGTAAGTGGAGAACAAATTGGCTTTCATTGTTGTATCACAATAACTTCATTTACTAATATCATTTTAATTGCTTATTGTAGGCTTCTTAAAGATCAATTTTCGCCAGAGGGCAATGGAAATGCTTGTCCAAATGATTGCATTGTCTTTTGGAATGAGTATGAGCATCTCCACGTATATCCAAAGTGTGGAGCAAATAGATTTAGAGAAGACGTTGTAGGCGAAGCAATCCCCACAAAGGTTCCTCGCCACTTTCCTATCATTTCACGAATTAAGAAGATGTTTAGATGCAAATCTATAGCTGAGTTAATGTCATGGCATACAAAGAGCAGGTCTATAGATAATGTAATGCGAGTGCCAGCTGACTCTGATGCTTGGAAGCACATAGATAGAAAGTGGCCAGAGTTTGCTAGTGAGCCTCGGTCCATACGTCTAGGCCTAGCTATGGATGGAGTGAATGCATTTGGATTACGCAATTCTTCATGGAGCACATGGCTTGTATGTTTGGTCAATTATAATATCCCACCATGGTTGTCCACAAAGAAAGGTCATTTATTATTAGCTCTTATTGTACCATGTACGTATAAGGTAAAAAACATGGATGTATATCTTGCACCACTTGTGGAAGAACTACGCATTTTATGGGATGGGATTACTGTGCGTGACATGTCTCAACCTTTAAGAAGACGAGACGTGCGAGTGCAAGGCATACTTATGTGGACAATGCATCATTGGCCTAGTTATGGTAAATGTTCAGGTTTATCGATTTCACGTTACCATGCTTGTCCTTTATGCGGACCACGACTCGAAGCACGTTATTCCAAAGCACTACGTAAAACTGTCTATGAAGGACATCATAGATATTTGCCTGATCGACATGTTTTACGTGAAGGATAAATTGGTCGTCAAGCGCAACACCAAATGAAAGCTAGCGATTGGAAACAACTGTGGGATTTAGAAAATCCACTTGTTGGCATGAAATGGTTGTCCATTTTTCATGAACTCCGTTATTGGAGTGAATTGGTGATCAATCATTTGGTAGACCCCATGCATATTTTTAAGAATGTGGGAGAGATTCTTTGGAAAACTTTGATCGAAAAGAAAGAAAGCAAAGCACAAAGGGAGGACTTAGAAGAGCGAGGTCGTATGCGAGAGTTGTGGGCAATTACTAAGCCCAACAGAATAGTATCGTTACCAAGAGCTCCTTGGGTGCTTCGCAAGATGGAAGAGCAACAAGTGAAGAAAACAATTTCAGAGTTTTGTACACCTACTGGATTCATGAGGTGTCCAAAGTCTGCTTTCACATGAAACGACGATCTTGTAGGAATCGAGTCTCATCATTGGCAAAAGTTTTTATAGTTTGTGCTCCCTATAGCCCTAAAAGATTGTCTTTCAGAGGATGTACGAAAAACCATTTATAAAATTAGTTCTTTAGTACGGTGGATATCTTCTAAAGAGATAAACAGAGATAGCATTGAGAGTGCGAAACTCAATGCTATCGAGGTTGTTTGTATGGTAGAGAAATACTTTCCCACAAGTATTCTCACTATTCAACTTCATTTACTGGTTATTGTGGTAGATGAAGTTGCAATAGCAGGAACTGTCCATAGTCGATGGATGTTCTTCTTAGAGCACTTTATGAAGACATTAAAAGGGTTTTTTCGACAGAGAGCACGTCGAAAGGGTAGCATGGTAGAGGGATGGCTTGTACAAGAATCTCTTGTATTCATAACTGAGTTTCTACGTATATCGGATCCCAAAATGCCTCGCTTATGGAGTGATGATGAAGATGTTTGTCTCGTAGGCGATGAACCACAAGGTAAAGGATTGCAAAGAAAAATGGATGCAGCTTTCAGAGAGAAGACAATGAAGTTTTGCATAGTTAACTCTGAGCCTATGCAAAAGTGGTTAGAAAGGTATGAACTTGCCAAGGAAACTAACGCAAAGGAAAGAGCTCAGTTTTGAAGAAATCGTTCCACTCGATTTTAGCCTCTTCCAAAAAATCTTCGACCTCTCCCACCTTTTCCAACGAGTAGATGGCTAGATACGGTGGTTTCACAAGCAAAGGCAGCAGGTGAAGATATCTTTGAAGAAGAAGAAGAACTCGCAAAAGGATGTGATTGGGAGTATATTAAATACGGTGCACTATGGTCTCATGGGCGACACTTTTGAATCGCACGAATCGATCAAAATAGGTCTACTTTTGATAGTGCAGTGATGGTGAATTTTTTGCAAAAAAGTAGAGCGAGTGCAAGAGATGATAATGCTCTAGAAGGCGAGTTAGATTATTGTGGTGTGATGCAAGACATCTTGAAACTATCTTTCAGAAAGTTTGATTACTTTGTTTTTGATGTGAAATGGTTCAAAGTAGTCACCTCTGGAAGAAACGCAACAGTGAGACGGGATAAGAGCGATTTGCTTCAAATCGACTTCACAAGATTATGGACAGATGAAAGGGATACATTTGTACTTCCCGAACACTGTGAGCAAGTTGTTTTTATACCAGATTCAAAAGACCCAGAGTGGCTATTTGTTTTACAAGTCGCTCCATGTAGTAAACAAATTTTTGAAAACATAGATGTAGAAAAGAGTCCATCTCTAGTGGACTCAGAGATTCGTTCACTAGTCGAGGAGGAAGAGATCATTGTTCGAGAAGAAGAGGTCATTGAAGAAGAGGTCACTGTTCGAGAAGAAGAAGCAATAGATGATGATCAGGAGGAAACCAACATAGCAAGCGATTTAGAAGCCATCCATATAGAGATAGATATTCTCAATGCATCGGATCTTCATGAGGATGCTAGAATAGAGGACTTTTGAATAAAACACTTGTACGTACTAATCTTTTGTTTTTTTTTTGTTTATTCTCTATATTACTTTTCTTATCGCATGCTAATTATTTGAGTTCTTTTATTACAGAGAACGATGGGAGACAGTCCTCCAGTCACTCCACATTCCATGACAGAGGAGCAGTTTTTGGAGTTCATCTCTCAGGTTCCTCCTGCGTATATGGCCGCTGCATCACAGTATTGGATCGATCATGGTAGCACTCCTCCCGGCCTCACTCCCTGGAGGCCTTACTCCTGTCGGCCTCACTCTTGCTGGCCTCACTCCCGTCGGAGTCACTCCCGCCTTTGTCACTCCTACCGGTGTCACTCCTGCGGGTGGTGCTACTCTCATAGGAGGTATGTCTCCTAGCTTTGTGACTCCACCACGACCATCTTTGCAGCCATCTCCTATTGGGTCTACTAGTAGACATGTGCGTTCGACACCTCAGTGCGATAGAGGTTCTAGCCCGTCTCGTAGATCGAGATCACGCTCTGGAGTAGGAGGTTCTAGGAGTGGATCTATAGGTAGGTCTACAGGTGGAGGAGGCGGTTGTTGTGGAGGCAGTGCGACAGACGTTGTGTCACCCGCTTCTACTCCTAGGACAAGTACCTCAGATGTAGGTACACCACGCAGTACACCACGTGCAACACCACGTACACCTTGGGGTGCTCATGACCATGATGACTCCAAGGTGTATAGTATCCGAGATGGAGCTCCGGTGATGGATGCGGCTGGCAAAGCAATGCGTGCAAGCATACGACAGCTTTGCTCCATCCAGTTTGGACACTCCATCATGCTGAAATGGAGTGAACAGGATAAAGATTAGAAGAATTATCACACAGACGATTTACGAGGAGTTCTGACGAGCCGATGGACAGTCTATTGTCAGTTCAAAGTGGATTCTACACACCGTACGTGAAGTCATGTCCCATCGACGATCCGCGGCACGTGATGCATTCAATGAAGGCTTACCAAAGCCTGTATGATTAGATGCTCAGGAGTGGGACATGATTCGTGACGAGCAGCAGCAGACTCCTGATCAATATTGCTAGCAACAAAATGTGGCAGCCACACGTTTAGTTACGATTGGACCATCACATTTGGGCAGCAGCGGATATCACACGATGCATCATGAGTTTGTAAGTACCATTTCATTTCTTGAATTTATTTGTGTTAAATGTCTCATGTATGTTTCTCTAATTCTTTTATATTTGTTTCAGGAGCTGGCAATGTGTCGTTCTCCAACACGAACGGAGGAGTCTTACGGATATAGTCATGGGTTGACTGCACTATTGTAGGACTTGGGGGGACGCGGTGCAGTAGTTTCATGGGAGCATTTGCGATAAGGTAATTAATTTATAAACTTGGTTTTTACTTGTTGTTTGTAATTTTCATGTGAATTTATCTCATTCCATTAATGTTCTTTGTTGCAGGACTGTTGATATGGAGCGTTCTTTGCATGTGTATGGCAATGGAAGACCAATATTTTGTATTTGATTTTCATATGGCAATACATTGCCTTGCCACATTTTGTAAAAGCGTCATATATGATAGTGGTTTACCACACTTTTGTACATGCTTCATTATTGAAATATATAACTTCTTTTGTACATGGTTCATAGTTCATTCTGATTATCTCTTTTGTGTCCAATAATGCTCTATTTCATGAAATCATATTTCGGTTGTCATTAGAGTAGACATCACATGTACTCGGTTTTTTTTGGGCAGAGTGTATTGTCTTTTGTTAAGCAACATCATGGTAATGTTGCTGTAGTAAAAGACAAAACACTCTGCCCAAAAAAAAAATTGCAGGTATGGTCATCAGTATACGCAACGGTACTCCCAGTAGTGTCATCGGAATAACTGTCAGTACACCCAGCTGGCGACGATATCTCTAGCAGAAGCCTCCGTATTGGCGTCGGTATTACCGATGCATATACCGACGCCTATACCGACGCATATACCCATGCTTTGGTACCAACGCGCACACCAACCTTTACACCGGCATCGCGGCAAACTAAGCTGCGTTCATTTTCCTCGGTAAAAACCTTGGTATACCATCGATCTGTTGTAGTGATACATGCATCAATCTTTCATTATGCTTGAGATGGACATGATCTTCATCAAATTCATTGTTGGAATGATGCCACATATACTCCATGAGATCCAAAGATTGGAATTGGTGAGACAAAGGATAAATGTGGCGAAGCCCTCCTTATAAGGGTGTTTAATAGTGGCTATCAAAGGCATTTCAAAGGTGTTTATGACCTGATGATGTCATCGACGATGTCAAGAATCCAAAAAAGATCTCTAGATGTCAACATCTAGGAAGAAGATAATCGATCTTAGGTATTGGCATGTTTGAAACATATACATATATATATATGTGTGTGTGTGTGCATATATATATATATATATATATATATGTATATATATATATATATATATATATATATATATATATATATATATATATATATATATATATATATATATATATATATATATATATATATATATAGTTGGAACATCAAGCTTTCATTATGCTTGAGTTGGACATTATCTTAATCAAATTCATTGTTGGAATGATGCCACATATACTCCTTGACATCCCAAGACTCGAATTGGCACGACTGACAATAAATGTGGCCAAGCCCTCATTATAAAGGTGTTCAAGAGTGGCTATCAAAGGCATTTCAAAGGTGTTTATGACCTGATCATGTCATCAATGATGTCAAGAATCCAAAAAAGATCTCTAGATGTCAAAATCTAGGAAGTAGATAATCAATCTTAAAATGGAAGCATTAGTCATTTTGAAACACTCATGGGATATAGAAATTCACGTGGAATCTGAGATTTAGGATGGTTTCCTTTGTCAATGATAGGATGGCCCTTATTGCGTGAATTGATCATCTTCATTGTAAATAGTTCTTTGATGTGTGTGTGCATGTATATATATATATATATATATATATATATATATATATATATATATATATATATATATATATATATAACCTCTCGAATATATGGAATGAAAGATGTGCTAACAACTTCAAAAACCCTCCATATGAATGATCATTTAAAGAATCTCTTGGCGAATTTGTAATTCTAAGATGTCCTCTACCTTCTGGTAAAATACAATGTTCATTTTTGAAAACAATATGATCAAAAGTAAATAGGTCCCTCATTTTAGGGGGGGGGTATTAACGTTCCAGTTACTGTTTCTTACTTTGTTTTTATTTTCTCCTCTTCCTTAATTAAAAGTGATTTTGTATCAAACAATAAAACTAAAATGTTTTGCTTCAAGAAGCGTCAGCTTTATCAATGAAAAGGATACGTGATTCTTTTGGCCTTGCTTAGGAAAGAATTCCTCAAACTTTTAAATCACATTCACTTCAAGCACTTTGTGCATGGCATAGAGCTTTTTGGTATTTTTTGAACTTGATGTGGGGTAAAAGCATGTCAATGTGAACACTTCTTAGGAGTATTTATCGCTTTTAAGCACGTCACGTTTTAGCTATTTCAAAAGCTTTTTTAAATAGCGAAAAAAATAAATTCATAGTATCAATTTGCTAGATGTACGATCACTACTCATGTGGTGGCATGTAGGGTATCATGGATGAAATGCCGATAGTGAATGTCATTATTCTTTGCATACTCCACAAGGTGAGGAGTCTAAGGAGTCTGCACCAGTGAAGCATAGAATGTCCATGCAACTTCGTTAGTCATGAGAGAAAGCTACCATCAATAAAGCTATGCCATTAGATGATGGAGGTGAAATGCAATCTCTAGGAACAAGTATGAGCAGGTATGGGGTCTAGCATCCATGCATGCAGCATTTTTGTGCTCGCATGGCTAGGATTAATTTCGATGGTTCTAATGTAAGAGCCACTATTTTCGACAGAGGAGAGGCATCGTCCATTAAGAGTCCATCATTGAAGCAGAAGCAATGGACCAGGTAATCTCTTGGTTGATTTGATTTTTTCAGCTCATTAGTAAGCATGCATACTCATTCCACCCTACCTAATGAATGCGGGGAGCCGTCTAACGTGGAACTGTCATAAGCGGTTCTAAATTGCATAGCGCCTAGTGGTTTTCTTTAGCATTTATTTTCCATGAACCACAAAGATATAGGGACTCTACAATTAATCTTTGGTGCTATGTCTCGATTAATAGGCATGCATTTATGAAACAATTTGCCTTGTTGATGCAGGTGGATATATCGAGCATATCTAAAAGTTTTAGAACACAACATACTCTGCCAGAAAAAAGAGGATTTCCACACTATTTATGGCATGTCTATCATGCGTATAGATCTAGGTACTATATCAAAAAATCGGTTAGTGAGGCAAATTGGCATCTTCAAGGTAACTCAACTCAAGGGGAAGAGGAAAGTTAAATATTTCAGGTCAGAGTTCTATGACACACTGATGGTGTTACATCAGAAATGCTGCCAAGAGGTACCAAGAAACTATGAATTGTCGATACAATTCGCTAGAGCCTTTGCATTTGAAAACTGTACCACTGCTCAAACATCAAAAAATCCTGCTATGTACCCAGTGGCATGTGTTGTAGCTGCAGAAGCATCGATTGAACGATGGAGGAAGATGGGTACATTGCAGTCAAAGATGCAAAGGTTTTACAGTTGTTTGAAGGATCATGGTTCACCACTTTTAGAGTCTTTGGATACGAACTTGTAGGAACACAAAGAAGCTGTTGACTTACATGCTGAACAAGGTATGGTAGTTGCTGCCATAAGGCAAGTGGAGGGTACTAAGATTATGCGTACTTTAGAACTGTTAATTGATAGTGAATAGAATAAGTTGGATAGGGTCCAGCTTTATTTGGATTAGGCCAAGCTATCAAAGGCTGTTGAGTCTAAAGTGACTAGATCGGTCATTCAGATGAGAAAAAAGTTACAGATATCCATAGATGAATTGAAATGTGATGTGGGAATGTCTCT
The DNA here is from genome assembly GCA_020310875.1 of Ceratopteris richardii. Classification (NCBI taxonomy): domain Eukaryota; kingdom Viridiplantae; phylum Streptophyta; class Polypodiopsida; order Polypodiales; family Pteridaceae; genus Ceratopteris; species Ceratopteris richardii. The sequence goes on along the minus strand of CM035422.1, from coordinate 113,082,456 downwards.
AGAGAGGAGGACTCAATTGGAGATGCAAATTCAGATATATACTGTAAATCTAGAGTTGTTAGGGGTTGAGCCAGAAGAATGACAAGGTGTCTAAAGTGGAGGTAATATTTAGCTTTATTGACATTGGTTGGAACATTTTTCTAAGGTTCAATACTGATCAATTAGATTATAACATACACAAGCTGAATATAAGTTGCATGAGAATCGACTCATGAGTGCAAATCAACATCTATCCTTTGTAAAGAACATGTTAAGCATGATCAAATCAAATGAATTGTTACCATTATTTCCATACCTCCCCCAGACTTACCATCAGCCCTCTTACTTAGTGTTTCATCCATGTGCATAGCATGTGGTTTGAATATTGAGGAGAGGGTGAGTTTTATAGTGCACCTTATGCCATGCAACCATGCATATCACTATATTTGTTTTCCAACACATTGTAGCGTGCCAGTCAACTGTTTAGGTGAATGTGGCATTGAAATACCATAACATATGCAACAAACAATCTCCGGATTCTTTGATGATGGATTCGAATTTCACAGAGGTAAGCTTGTCGTGTTGATTAATATTAATAATACTACTTTTTATCCATGGTTGTGGCTTCTTGGTTAGTTTTTTGTAATTAGATATTACTAATTAGGTTGTTACTTGTTACCTATTACTAAGTAGTTGGTTCTAGTTACTTCTTACTGGGTATCTATTACTAATTAGATTATTACTAGTTACTGAGGTGTTGATTCTCAATAACTTGTTAGTATCTATTACGAATTAGCTTGTTACTAGTTAGCTATTACTAGGTTACTAAGTTATTACTAATTATCTGGTTAACAATCGGCTACTACTAAGTAGCTGGTTCCTAGTTAGCCATTAGTAATTAGCTATTACTATTTAGCTTGTTACTAATTAGTTATTACTAAGTAGCTAATCCTTGGTTAGTTGTTTGTAATTAGCTATTACTAATTAGCTTGTTACCAGTTAGCTATTACAAAGTAGCTGGTTCTTAACTAGTTAGTAATTAGCTATTACTACTAAGCTAGTTACTAATTAGCTATTACTAATAAGCTAGTTAATAATTAGCTATTACTAAGTATATGGTTATGGTTAGTTGTTTGTAACTAATTAGCATGTTACTAGTTAGCTATTAGTAAGTTGTTATTACTAATTAGCTATTAATGAGTAGTTGGTTCTTAGTTAGCTTACTAGTAAGTTATAATTAAATATCTTATTACTAATCACCTATTAGTAATTAGCTATTACGAATTATTAATTAGTTTGTTAGTAATGAGCTACTATTAAGTATCTATTACTAATTAGCTATAGTAATTAGTTAGTACTAATTAGATGTTACTAATTAGCTATTATTGATTAGCTATTACGAACTAGATAAAGTAATTAGTTATTACTAATTTTATTTACTACTAAGCTATTATTCATTAGCTATTATTCATTAGCTATTACTAATTAGCTATTACGAATTGGCTATTACAAATTAGCTATTATGAATTATCTATTATTAATTATCTATTATGAATTAGCTATTACTAATTAGCTATTATTGATTAGCTATTATAAGTTAGCTATTACAAATTAGCTATTACTAGTTAGCTATTATGAATTAGCTATTTTGAATTAGCTATTACAAATAAGTTGTGACAAATTAGCTATTACAAATTAGCTATGAAAAATTTGCTATTACTAATTAGTTATTACTAATTAGCTATTATTAGTTAGCTCTTAGTATTTAGCTATTATGAATTAACTATTACGAATTAGTTATTACGAGCTAGCCATTACGAATTAACTATTACGAATTAGCTATCATGAATTAGCTATTGGGAATTAGCTATGATGAAATAACTATGAAGAATTAGCTAGTATGAATTAGCTATTACGAATTAGCTATTACTAATTAGCTATTATGAATTAGCTATTACTAATTAGTTATTACGAATTAACTATTCCGAATTAGCTATTACGAATTAGTTATTATGAATTAGCTATTGCGAATTAGCTCGTACGAGTTAACTATGACAAACTAGCTATTACTATTTAGTTATAACTAATTAGCTATTACTAATTAGCTTGTTACTAATTAGCTATTATTCATTAGCTATTATTGATTAGCTATTACTAATTAGCTATTACTGATTAGCTATTACAAATTAACTATTGCGAATTAGCTATCATGAATTAGCTATTACGAATTAGTTATTAATAATTAGTTATTACTAATTAGCTATTACTAATTAGTTGTTACTAATTAGCTATTACTAATTAGCTATTACTAATTAGCTATTATTAATTAGCTATTAGAAATTAGCCATTACTAATTAGCTTGTTACTAAGTAGTTATTACGAAGTAACTAGTTCTTGGTTAGTTGTTTGTAATTAGTTATTACTAATTAGCTTGTTACTAATTGGCTATTACTAAGTAGCTAATTGTCCGATAGTTGTTAATAGTTAGCTATTACTAATTAGCTTATTACTAATTCGTGATTACTAAGGATCTAGTTTTTTTTTGTTCTTTGAAATAATTCATCCATCAACTATCTCTTTCTTACTCTTTAACTCTCTACTGGAACACTAATCTAGCTGGTTTCATTGTGCTACGGAGTTGTTCATACCTCAATAGGAACAATTACCAAGAATGTTGATGCTCCATATGATAGGGAGCTTGGGACAAATGAGAATGTTGGACGTACACCATTCGCTGAAAGTAGGACTTACGTCCAATCTTCATCATCGAAAGAGAAAGAAAGTATTTCATTCTTCCTCCAAACACTATCTGCAATGGATGCTAGTGTTGATCCTTGTCCAATTGACAACATGCATGATGTGGAGTCCACATGCATTGACTTTCATAGTCGTCTAGATGGAATGATTGAGAATGTTCTTGATCCAGTTACCAATTCAGATATTCATCTAGCTAGTCGCAACTCTGTAGTTGATAAAGAGGTTCCTCTTTCTATCCACATGTATGTCGCTACTTAGTTTGAATCTAGCCTAGGTTCAAATACTGATCTTTTAAAGCAAGCTCCTCTGCCAATTAAGGATCCCGATGTTTGTTCAAAAAAAGGTCATCTACAGAATCCAACTTTTGATCCTAATCAGAGTCCAAATAGAGATGTTCTTCAAACGAATACTACAAATGAAACCTCCTCAAAGAAAAAATATTGTAACCGAGCCTCAGTTTCTGACATGTTTGGATCTCCAACAAAGGTTGCAGGTGTTCATGTACAAGAGGATGCCACTCTAGTGTAGTTTATGGAAAATGGAGAAAGAAATTTGCAAGCATCTGTGAAACGACAGAAGAATCCAAGCCATTTGCGCCCAATTATAAGGCGGCAGACTACTCACTCACACTTGAATAAAGACGTACATGATACAGAGGATTTTTTGAAAGAATAGTACCAATGTTCACCCTCTTACATCATTGTCATTTGTAATGGTTACTATCCCCATGTGAGGCATCATCGAAGTCTATTGGCTATCATCAACCTATTTTGTATTGATGTTATTAAAATATTTTGTTGTCTTTGCCTCGTATTATATATCTCAATTGTGTCATTGATTGTAATGATGTAAAAAATTCTTCTTTTGGTATTATATGGGCAAAATGGCATTTGTCCATAACTTAAGCACCAATTTGGAAATAATTTGAAGTCTTAATGCCAATGCATTTGTATGAACTTTACAATCGTTCCTCTCATGATGCGTTTTATAATGTCACTATTTAGTTCTACTTTTCACCTTCTTACAACACCTCTTTGTAATGGCTACTATCTACACATGACATTCTCCAAATCGATTAGCTCTCATAGGATTTTGTATTTAGTCTATTTTGTAATGATGTTATTGATTGTATTTATCCTATTTTGTACATTTTTTTATAGAATAAAAGTGTCACTGATTGTAAGTTGTAATGATGTTAATCTTATAGGTTGGATAAAGAACAAAGTCCCATCCAAGTTGTTGCAAAGGACAATCTTACATCCTCAGCAAGTCAACGTCACGTTGCAACAAAAGTTGAGCACAAAGATGCCCAAAAAGAAAAAAAATAAATAAAGCATCAGTTTCAACTCAAACTGATCCTATTTCAACTCAAACATGTCCTATTTCAACTCAAACTGATCTTATTGCAATAGCAATTGAGCAAAAAGTATGAGTTTCAACTCAAACTGATCCTATTTCAACTCAAGCAGACTTGGAAGAATCTTGTAAATCCATTAAACTCATGGAGTTAGATAGAATGAAAAGCTATGACTTCATTTAGAGGGAATATCTCCTAGAGTAAGGGATCACCTTTTTTAAGAGAGCCAAAATTTGAATTCAAATTCAAATTTGAAGATAAGACCTACAAAAGCACCTTGAAATCTTGCAGCCATTACACTCCCTTAGAGAGCCAATAATTTGATCATTAGTAGAGGCTGAGTAGCACACTTCATTTCTCACTCACCTTACAACCATTTGGCATTATTCCTTTGGCAATGATGTTGTAAATTCATGTTTCATAATACATATACATCATTAAGTATATCCGTTGGTCTCTTTGTCATTGTTACTTAGAACAGTATTCTTGTCTTGCGCATATCTCAGTCATTCCTCCACCATTTTCAATGTTCTATGGCTTGTTGGAATCCGCTCTAAGTCACAATTTGAAGACATTTCATAATACATATACATCATTAAGTATATCCGATGGTCTCTTTGTCATTGTCACTTAGAACAGTATTCTTGTCTTGCTCATATCTCACTCATTACTGCACCATTTTCAATGTTTTATGGCTTGTTGGAATCCGCTCTAAGTCACAATTTGAAGACATTCCAGTCAGTGGATTGGGAGAAAAGCATCTCGAACTAGTCATTGGTCATTCTCTATAGAGGTCCTAAAAAATTGGGGGTAATGTTTCACTTGCAAAAGTGATTGCTCTGTGTATAGTCAATCATTTCAAGTGATTCTATTTGGAATCATTAGCTCTTTAAACTAATTAGATATCTCCAAAAGGAATGTTTCTAATTCTTACTGTGTTGGGAGCACTGAGCTTAATAAGCAGTAGGTATGTGAACCAAAATAGAAGGTTTTTGATGATTTGTGAATTGTGAAGTTATCTGTCTCGGATCAATCATCACATGGATCATCTCCAAAGAACATAGGAACTTATTTAGTGTCATTGGAAATATAAAAGGGCCTACAACTCAACCTTAAAGTGAAAGAGGGTTGGTACAGAGCAGGGATTTGCAGTACCAACTCATTTCTTGGAGTGTCCATCCATTATTCCAACAATCTTGCACTCCACAAATGTTTGCCCCATTGGAGGTTTGATCAAGAGAGCCCGTGTGTGTCTTTGACTTCAACCAAGTCGTGGTGAAGCCTAACCTAGTCCCAAGCCTCATTCTCAATTCCATCAATAACTAATCACCTTTGGCCCCACCTCTCACACAAGAGTTCTACCATACTTAAGTCCTTAGATAGGATGACCTCTAATGGTGGATAGTCCAAAGAGTGCCAAGTTAAAGAGCATCTTGGATTCTACTAGTCTTGTTTTGAATTATAAATGGGCATTTACTAGTATTTGTAGCAATGAACCATCTTCTCATGAGCACTATATGTCCCATACAAGCAATATAAAATGTCATATGATAGGTAAACTTTTGCTTCTACCTTTCATATGAGGAATTTGGATCACTACAAGGAATATGGGCACATAGTGACGGTTAAGGTGAAACAATTTCATCGCTATAAAATTGCAAAAAGCGTCGCAACAATCGTCGATCACAGGCTATCGATTAAATGACAAACAAAACGATGTTTCTTTCGATGTGTGGCGCGACGTGATGTGCGACGCTCGCAGTGAGCATTGCTAAAGCGACGGTAAATAAGGTTGCTTAAGCAACACCAATTTCAGTGGTTTTTACGATGCTTTACCATTGCTTACACGACGGCTTGTTGACAAAGAAAATTAAAATGTTGGAGGCTCTTTGATCGGCATGTTCATGCATCTAATCAAAGAGCTCTCCAATGTTCGCAATTGCATTGTGCTTACAAGCTGAAACAAGTATATGCAGAATTGTTGTTTTGCCTATCTCTATCTTATTCTCTCTCTCTTTCTTTGTTTCTCTCTTTCTACCTCTTTCTCTCTTTGAAATCTCTCTCTCTCTCTCTCTGTCTCTCTATTGCACGTTATTCAAGAAGCTAACCAAACAAAAAATATTGCTACCTATTGTAAGTACAATTTGCATTCTTTGTATATCATTTGAATTGTGTTATTTTCATTATTTAGCATACTCACAATATTGATATGCACATATACACTTATACATGATGAAGATGCACATTCACACATATACACATGCTATGGCACACACATATATACACACACATACATGTGCACATACAGTTACACATACATGCACATACACATGCATATGCACAAACATTTCTTCAACCACATAAAAAGACTTGCATGCATGCATTATTGCATATATATATATATATATATATATATATATATATATATATATATATATATATATATATATATATATATATATATATATATATACATACACACATTAACATATACTTAAATACATGTATATGCACATCCACATGCATGCACATTCACATGCATGCACATGGATGCAAATGGAAATGCATCCACACAAACATGCATGTTTCATACATATACACATGCATATACATACACTTGTATACGTTTATACACATACACATACATATGCACATATGTATATATACGCACACATACACATATATATGCACATACGTACACACACATATACACATACACACACCTGCACATACATACATATACACATATACATGCACATACAAACATATACACATACACTTACACATATACATATACATGCACATACATATACACACACAGACACATGCACATGCACATACACATAGACACACATATACACTTACACATGCACATCCACATACATACATATACACACACATACACATGCACATGCACATATGTTGGAGCAAGTGTATGACAAGCCTAAGTATTGGCTTGAGTCCCACAAAGTCATAAAAGAAGCCTTTAAATGAAGACTATGTAAAGTTCACTTGTGAACTACCTCTTGTAACTTTTGAAGACTTTACTTATTGTAAAAGTGAAAGAATCTTAAGTGGTTGAGTCCACTTGATCAAAAAGGCAAAGAGGAGCCACGAATTTGTGATTTGTGGTAGGTAGAGAAGCAAGTCAATCATTGATTGATCGAAGAGTGATTGAAGGAAGTTAGCCTCCCAAACTCAACTATAAATAAATGGCAGTTTTAGTCGTGGTTAGAGAGATCTATGTGAAGACCTCCAAGAGCTGAGATTTATGCCATATCAAGGTGTGATTCCAAGGCACACATATGTATCAGTAAGTCCATTGTATTGTACAAGCAATATACTATCATTTTCATTATCATTTGGGTTCATATTTCCATGTTCTTGTGAAGTGTACTACTCACTGCCATATCTCTCAATTTTCTCAATCAGATTGCAAAGATGGTCTCTCTGATCTTGGTGCATCATTTTCAGTGATTTAACTTGGTTAAGTTAGCTCTATAATTCTACTATATGCTCACAAAGTTTCATTTCATTCGGATGTTTCAATCTTCAGTTATGTTCATTTGAAGTCAACAGGGTCTGTTCATCTTCACTTCTCTGTCAGGTAGCGGACTTTTTTACTCATCTTGTGAGAGCCATTTCTGAGAGTTACTCATCCAAAGTCAATGATTTAAAGCGTGTTGGATTCAACTTACTGTCTATTATACACATACAAATTTTCATAATCATTGAATTCCTACATTTTGAGTTATGTTCATTTTTCTGCTCACTCGTCTCAAACAATTGCAGCCCGTGAAAATCGGGATGATGTCATCACTTGTTAAAACTCACTCTCAGTGTGTGGTTTATTATTTTTGATGAGATTACTCTTGAAAGTTAGCTCTTTAAGTTAAATAGACTTCCCCAAGAGGAATTAAGCTAATTTTTGCTGTGCTCAGAGAATTATGCAAAACAGTGGACAGGTGTATGAACCAAAATAGCAAGTTTTTCACCTCTGAGCTAACTCCAACTTATCTGTTTTCATCTATCTTTTTGAGAGTGATCTTCCAAGGTACATAGGGTGTCTAATACATCCATTGGAAAGCTAAAAGGACCCACCATATACTCCTAGAGTTCATTTGGCTGGTGTAGATCAAGGATTTTGCAACACCTCTTCATCTTCAAGCACATACCTATCCATCTCTTCACAGTGGTATCAGAGCGAGGTTGGACAACATGGCAGGTGGATTTCCTTCATCAATTTACAAATTGGATAGAGGTAATTACTCAGCTTGGTCATTAAGGATGAAAGCTTATCTCCAAGGTAGAAGTTTATATGTTTATGTGGCTGGAGATGAAGTTATGCCAAGTTTCAAGAACAAAAGTCAACCAACACAAGAAGAGCAAGAGAGATTGAGCACATGGTGCTCCAAGGATGCACTTGCAAGGTCTTATCTCCTCAACTCTATCCCAGATTTTTTGTTGCCTCACTTAGAAGTTGTAAGACATCTCAGGAAGTGTGGGATGCACTTGAAGCTTTCTTTCTTCAAGTACTAAAGCTAGGAAGCATCAACTATGGCTGGATTTCACAACTCTCAAGAAGGCTCCCAAACAAAATGTGGCTAATTTTTTCACAAAGCTCAAGGACATAGCAGATCAGTTGGGAAGCATTGGAGAGGTAATAGATGAAGAGCAAATTGTAAGGCAGGTCATCAATGGCTTGAAGGCAGATGACAAGTGGGAAGCATTCACCACAGCTATGGATTTGTACATGGACATGCATGTACCTGATTTCAATACACTCATTGGACAACTACTTACTCAAGAGGCAAAGCTTATCAAAAATGGAGAAAGCTCTAAAGGTTATCAATCTTCATCTTTCTACACTGATAAAAGCAAGTCCAAAGATAACAAAGGAAAGGCAAAGAAAGTGGATGATGAAGCAGGTACATATCAAGCTAACTATGCAGGTAGAGGAAGACATGGCAGAGGTAGAGGAAGAGGAGGCAGACAAGGCAGGGGGAGATCTCAAGACTCCAACCCATGTTCTATTTGTGGATTAACTAATCATACAACTAAAAAGTGCTTTAGGAATTCCAGGAATCAAAGAGGCAGAGGATACTATAGAGGAAATGGCTACTCAAGAGGAAGGTTCAACAATTATCATGGCAACTACAACAACTACAATCATTCAAACTATCAAGGAGGCTACAAAGGAAGGAGAGACTAAAATAACTACTTAGAAGACTCAAACAAAGAGGATTCATTATTGATCATGAACATGGCTATGCCACAAGGTAAATCTGATGAGCATGTTTTCTACATAGATTCAGGTTGTTCAAATCATGTGGCAGGAAATGTGGCACTCCTATCAGATTTAGAAGATCCAAGGAATAAGCATGAGGTACAAACAGGAGATGACACAAAACATCCTGTGGAGAAAATAGGCAATGTCAAAGCACCTGATGGAAACATCAACCTACTCAGTAAGGTACTCCATGTCCCTACCATTACAAAGAATTTGATAAGTGTTGGGTAGATAGTAGAGAAGGGTTGCAAGTCAGGTTCACAAAAGCAGGAGCATTTGTTGAAGATTCAAGTCAAGGATTCAGAAGAATTGCAAAAGGTGAAAAGGCAGGTACATTGTTCACATTTGAATTACAAGACACTAGAAATATTGCTCTCTTTAATATGGTAGTCAGACACTCACAGAATTGGAAGTATGGCACAAAAGGTTAGCACATATTGGTGAAGGGTCATTAAAGCAAATTTGCAGGAACCAAAGTGTACTTGGACTCCCTAATTTGTCAAAACAACATATGATTTATAAGCGTAGTGCATGTCAATTTGGAAAGTCTCACAGGTTACCATTCATGAAGAAAGGTTATATGCATGGAGATCTCTTGGAGTTGGTTCATACAGATGTATGGGAACCTACCAAGGAAGCTTCAATATCTGGATCAAGGTATTATGTCTCCTTTATTGATGATTGCAGCAGATGGACTATCCTATTCTTTATGAAACACAAAGATGAAGTTTTTTCATGTTTTAAAAGATATCTGGCTCTTGTGGAGAATCAAACAGGTAAATCACTAAAAAGGCTGAGGTCAAATGGAGGGGAAGAATACTTATCCCATGAGTTTGAATCTTTTCTTCAAGAAAGAGGAATCAAAAGAGAGGTAACTACAAGGTACACTCCTGAGCAAAATGGAGTGGCAGAAACGAGGAATAGGACAATTGTTGAAGCTGCAAGGTCTATGTTAAATGAAAAGCATTTACCTAATTACTTATGGACTGAGGTTGTATCTACAGCCACTTACTTGATTAATAGGTTGCCTTCAAAATCCCTTGATGGGATGACTCCATATGATGCTTGGAATGGAAGAAGACAAAGCTTAGATCATTGTAAAATTTTTGGATGTATTGGTTTTGCTCATGTTCCTTCATAGGTTAGAGGCAAGATGGATCCAAAGGCAAAAAGGTGTGTATTTATTGGATATAACAACAATCAAAAGGGCTACAAGTTATACAACCCTACCAACAAAGGATTCTTGGTAAGCAGAGATGTAGTTTTTGATGAAAACAATTCATGGTATGAAGATTCATGCAGAAAGGTCAATTTACTATATAATCTTGAAGAAGATTTTCCAAAGCTTGGTAGAGAACAACCAAAGATTGAAGAACAAGACACCTCAGAGGATGATGAAGAATCTCAGATGGAAAAGATCAAAGCATGGAAGTCTAAAGGTAAAGCAAAAATTGCACGAACTTGGACATGAGGCAGAATCATCACATCATGGCCTAAGAAGATCTATGAGGGAAAAGAAAAAACCAGAAAGGTATGGGTTTGACACCTCATTAGTAACTAAACATCTCATCTACATAGCACAGGACATAAACCAAGAGGAGCCATCATCATTTGAAGAGGCCAAAGCAAAATCAGAATGGAAGCATGCAATGAAGGAAGAGATTGAAGCACTTGAGGAAAACAACACTTGGGATTTGGTGCCCAAGACTTCATCCATGAAGGTAATAGGCTCAAGATGGGTCTATAAACTCAAGAAGAATTCTGATGGTTCCATTAACAGGTATAAGGAAAGGCTTGTAGCAAAAGGCTTTGCACAAACTCAGGGAATTGATTATGAGGCAAGAGCTTCGAATTTCAGAGTTGTTTCATTCTTGGAGGACAAAGGTTTTCAACCAAGCAAGGCAGATCCTTCACTCTTTATTAAAAAGAGTAATTCTGAGATCATCTACCTATGTGTATATGTAGATGATATTATATTGACAGGAAATGATGCAGATGGTATGAAGAAGATCAAAGATCAGATGAGAGAAGAGTTCAAGATAAGTGATTTGGGTTCACTTACCTACTTCCTAGGTTTGGAAGTTGTCTACAAAGATCATGGTTTGTTCTCACTCAAAGAAAGTACATTAAGGACATGTTGGCAAAATTCAAGATGCAAGATTGTAAGATTGCAGGTACTCCAATGGAGGTCAATCACAAATTGAGCTCACATGAAGGTGAACTCATAGAGGACATCAAATCATATCAAAGTCTAGTGGGTAGTCTCAACTATGCCACATTGACAAGAGTAGATATATGTTACAGTGTGAGTGTGCTAAGTCAATTTATGCATACACCAAGGAAACCACATATGGATGCTGCCAAAAGGATTCTCAAGTATCTCAAAGCAACCATAAATGAAGGACTTTATTATCCTTATGTATCTGATTTAGGTTTGAAGCTATTTTCTGATGCAGATTGGACTGGCTCCAAGGAAGATAGAAGGAGCACTTCAGGTTATCTTACCTTTGCAGGTTCAAAGATTATTTCATGGTCATCCAAGAAGCAACCCACAGTTGCTCTCTCTTCTACTAAAGCTGAATATAGAGGTCTTGCCATAGCTACTCAGGAAGCTATGTGGATGAAGACATTATTCAAAGATCTTGGATTGGAGTTTGGAACTCCAACTACTTTTGGTGACAATATGAGTTCTATTCACTTAGCTGCTAATCCTATTTTTTATGCAAGGACTAAACATATTGAAGTTCATTATCACTATGTAAGAGAGAAGGTTCTAAGCAAAGAGATTCAAATATCATATGTGTCCACTTATCAACAATGTGCAGATATTCTAACCAAAGCATTGGATGGTACAAAGCTTTTCAAATTCAAGGCTATGATTGGTTTACAGGTAATCTTGGAAGATTGAAGACCTCAAGCATACTTGGCTTGAGAGGGAGCTGTTGGAGCAAGTGTATGACAAGCCTAAGTATTGGCTTGAGTCCCACAAAGTCATAAAAGAAGCCTTAAAATGAAGATTATGTAAAGTTCACTTGTGAACTACCTCTTGTAACTTTTGAAGACTTTACTTATTGTAAAAGTGAAAGAATCTTAAGTGGTTGAGTCCACTTGATCAAAAAGGGAAAGAGGAGCCACAAATTCGTGATTTGTGGTAGGTAGAGAATCAAATCAATCATTGATTGATTGAAGAGTGATTGAGGGAAGTTAGCCTCCCAAACTCAACTATAAATAGATGGTAGTTTTAGGCGTGGTTAGAGAGACCTATGTGAAGACCTCCAATAGCTGAGATTTGTGCCATATCAAGGTGTGATTGCAAGGCACACATATGTATCAGTAAGTCCATTGTATTGTACAAGAAATATACTTTCATTTTCATTATCATTTGGGTTCATATTTCCATGTTCTTGTGAAGTGTACTACTCACTACCATATCTCTCAGTTTTCTCAATCAGATTGCAGAGATGGTTTCTCTGAGCTTGGTGCATCATTCTCCGTGATTTAACTTGGTAAAGCTAGCTCTATAAGTCTACTATATCATCACACAGTTTAATTTCATTTGGATGTTGCAATCTTCAGTTATATTCATTTGAAGTCAACAGGGTCTGTTCATCTTCACTTCTCTGTCAGGTACCCGACTTTTTTACTCATCTTGTCAGAGCCATTTCTCAGCGGTTACTTATCCAAAGTCAATGATTTAAAGCTTGTTGGATTCAGCTTAATGTATAGTATACACATAAAAATTTACATAATCATTGAATTCCTAAAGTTTGGGTTATGTTCATTTTTCTGTTCACTGGTCTCAAACTGTAGCAGCCCGTGAAAATCGGGATGATGTCATCACTTGTTAAAACCCATTCTCAGTGTGTGGTTTATTATTTTTGATGATATTACTCTTGAAAGCTAGATCTTTAATTTAACTAGACTTCCCCAAGAGGAATTAAGCTAATTGTTGTTGTGCTCAAAGAATTATGCAAAACAGTGGAGAGGTGTATGAACCAAAATAGCAAGTTTTTCACCTCTCAGCTAACTCCAACTTATCTGTTTTCATCTATCTTTTTGCGAGTGATCTTCCAAGGTACATAGGGTGTCTAATACATCCATTGGCAAGCCAAACGGGCCCACCATATACTCTTGGAGTTCATTTGGCTAGTGTAGATCAAGGATTTTGCAACACCTCTTCATCTTCAAGCACATATCTATCCATCTCTTCACAACCTACACATACATACACATATACACTTACACATGCGCATGCACAGACATGCATATACACATATACATATGTACATACATTCATATACACACACATATTACACACATATACATGCACATACGTACACACATATGAATGAATTATATAATTAAAGTACTAAAACACATGCTTAAATAAACAATAATAACAATCAATAGAACAAAACTTTGCATTACTTAATACCATACACACAATTCAAAACATAACTGAAATGAACAATATATAGATAATATATATATATATATATATATATATATATATATATATATATATATATATATATATATATATATATATATATATATATATATATATATATATATATATATCAATGTAAATACATATCCAATGTCATAATCAAGAATCCTAATCATCATCATCATCATCAGCATCATAATCATCCTCATCATCATGATCACCTTGTGACGATCCAGATCATCCCTCCTATGTCTATCTCTCCACCTCATCCATATCTGCCTCTCCATAATACTCTTGTATTACATATAACAAACATAAATAAGTAAAAAAATTAAAACATCCATAAAAATAAAATAATTATATAAAATTTAATAATACTCACAAAGGCATCTGGATGATCTCTCATATACTCGATCAAACACCGATATCCAAAATGTGTAGCATACTCGATCTCATGTTTCGTAGGATATCGCCATAATCCTTTTGCTGCATTGAAACAAATAAAAAAGATTAGTTTCTTGCATTTTAATTAAAATAAAAAATATGCTCACAATAACACATATACTTAAGAATTTAGCTACAAAACCATGATGGCCCATTTGGCCTAGGCGCGATGTGTGGCCCGACTCAACTCTCTTATTTGTAGCAGCCTGTTTATTTGAAGAAAAAAGAAATACATATATTAAATGTAAAAATTACTAAAATATATGAAAATTATAAATATAAACTATTAATTTGTATACCTTCTACTGTGGAAATGACTCCTAAAGATGCAGTTATCTACAAAAAAACTGCCATGTCTTAGGTGGTATCTTAGGTCGCCTCTTATTTTTTTTTTCCACCATACAATATCTCCTCTTAATTTAGTCTCAAACAGAAAAAAAGAATCAGAATACATACACATAGATACACACACATACACAGACACATACCCACATACACATATACATGCAAACATATACACATACATACATGCATACATATACACATATACATACATAAAACATAAACACACATATACATATCCATGTACATACGTACACACATACACATGCATGCATATACACTCATTCATACAAAATACATGCATTTATCCCACAATAATGTGTATTTGTGTATATGTGAATATGTGTGTATGTGTAATTGTGTATATGTGAATATATGTGTATGTGTAAATATGTATATGTGAATGTTTATGTATGTAAATAATCAGATTATTAATATCAAATACCATTATTTGTAGATTCCGATCAATCAGATGGAACTCCACCACTATTTCCTAATCATGCAAGGACTATATACTGTAAGTATATCAAACTTTTTATTTTAAATATCTTTGATAGATACATAACTGATATATTTTTTTGATTCTTGTTATAATCAGATTTTGATCAATCAAAGGGCACTCCACCACCTCCTACCCATGCAACAACTTCACATGTGTCCTCCAATAGGAATTATGATGATTTTTACTATCAAGAGCATATTATATGTTGGTGTAACTCTTGTTATTGCACATATGGAAATAAAGTAGGTTTAATAAATAGTAGTCAAGGGTTACATAATAGTTCAAGGACTAACTGCACATTTGAGGAGCATGAAAATAGTCATGAATCACCATACATGAGTAGAGATGTATCAAGATACATAGTTGTCAATGCTATTACTACATTATATGCTGGTGATGAATTATTAGTCGATTATGGATGGCGTAGATCTCCAGGAGCACCTTTTTGCTAGAGAGAGAATGAAAATTTTCTATGCATATTTAATAACTTATATATTTAATTTTATGTTCAAAGTTTACTTTTTATTTATTTATGGAATACTAATGATTTTTATTCATGTGTGTAGATTCCAACATATGATGTTGATGATATTCCTCCACACCATTCACAATTGCCAAAAAGACCTCATTTATCAGAAGCTTCTATAAGGAGGCTACACAAAAGGATCCTGTGAAATATGCAAGGTTAAAAGATCTATATTCAAAAGAAGATAAAGTACAAGATTTGTGTGAGAATGATGAAGATGATGGCATGGGAGATTTTATTGAGGATTGGTATCAAATGAGAGTGAGAGAATTGATATTTCTAATAATGAGAAATAGCTTCAAGAGGATGTCTAAAGCATGTATGTGAAGGAAGTCGTTTGACACGACTAAGTGCGAGCTTACTTATTCTCAATCTTCAAAATTGTTTTGGTTGGAGTAATCTATCTGTTTCGACACTATTAAGGTATAATTTTTAATTTTCTATCTATTTATATATATACATGCATATATATATATATATATATACATAAAAATACATACATACATAAACATACATATATATATACATGAATACATACACACATATAAACATACACACACATATGCACACATACACATGTTATGAGAGTAAGGTCAAATTATACATAGCTATATCGAATGAAGATATTTTTTCCATCTCGCCTTTGGAATTGTCCGCCCAGTCTTTAGAATCTTTTTGACACATTTGCTTCTCCTATTCTAGTCAACCTAATACCTGTGTTGCGAACTCTTTTACGAACTTTGCATACAAATATTAAGCATCAATTAGCTATGGAGGTATTATGTCATTTGGAAAGTGGGAGAACCAAATCTATTTGGAAGATTTTGAATGATGGAAGAATAATTTTAAAGGATGGGTAGAAAGAAAGCATCCATTCAATGGAGTTTCTTGTTTTTACCTTAGCTAGGGTAAGAACAAGAATGTGCATTGAATGGATGCTTTCTACCTCCCATCCTTTAAAACTATTCATCCATCTTTCAAAATCTTCCAAATAGATTTGATTCTCCAATTTTTCAAACTACCTAATATCTCCATAGTTAAATGATACTTTATATTTGTAAACAAATATGTACGTTTTAGTTAGCAAGGCGGGTAATTGATTCACTATAAAATGGGAGACAACCAAACGATTGAGTGGTCTAGATATCTATATGAAAGTCTACATATATATACATACACATAATTATACAGGAATGCATACACGCATATAGACATACACACACATATACACACATACACATGTTATGAGAGTAAGGTCAAATTATACATACTTGTATCGAATGAAGATGTTTTGTCCATCTAGCATTTAGAATTGTCCACTCAACCTTTAGAATCTTTCTAACACATCTACTTCTCCTATTCTAGTCAACCTAATACCTACGCTGCTAACTTTTTTATGAACTTTGTATGCAAATATTAAGTATGAGTTAGCTATGGAGGTATTAAGTCGTTTGAAAAATAGGAGAAGTAAATTTACCTCGAAGAATTTGAAGGATAGAAGAAGAGTTTTAAAGGATGGGTGGACACAAAGTGTTCATTCACTACAGGTTTTTGTTTTTACCTTAGCTACGGTAAGAACAAGAACTTGCGTTGAATGAACACTTCATGTCCGCCCAATCTTTAGAGATATTCATCCATTTTCCAAAATCGTCAAGAGAAATTTCCTGGTCTTATTTTCAAACAACCTAATACGTCCGTAGTTAGCTGATACTTAATCCTTGCAAACAAATATGTAAGTCTTAGTTAGCAATGCAGGTAATAGATTGACTATAAAATGGGAGAGGACTAAACGATTTAGTACTCTAGATATGAAAGACTACAAACCATAGTATACAAAAGAAAAATTAAAATTGCAATCAAATATACATAGCTACACATGCATACATACATATACATACAAATTCATACACATACATACACACACATACATACATACATACATACACATATATATGCACATACACATACATATATGCATACACGTACACATACGTATATATACATACATATACACCTATAAAACACATATACACACATACATACATATAAACATATGCATATGTATACGCATGCACATGCATATACACATCCACATACACATGTTGGTGCATTTTGCCCAAGCCTACATGCTTGATATGCTTGATATTATCCTCATTTGTAAGTCACATGAGTAGTCATGTGAACACCTCTTGTAAAAGAGTACATTTTATCTCTTGTAAATGGAAAAAGAAAAAAGGAAAAGGATGGCTTACCTCATCCATGATGTAAAAGCAAATTCGTGGCTCCAACTACCAAAATCACGAATTTTTGAGCTGAGGGAATCTCTCCTAACTTTGGGGATCACTTTTAGGTGGAGCCATTCGAATTCGAATTCAAAACTCCCTCCAAGAATAGCTATAAAAGGAGCAAGAAGGAAGAGGCGATTAGCAAGCCTTGTACGTGACCACTTCATGTCATTTTGTAGAGATTGAAGAGCTTACTCCATAGCTCTATCATTCTACTCCCATTGTGCAAAGATTCATTGCCAATGTGGTTGTAATCATATGTGAATCTATACATTTATTATCATCTACCTCTCTGTTTTGTTCTCTGCTATACTCACTCAGAGCAGTAACTTCAGAAGGTCATATCTCGAGTTTTACTGAACGTTTTTCAGTGTTTTAAAGTGCGTTGGATAGCTCTCACTGTCTAGTTTCTACCTATAAATTTTCAAGGTCACTGGATTTATACTTTTGGAGATATCTGCATTTTACTGCTTACTGGTCTATCTCTGCAGAGCCCCGAGAATTGTGGGAATGTTCCAGAACTTGATGAAACTTGTTCTCAGTGCTCAGTCCATCATTTGAAGTGTTTTAACTTGGAATAGGAAGCTTGCTAAGTCTATTTGCTATGCCCAAAAGGAATTTTTCTAATTCCTTCCAGGTTGAGAGCACTGTTCATTTTTTCCAGCAGGTGTATGTCCAAAAATAGCAAGTTTTGGGAGCTAGTCATTTCGCAACTAGCCTGTCTTGACTTAAACTTTTGGGATACATGTTCCAAAGTACTTGGCTGATATTTTGGTGGATTTAGGAAGCTCAAAGGGTCTACTAATCAACTCTGAAGTCTCAGTTGGCTGGTGTGAAGCTGGTTGTAGCGGCACCTACTCATCTTTGGATTGCATCCACCATCTCTCTTCACATTGGTATCAGAGCATAGTCAAGCAACATGGGAGATGGATTTCCATCAACAATTGACAAATTGGATCGAAAAAACTATCCGGCATGGTCTCTAAGGATGGAGGCTTACCTTCAAGGGAGGAATCTATATGGATTCATATCCGGAGATGAAGCAATGCCAACCATGAGGAACAAAGGGCAACCATCACATGAAGAAGTGGAAGGACTTTCGAATTGGTGTTCGAAGGATGCACTTGCAAGGTCCTATATTCTAAACTCAATCTCTGATTTTCTTTTACCTCATGTCAAGGGATGCAAGACATCAAGAGAAACCTGGAATGCACTTGCTTCTTTCTTCTCTTCCAACACTCGAGCAAGGAAGAACCAATTGTGGATGGAGTTCACAACAATGAAGAAAAGCCCGAAGCAAAATGTGACTGATTATGTCACAAAGATGAAGGAGATTTCCGACCAACTTGGAAGCATTGGAGAGGTAATTGAAGAGGAGCAAATCATAAGACAAATCATGAATGGAATCAAAGCAGACGACAAGTGGGAGTCATTCACAACAGCCATGGATTTATACATGGATATGCATGTACCCGACCTCAACACACTCATGGGCCAACTCTTCACTCATGAAGCAAAGATTAGCAAAGGTGGTGAGTCCTCAAGAGGTAATCAAACTTCTGCCTTATATTCTGATAAAGCTAAGGTCAAGGACAAGTCAAAGAATAGAAAGAATGAAGATGAAGGAAGCTCTTTCCAAGCAAACTTTGCAGGTAGAGGAAGAGCTAGAGGAAGAGGCAGAGGTGGAAAGCAAGGCAGGGGGAGATTCCAATCATCTCAACCTTGCAACATATGTGGCTTATCTAACCATACTACTGAAGAATGTTTCAGGAATCCAAGGAACTCAAGAGGAAGAGGATTCAATAGAGGTGGCTATGGATCAAATAGAGGCAGGTACAATGGAGGCTATAACAACAACTACTACAACAACAATTACAACAACAACAACAACTATCAAAGTGGCCATAGAGGAAGAAGAGATTACAATAACTATGCAGAGGACCAAAGTCAAGAAGATTCATTATTGATTATGAATCTATCAACGAAGAAGGGTAAGGATGATGATCACATATTTTACATTGATTCGGGATGCTCGAACCATGTAGCAGGAAATGTGGCTTTACTTTCTGATTTGGAAGATCCTCATAACAAGCATGAAGTGCAGACAGGAGATGACACAAAGCACTCAGTGGAGAAGATAGGTAATGTGAAGACATCAGATGGGAATATGAACCTCTTAAGCAAAGTCTTGTATGTCCCTACAATTACCAAAAATTTAATAAGTGTTGGACAGATTGTTGAAAAAGGATTGCAGGTTAGATTCAATCGATTTGGAGCATATGTTGAAGACCCAAGGCAAGGCTTTCGAAGGATTGCCAAAGGAGAAAAGACAGGAAGGCTTTTCACTTTTGAAGTGGAAGATACAAAGAACATAGCTTTGTTTAGCTATGGATCTCAAACTCTAACAGAGTTGGAGATATGGCACAAAAGGCTTGCTCACATTGGTGAGAGGACACTCAAACAGATTTGCAGGGACCAAAGTGTACTTGGTTTGCCTAATATCACAAGGCAACACATGATTTATAAGTGTGAAGCTTGTCAACTCGGCAAGGCTCATAGACAACCTTTCAATAAGAAAGGATATATGTATCAAAATCCTTTGGATCTAGTGCACACGGATGTGTGGGGTCCAAGTAAGGAGCCATCTATATCAGGCTCAAGATATTATGTGTCTTTCATAGATGATTGTAGCAGGTGGACCATTCTGTTTTTCATGAAGCACAAGGATGAAGTGTTTAATTGCTTTAAGAAGTATATTGCTCTTGTTGAAAATCAAACAGGTAGGACCTTGAAAAGACTCAGATCAGATGGTGGAGGAGAATACTTCTCTTCTGAATTTGATGCCTTCTTGCATGAAAGAGGCATTAAAAGGGAAGTCACTACAAGGTATACACCTGAACTCAATGGTGTAGCAGAGAGGAGGAATAGAGCTATCGTCGAAGCTGCAAGGTCCATGCTCAACGAAAAGGGATTGCCGAACTACCTATGGGCAGAGGCTGTGTCGACAGCCACATATCTCATAAATAGACTTCCATCTAAGTCACTAGATGGAACCACTCCATATGAAGTGTGGAATGGAAGAAGACCTAGTCTAGAGCATTGTAAAATCTTTGGATGCTTAGCCTATGCTCACATTCCTTCTCAAGTAAGAGGGAAATTGGATCCCAAGGCAGAGAAGTGTGTATTCATTGGTTATGATCAAAACCAAAAAGGATATAGATTGTACAATCCAACCAATAAAGGATTTTCTGTGAGTAGAGATGTAATTTTTGATGAAAACAAATCATGGTTTGATGATAACAGGAAAGTGAAGCTGCCATATGACTTGGATGAAGATTTTCCATCACTTCAACCAAAGGAGCCAAAGCAGATTGAAGAAAGTGATTCGGAGATTGACCTAGAAGACTTGGAAAGACTAAAGCTATGGAAGAACAAAGGTAAAGCAAAGATGCAGGATGCTACATATGGACCCGAGAGCTCACATCAACCACTTAGAAGGTCTTCGAGGGAGAAGAAGAAACCAGAGAGGTTTGGTTATGATACTTCTTTGGTCACCAAGCACTCAATCTACATTGCAAAGGATTCAACCAATGAAGAACCTACCACATTCGAAGAAGCACAAAGCAAGAAAGCTTGGAGAGATGCAATGGATGAAGAAATGGAAGCCTTGAAGGAGAATGACACTTGGGAGCTTGTACCTAACAAGCCATCTATGAAGATAATCGGATCTCGATGGATATACAAAATCAAGAAGAATCCAGATGGAAGTATAAATAGACACAAAGCAAGGTTAGTTGCTAAAGGGTTTGCTCAAACCCATGGTATTGATTATGAGGAGACTTTCTCTCCTGTTGCAAAAATGCCTACAATTAGGGTTCTCATAAGTCTTGCTGCATCTAGAAATTGGAATCTTTATCAACTTGATGTAAAGAATGCCTTCTTGAATGGATGGATTTCTGAGGAAGTGTATATGGCACAACCTCCTGGATATGAGGATGCACATCATCCTAACTATGTATGCAAACTAAAGAAAGCTTTGTATGGATTGAAGCAAGCTCCAAGAGCTTGGAATTTCAGATTGGTTACTTATTTGCAGGACCAAGGATTCAAAGCTAGCAAGGCGGATACCTCTTTGTTCATAAAGAGGAATGGATCTGAAGTGATCTATTTATGTGTGTATGTTGATGATATTATTATCATAGGCAATGATCTTGAAGGAATCAAACAGGTAAAGAGTCAAATGAAGGAGGAGTTCAAAATAAGTGACCTCGGACCACTCACTTATTTTCTTGGATTGGAGTTGATCTACACAGATTCAGGTATATACATCACACAAAGGAAGTATGTCCATGACATGCTCGTCAAGTTCAAGATGGAAAATACCAAGTGTGCAGGTACACCTATGGAGCAAAATCATAAGCTTAGTGCTTATGAAGGAGAGCCAATTGAAGACATCACAAGCTATCAAAGCTTGGTTGGAAGTTTGAACTATGCAACACTCACAAGGGTGGATATATGCTATAGTGTTAGCATATTGAGTCAGTTTATGCATAAGCCGAGAAGACCACATATGGAAGCGGCCAAGCGAGTCCTCAAGTACCTAAAGGGGACCATGAATGAAGGTTTGTTCTATTCATATACTTCAGATATTGAGCTAAAGGTCTACTCAGATGCAGATTGGGCCGGATCTAAAGATGATAGAAGAAGCACATCAGGGTATATATCATTTGCAGGTTCAAAAATCATTTCTTGGTCATCAAAGAAGCAACCAACCGTGGCATTATCTTCTACTGAAGCTGAATATAGAGGTTTGGCTAATGCAACTCAAGAAATCATGTGGTTAAAATCTTTGTACACAGATCTTGGACTTCCTTCTTCAACACCTCACAAGCTCACTACATCTAGCAGCTAATCCGGTATACCATGCTAGAACCAAGCATATTGAAGTCCACTACCATTATGTAAGGGAGAAGCTAATGAGCAAGGATATTCAACTATCCTACGTCTCTACAGATATGCAATGTGCAGACATGTTGACGAAAGCTCTTGATGGTACGAAGTTAAGTAGATTCAAGTTGATGATTGGCTTGCAGGAAATCAAGGACAATTGAAGACTTATTTGGAGGCCAAGCATGTTAGGCTTGAGGGGGAGCTGTTGGTGCATTTTGCCCAAGCCTACATGCTTGATATGCTTGATATTATCCTCATTTGTAAGTCACATGAGTAGTCATGTGAACACCTCTTGTAAAAGAGTACATTTTATCTCTTGTAAATGGAAAAAGAAAAAAGGAAAAGGATGGCTTACCTCATCCATGATGTAAAAGCAAATTCGTGGCTCCAACTACCAAAATCACGAATTTTTGAGCTGAGGGAATCTCTCCTAACTTTGGGGATCACTTTTAGGTGGAGCCATTCGAATTCGAATTCAAAACTCCCTCCAAGAATAGCTATAAAAGGAGCAAGAAGGAAGAGGCGATTAGCAAGCCTTGTACGTGACCACTTAATGTCATTTTGTAGAGATTGAAGAGCTTACTCCATAGCTCTATCATTCTACTCCCATTGTGCAAAGATTCATTGCCAATGTGGTTGTAATCATATGCGAATCTATACATTTATTATCATCTACCTCTCTGTTTTGTTCTCTGCTATACTCACTCAGAGCAGTAACTTCAGAAGGTCATATCTCGAGTTTTACTGAACCTTTTTCAGTGTTTTAAAATGCGTTGGATAGCTCTCACTGTCTAGTTTCTACCTATAAATTTTCAAGGTCATTGAATTTATACTTTTGGAGATATCTGCATTTTACTGCTTACTGGTCTATGTCTGCAGAGCCCCGAGAATTGTGGGAATGTTCCAGAACTTGATGAAACTTGTTCTCAGTGCTCAGTCCATCATTTGAAGTGTTTTAACTTGGAATAGGAAGCTTGCTAAGTCTATTTGCTATGCCCAAAAGGAATTTTTCTAATTCCTTCCAGGTTGAGAGCACTGTTCATTTTTTCCAGCAGGTGTATGTCCAAAAATAGCAAGTTTTGGGAGCTAGTCATTTCGCAACTAGCCTGTCTTGACTTAAACTTTTGGGATACATGTTCCAAAGTACTTGGCTGATATTTTGGTGGATTTAGGAAGCTCAAAGGGTCTACTAATCAACTCTGAAGTCTCAGTTGGCTGGTGTGAAGCTGGTTGTAGCGGCACCTACTCATCTTTGGATTGCATCCACCATCTCTCTTCACAACACATACACATAAGCATACACATATATAAATTTATATGCATATATATATATATATATATTATATTTACTTATTTATTTTTATTAATATGTCTTTTTTTTATGAAATTACCATTATTATTTGAAAAGTTTTTACCAAGTCATAATATTCTTCCTACCTCACATGATGAAATGAAGAAGATAATCCACAATCTTGGTATAGATTATCAATGTATACATGCATGTCCTAACAATTGTATTTTATATAGAGGTGAATATGCAAGCTCTCTGACATGTCCCAAATATCAATCTCCTCGATATAAGGACGAAGAAGGTAAAATCCCAAAAAAAGGTATTGAGACATTTTCCATTGGCTCCAAGGATTAGACATATGTTTCAAAGCCTCGAATTATCAAAGCTTTTGACAGGGGACATGATCATAAAAGTATTGATGGAATAATTGGAATTCCTCATGATAGTGTTGCTTTTAAGCATATTGATTCTACATGGCTTGAATTTGCAGCAAATCCACAGAATCTAAAGTTAGGAGTTGCATTAGATGGGGTTAATCCATTCTCCATGAAATCTAGTAAATGGTCAACATGGCCAGTGGTAGCCATAAACTACAATCTTCCGCCATATGTTAGCATTAAAAAGGAACATTTAATGGTTTCACTTTTAATCGCAGGAAAAAGACAAGTTAAAGATATGAATATATATCTTGCTCCTCTCATTGACGATCTCCAAGAGTTATGGAGAGGTATTAATGTCGTTGATGTATCGAAAAGCATCAATGAAAGAGATATTATTGTTTGTGGTATTGTGGCTTGGACTATTCATGATTTTTCAGGATATGGTGTTTGTTCAGGCATTGATGTAAATTTTTTTTAATTAATATGCATACAAATAAATGTGATTTAATCTAATTATATTTTTATCGTTTTTATGATGCACGAATATCTACTAAGGGTTATAAAGCTTCTGCATATTGTGGTAATTGGTTGAGATTAATCTATAGTAAGAATCTCAACAAAAATACTTATGTTCGACATCGACGATTCTTGCCTGATGATCATCCATTAAGATCCAAAAGAGAAGCGATACATTTTAATGGAAAGCTTGAAACAGGTCAGTGTCCAAAACCTATGATGCCTATGGATTTGTATGAAAAATGGACAGATGGACCTCTGATAGATCTTGAATAAGAAATCTTCAGTGATGATGAAGATAATGAGTATGTGAAGAGAGCTAAAGAAAAATTGGCACTCATAGAGAACATATAAATATGGTATTCTTTGGAGTAGTGGAAAGAGTTAAAACTATGTCATCTTCTTGATTCTATGCACATATTCAAGAATATTGCTTATTCAATATGGCACCATCTTCTCGGACTAAAAGATACCATAGCATCAAGCAATGATTTGAAAGATCAAAACTCAAAACCAAAGTTATGGCCAGTTTTTGATAGACATCGATAGGAAACAACTTATGCACCTACTCCTTGGGTACTTACAACCAAAGAGATACAGATTATCAACAATAGGATTCAACTGATTCGGACTCCTACAGATATGGAGCATCTTTCCAAATGTTTACTATGGATGATAAGAGCTTATCTAGGTTAAAGACCCATGCCTGACATAACTTTTTGAAACATGTTTTACCTTTGGTTATCGATGGATGTACAACGAAAAGAGTAGGAGATGTGATATATCATCTTGGATCGCTTATAAAATAATTATGATACTTTTATATCTAATATATATGAATATTTGATATCTTTTATTTTTTAATTAACTTCTTTATACTTTCTTTTATGATATGTATAGGTGGATTACATCAAAAGAGATTGACAAAAACTCGATCCCACAAAAAAAAATGTAAATGCAAAGAGCTACTATTTTTGATGGAGAAAGATCTCTCTGCTTCATTTTTTGATATTCAGGTTCATTTATTAGTCCATCTTGTAGATGAAATAGAGATTGCAGGTGTTGTCAACACTTGATGGATGTTTTGGGTCAAGCGGTTTATGAGAATATTAAAAGGTTATGTGCGACAAAGAGCGAAACCACAAGGATTCATGGGAAAGGGTTGTATGCTTGAAGAGTGCATGTATTATGTTAGTGAGTATCTTGAAAGAGTTCATGAAGAAGCTCCACATGCATGGACCGACGAGTCTTCTTCAAAAATAACAGATGAGGTATTATCAGGTAAGGGAGTTCTATTTTTATTTACATTTCAAGAAAAAAAATGATGTTTCTAGTTTTGTAGCATATAATAGCAAATGCATGCAAGAATTCCTTAGCGAGTTACGAACAAGAACTTCAAAATCTCTGAAGTAAAAGGAAAAGAAACAAAAGATATAGACGTAATCTCGATAATAATGAGATTACAAATATATCTTCTTTCATAGATTGGCTATATAGTCATTTGCAATGCGCCAACACAAATAATGAAGAAATCGCTGATGAGCAAAGAGAGTTGATGATAGGTTGTGAACGAAAGGTAATTTTATTTTAATAATAATTTGTTTTTTTCATATATGTATATTAGTTTCTATTTACTAATTTAATTTCTTTTGCAGGCTCTAATGTTCACTAATATGTGGATTTTTGGACAACATATTAGAATCAAAGCCATTGATTCTTTACGTGAAACCGAGGATTCTAGTATTGTTGCTTCTTTCAAGAAACTATCATATGCTAGCTCAAAAGACACGAACCTTATAGATGACAAATTTGGTTACGTGGGAACTGTTGTTGGTATCTACGAAATATCATTTCATACATTCAAATAGGTAGAACAATGTTTATATTTTTTATGATAGAGCTAGTTATTTTTTAAGCACGTAATAATAGGTTTTTGTTTCTATATATTTTGATAGGTCACTTTGAAGGTTGACTGGTTTTGAGCTGAGTATAAAGGTAGTAATTCCACATTAAGAAAGGAATTATCTGGGTTTTGGGCAATTGATTCTTCCAAGTTAATGTGATCTACTAAATAACCATATATTCTTCCTAGGCATATTGAACAAGCATTTTTTTTATAAAAACCCAGATGCTCACCCTTGGTGGTAAGTCATTCATGTTCAACCTAGAGGTAGCTCATTCTTTGAATAGTTTATTGTTAGAGAGATCGAAGAAAGTCCTCTTGATGAGTCACCATCAGATACTGATACATCAACATCTAAAAGAGAAATTAGAATCATTCTATGTGATAATGATACTAATCTTTTTGATGAAGATGATAATACTCTACATGTTGGTTCTACTAATGATGAATAGGAATTACCAGAAATCGATATTAATCCATCAATAGATAATGTGACTCATGAGAACACAGATTTAACAATAGAAGAAATAAATGAAATCAATAAGGATAATGAAGATGAGACTATACTGATGTCTTATCAAAATGATGGTAATAATGAAAACATATAAGCACATTAGATAGTAAATTCTTCTCTAGTTATTGATCAATAAATTGAAGCCTCTGAATAGATATCAGATAATAGATTCTTTATTCAACTTGAATATTGATGAATCCTACTAGAGAGATGGCATCATGTTCTTTTAAGTTAGAACATGAAGCTTAGGGGTATGCCTAGCTATTTTATATATAGCTTTATGTTCAAGGAGCAAATTTTTCTCATGTATGTATGCATATGTGTGTGTATTCATGTGTATTATATTTATACATGTGTTAGTATGCATATATATGTGTTTCATGTATATGTATGTGTGTGCATGTATGTGATATATGTATACATGTGTAAGTATGCGTACGTGTATATATGCATATGCATTTGTGTAAAATATTCACGTATTCATGTAATATATGCAAGTGTTTATAATTGTGTATGCATGTATAAGTATACATGTGTGCATGTAGGCATGTGTCTGTGATGTGTACACGTATATATGTATATGTGTCTATGTGTAAATGTGTACATGTAAATATGTATGCATGTATGTATATTTATGTGTGCATTTAGGCATGTATGTGTGATGCATAATGTATCTACTTCATTTTATATTTATGTATGTGTATCTACATGATGTGTATATATCTTTGTACATATTATGATCCTCGTTGATTCGACTAGCTATATATAGAGGCATAAGGTTGGGAGGAGGGACATCTCTCTAGTAGGACGTCCGAGGAATAGATGCAATGTGTACATATACTTCAATCATATGGATAAAAAGCTGAATTAAAGTTTCTAAATTAGGTGTTTTAAAACCCTAATATCAAAACTAGTGTTTTCCAATTAGGATTTTTGAAATAGGATCTTTGAATTAAAATATTTATAATAGGATTTTTGAATTAGGATATATATATATATATATATATATATATATATATATATATATATATATATATATATATATATATATATATATATATATATATATATATACACATATATATATATATATATATATATATATATATATATATATATATATATATATATATATATATATATATATATATATATATATATATATATATATATATATACATATACGCATGTGTGTATGTATGTGTATCGATTTGTGTGTATGCATGTGCGTGTATGTATGTGTATCTATATGTGAGTATGCATGTATTGTGTGTGTGTATGCATGTGTATATGGATATATGCATGTAAATATGATTTATGAGTCTATGTGTGTAAATATGATTATGTATGTGTGTGTTTGTGAGTATGTGTATGTATCTATGTGTGTATTCATTTATGTGTAACTGCAAGCATGTGTATGTGTGTGTAATAATATGCATGTATGTGCGTATGTATAAATATGCATGTATGTGTATATGTGTTTAAATGTGCATGTATGATGTATATGTGTGTGTATGAGTGTATTTGTACCTCTAGTCTCACTCTTTTCTCTCTCTCTCTCTCATATTCATACATACATACATACATACATACATAAACACACATACTCATATCCACATATATATATACATAAACAAATGCATACCATGCATTATCACGACGATGAGCCATAAGTGTCCGCATCTCTTTTAGACACCACTTATGCGACCATCCTGTCCCAAACTCTATCTCAAGTGAATTAAGTACGTATTTTTAATCCCTCTCATCATGCTCATGAAAAAAAAAGAACATGTAAATAAAACATAAGATATTTATTTCAATTTATGTGTAAAATTTATACTTACTTCCTATGTACACAATGTTCCCCTCTGCCTCTATATCGAACTCTAGCCCTAATGTGCCTATGCATGTCCTCATAGGCACTTGTGCTCTACTATCATGATCTTGAGGTGGTATAGGTGTCCTAAAAATAGATACATGAAAATAAATAAAAATATGTGGTATAATATCATTAAAAAAAATTGTGAAAAAAAAATATACCTATGAGTAGATAGCTATCTTCCGGCATGTGGAGATGCAAAAGAGCCCTCCTCTGATCATTGGGTAAGCATTTGGATCTTATAATCAAGCTCATCATCAGCCATCTCTGAGTACTCTTGCTCTCATAAGACATTTTATGAGAGTGAGTTTCGCCTTTCTCTCTTTACTAGGATCCATAATACCTGTACATATAAAAAAAATTGGTTAGAAATCAATATATACATATGTGTATATATGTATGTGTGTATATGTGTATATGTGTATCTAGGTGTATATGTGAGTGTGTGTATGCATGTATGCATGTATATATGCATATGCATGTGCATTATGTATGCAAATGTATGCATGTGTGCATGTGTGTGTGTATGCATGTAAGTATGTATATATGCATATGCATATGCATTATGTATGCATATGTATGCATGCATGTGTATGTGTGTGTGTATATGTCTCTATCTGTGTGTGTGCATCTATATGTGTGTGTATGCATATATATGTGTGTAGGTCTCTATGTGTATGTCTATGCATATATGTGTGTGTATGTGTCCATGTGTGTGTGTATGTGTGTGTATGTGTGTGTGTGCCTATGTGTGGGTGTGTCTGTGTGTATATACGTGTGTATTTGTATATATGTGTCTATATGCATGTGTATGTATGTGTGTAAATGTGTGTGGATGTGTATATGTGTGTGTATGTGTGTGTATGTGTGTGTATGTGTGTGTATGTGTGTGTGTACGTGTGTGTGTCTATGTGTGTATGTGTGTGTATATGTGTGTGTCTATGTGTGTATATACGTGTGTATCTGTATATATATGTCTATATGCATGTGTATGTGTGTGCCTAAATGTGTGTGGATGTGTATGTGTGTGTGTAAGTATGTATGTGTCTATGTGTGTATGTTTGTGTTTATATATTTGTGTGTGTATCTATGTGTGTATGTATGTGTGTGTAAGTTTGTATGTGTCTATGTGTGTATGTGTGTGTGTGTGTCTATGTGTGTAAGTGTGTGTGTGTGTGTGTCTATGTGTGTATGTCTGTGTGTATGCATGTGTAAGTGTGTCTGTGTATGTGTGTGTGTGTCTGTCTATGAGTGTGTGTAGATCCGTGTGTATATGTGTGTATGTGTATATGTGTGTATGTGTCCATGTCAATGTATGTATCTATGTGTGTGTATGTGTCTATGTGTGTGTATGTGTATGCATGTATCTATGCATATGCATGTGCATTATGTATGCATATGTATGCATATGTATGCATATGTATGCATATGTGTGTGTAGGTGTGTGTATGCATGTTACTATGTATGTATGCATATGCATATGCATTATGTATGCATATGCATATGCATTATGTATGCATATGTATGCATGTATGTGTATGTGTGTGTATGTCTCTCTCTATGTGTGTATGCATATATGTTTGTGTATGTGTGTGTATGTGTGTGTCGGTGTATGTATATATGTGTATGTGTGTATGTATGTGTATGTATGTGTATGTGTGTGTATGTGTGTGTATGCATGTAAGCATGTATGTATGCATATGCATGTGCATTATGTATGCATATGCATGTGCATTATGTATGCATATGTATGCATCTGTGTGTATGTGTTTGTATGCATGTAAGTATGTATGTATGCATATGCATATGCATTATATATGCATATGTATGCATGTATGTGTATGTGTGTGTATGTCTCTGTACGTGTGTGTGTGTATGCATATAAATGTGTGTATGTGTATGTGTATGCATGTGTATGTGTGTGTATGTGTGTGAATAAAATTTAACCATGTATGTATGCATATGCATGTGCATTATGTATGCATATGTATGCATGTGTGTGTATGTGTGTGTATGCATGTAAGTATGTATGTATGCATATGCATATGCATTATGTATGCGTATGTATGCATGTATGTGTATGTGTGTGTATATATCTCTCTACATGTGTGTGTGTATGCATATATGTGTGTGTATGTGTCTATGTGTGTGTGTGTATATGTGTGTTTCTATGTGTATGTGTGTCTGTGTCTATGTGTATGTATCTGTATGCATGTGTATGTGTGTGTGTAAATGTGCCTGGATGTGTGTGTCTGTAAGAGTGTATGTGTCTATGAGTGTGTATGTATTTATGTGTGTGTATGTGTCTATGTGTGTGTATGTGTCTATCTATGTATGTGTATGCATGTATGTATGCATATGCATGTGCATTATGTATTCATATGTATTCATATGTATGCATATGTGTGTGTATGTGTGTGTGTATGTATGTAACTATGTATGTATGCATATGCATATGCATTATGTGTGTATCTATATATGTGTGTATGTGTGTGTATGTGTATGTGTGTGTGTCTATGTGTGTATGTGTGTGTATGTGTGTGTAAATCTATGTATATATGTGTGTGTATGTGTGTGTATGTGTCTATGTGTGTGTATGTGTATGCATGTATTTATGCATATGCATGTGCATTATGTATGCATGTGTGTGTATGCATATGTAAGTATGTATGTATGCATATGCATATGCATTATGTGTGTATGTGTATGTGTGTATGTGTGTGTGTATGTGTGTGTGTATGTGTGTGTGTATGTGTGTGTGTGTGTCCATGTCTATGTGTGTATGCATGTGTATGCATGTGTACATGTGTAAATCTATCTGTATATGTGTGTGTATGTGTGCGTATGTGTCTATGTGTATGTATGTGTCTATGTGTGTGTATGTGTATGCATGTATCTATGCATATGCATGCGCATTATGTATGCATATGTGTGTGTATCATGTAAGTATGTATGTATGTATGCATATGCATATGCATTATGTATGCATGTGTATGTGTGTGTGTATGTCTCTATATGTCTGTGTGTATGCATATACGTGTGTGTATGTATGTGTGTATGCGTGTGTATGTGTGAGTGTGTCTATGTGTCTGTGTGTATGTATGTGTATGCATGTAAGGATGTATGTATGCATGTGCATGTGCATTATGTATGCATGTGTGTGTATGTGTGTGTATGCATCTAAGTATGTATGTATGCATATGCATTATGTATGCATATGTATGCATGTATGTGTATGTCTCTCTACATGTGTGTGTGTATGCATATATATGTGTGTATGTGTATGTGTGTATGTGTATGTGTGTATGCATGTGTATGTGTGTGCATGCATGTAAGCATGTATGTATGCATATGCATGTGCATTATGTATGCATATGCATGTGCATTATGTATGCATATGTATGCAAGTGTGTGTATGTGTGTGTATGCATGTAAGTATGTATGTATGCATATGCATATGCTTTATGTATGCATACATATAATTGTATGTGTATGTGTATGTATATGTCTCTTTACATGTGTGTGTATGCATATATATGTGTGTATGTGTATATATGTATGCATGTGTATGTGTGTGTATGAATTTAAACATGTATGTATGCATATGCATGTGCTTTATGTATGCATATGTATGCATGTGTGTGTATGTGTGTGTATGTGTGTTTATGCATGTAAATATGTATGTATGCATATGCATATGCATTATGAATGCATATGTATGCATGTATGTGTATGTGTGCCTCTATATCTCTCTACGTGTGTATTTGTGTATGCATATATGTGCGTATATGTGTGTATGTATGTGTCTATATGTGTGTGTATGTGTGTGTGTATGTGTGTGTATGTGTGTTTGTGTCTATGCGTGTGTGTGTGTGTGTGTGTCTATGTCTGTATGTGTGTGTCTATGTGTGTATATACATGTGTATCTCTATATATCTATTTGTATGCATGTGTATGTGTGTTTGTAAATGTGTGTGGATGTGTGTGTGTGTAAGTGTGTATGTGTCTATGTGTGTGTGAGTATATGTGTGTGTATGTGTATGTATGTATGTTTGTGTGTCTATGTGTGTATGCATGTGTCTATGTGTGTGTATATATATGTGTGTGTATGCATGTGTATGTGTGTATGTAAATTAGTCTGTATATGCGTGTGTGTGTCTATGTGTGTGTGTGTGTATCTATGTATATGTGTGTGTGTCTATGTGTGTGTATGCATATGTATGTGTGTTTATGTGTGTGTGTATGTGTGTGTGTGTGTGTAAATCTGTGTGTGTACGTGTGTGTGTGTGTGTGTACCTTGCTTCATGGGATGAGCTCTTGTCGATCTCTCTCTCTCTCTCTCTCTCTCTCTTTCTCTCTCTCTCTCTCTCCCCCTGTGTTTCTCTCTCGTGTCCAAATCCCACCACAAATGTGCTGGGAGCAATCGACTTTTTTCTCTTTACATCCCAGTGTGGCGCTTATGCGATGCTCTAGCATCGCAGGCAGTTTGCCAACATCGTTAACAATATCTCTGTTTAGCGATCCATAGTTTTTGCATCACATAAGTGACACTAACATCACTTATGTGACGACAGGTGTTTGTTTTCTAAACAGGCATGTCGCTTATGCGACGGTAGCATTGCATAAGCGACTAGCCCCATTTCTTTTTTAATTCGAGGGCGTCGCTACGTCCCCCTATTTCTAGTAGTGGATGTATCTGTAAAAGACATATGCATATAATATACACATAGATTAAATAAAAAATGACATGCACATTACCTATCTAAACTTATCATTTGACTTGAAATTTCAAAAAATACCAATTCTTGAGAGGAAAATATGCTCGTTAGATTTTGGACATGCTAGGAATCAATCCCTTTTTCAAAATCAGAATTCTAAACACCTTATTTTTTATCATTCTACTGCCTCAAGCAAGCATGTTGTGTATTGTACTAAAAGTTTCAATTGTGCCCCCTAGAGATTCATTCCATTTATTTTGTAATCAAAGATATTCCACCTAGCAAATGGAAATCTACATTGCTATCTATGTATTCCCCACGAAGTTTTCATATACTATTTCTATGCTTTAGTGTCATAGACTTATTTGTAACATATTTTCACTAATTTTGTTGTTGGAGAGTCATTCCATTTATTTTGTAAACAAAGATACTCCTCCTAGCAAGTGGAAGTCCACATTGCTATCTATGTATTCCCCATAGAGGTTTTAGATACTATTATAACTTTTAGCATCTTAGAATTATCTATAACATAGTTTCATTGATTTTTCTTCATATTTTAGTTTCTAGCCTTTAGCATCTTGGACTTATTTGTCACATACCTTCACTGATTATAGTGCTCCTCACATTGTCTCAAGGAAAAATTAAAAAAGAAAAATAGTTTACCGTAGTCCCTTTCCTATCGCTTGTCAATGTTGCTCTCTACATGTGCATTTGATGTGTTGTAGACATGCATTGGATGTTGTTCTCTATCAGAAAACTCTTGAATTATTGGTTTATTTATGCACAACTTGGTTAGATATTTAGTTTTTTTTTTGTCACAACGATTATTAGGTTTATGTGTTGCCTAGGTGCCGAGCATTAGTGGGTGGCTAAGCACATCTTTTGCTACTTGAAAGATAGCCAACTACTTCAATTGTTTCCTCCCAAGAGGGTTCATTACTACCAAGTTACATGATTTTTTTCTAGACTTAGTGGTTTACTATGACACTCATCTATCCATTGGTGTTTCTTTTCTTCATGCGTGGTATCTCAAGTAT
The DNA here is from genome assembly GCA_020310875.1 of Ceratopteris richardii. NCBI lineage: Eukaryota > Viridiplantae > Streptophyta > Polypodiopsida > Polypodiales > Pteridaceae > Ceratopteris > Ceratopteris richardii. Next base: position 113,047,336 of record CM035422.1, on the reverse strand, counting down.
ATCATGATTAAATAATAAGCAATTGGGAGCAATGTTAACAGCCCAAACCACCGAAATGTTTCTAGTCCCCACAGAAGATCCACTTTATTTTAGGCATGCCCCTCCTTTCAAACTTGAAGAACTCTTTGTCTTTCAACCTACAACATTCTAGAAATAGATAATAGATGAAATATTGAAATTTTCCATCACAATAGCACACCCTAATAGGTTGAGCTCTATTCCCTTCAAGTATAAAAATTTTGTCTATAGTTACTCTAGAACTCACTTCTAATGCCAGTCTATAAAAACTTCAAAGCACATCAAGGTGCCAAAGACGCAAAACATTTGTCCAATTTGTATGTTTCTACAACCTTTCTTAGTCAAGAACTATGCAAGGGCCCACAAATGGGCTTGCAAATAGTTTTGGAGTGATATGCCTAATGGTTTACTAAGCACCTAAGGCTATTAGTGAAAATGGTAAAAAGAAAGGAACCAAGGGGGCAATCCTATCTAATATAGCATTTTGGCTTGATTCCTTTAGAGATTTGACCATTGATAAAATTACAAGCCGAGGCATTCTTCATAAGCATATATATCATGTTGCTAAGTTATGACCTTAAACGAACTCTTTTAGTGATTAAAAAATTAAATCCCATTCTAGGGGATCATACGCTTTGACAAACCTATTTCGAGTAAGAGGACAACTTGGGAAGAATCCTTGGCGAATTCAAGGCCTCAATATTTTCTATCTCAGAAGTGCATTCCATATTGTTGATATCAACCATAAAAAGTGCCTGTCCCTTGAGTTGTTCATTAGAAGCTTACACATCTCTTTCATTGGTTTATTGGCTTTGCCCGCCCACGAATATTTAAAGTAGATTTGCATGTTTTGTCTTTGGATTTCCTATTTGTATATTAGATTGTATCTAAATTTTTCAGGGTCCCGATTGGAGGGGGATTGCCATTAATGACTCCTACCTCCACATGCCTAAGGGGACTAGCGATATTTTCCATTCTCACCTATCAAATGTTAAGAATTTCTTTTTGGGCATTGAAAATGAGAACTTGGGACACCTTGGAAGCCATCTTCTAGCACTTAGACCGAGAGGTGTATAATCTCAATTCCTCATGCTAGGCTATGAAGATCGCCTATTGAATGGAAGGAAGGGATATGACTAACGGATTTGCATGAAACAAAAAATCCTTACTATGTCTAAGAAGAGGATTGAAGGTGAGAATCATATGGTAATGATCAGATAAAACTAAGTCCACACATTGAGAAGGGGATGGGGAACCTTGGGTGTCAAAGACGTTCTTCAAGATATAGCTTCTATGAAGTCATGCTCTCCAGAAATGTTTGCCTCATTGGAGGTTTGATCAAGACAACCCGTGTGTGTCTTTGGCTTCAACCAAATCATGGTGAAGCTTAACGTGTTCCCAAGCCTCGTTCTCAATTCCATCCATAACTAATGCCCTTTGGCTCCACCTCTCAAACAAGAGCACTCATGTCATATATACTTTTCTTAAACTACCTACAAAACAAGCAAACAAGAAAGAGGTTGGAATGGTTGTTGTAAAGCCTCTACACATAAAAGAGAGTCTACTAATCGCTTTTTTTTCTTAGAAGGAGTTTCTATGGAGCCCTACTATTCCATGCTTGAATTAATCAAAGCACAAAGAAAATTACAACAAATGGGCTTAGTTCGATTGGGATTCCCTATATACCACATAGGAGGGGTTGGATGGCCTAGAGGCATGCTAGCTATGCTGAGAAGCATACCAAAGAATCAACAGGAGACAAAAATTTCAAAGAGATTTACAAAGAAGTTTAATGATTTTTTCATCACCGTCATGAGCAACCTACTTGCCTCTTATCTTGTCGTTTTCTAAGAAAACATCCTAGTGTGTCTAAAAATGCCAGGATTTTCTACACATATTCTTCTACCTAACAAGCTAAGAGATTTTTCAATCAAGGATTCTTTCATATGGGAGTCAAATTTGAAAGTGCATCATTCCTTCCATATCTTCAAGAGTGCTTTCCCTTTGATGGAATTCCAAAATGCAAAGGATAAACCAATTGTCTCTTCATGTATCACTTATTTCCACTTGATTTGCCTTTGTAACCTTAAAATCCTAGTGAGAGATAGCTGGATTGGGAAGCTTATAAAGCATGAGAAGAAGAGATGGCCAAGGTGCTCTCTACAATGAAGGCCTGCTTACACCGGTACGAGGCTCCACATATTTAATTTTATTTAGAACTATTTCAGACTCCTAGGTAGACGATTTTCCACATAAGCACCGTTTTTTTGGTCTAAATGATAGATGCCACAGGTCCCCCACATAGGTTTCCATCCAATGCTTTGTGAATTTTGAAACCATTTCCTATTAAGGGAGTTATGATAGTTAGGGTGCTTAATGATCCTTAGACTTTTCTCGAATTTATTAGCATAGGGTCACCTTAACCTTTCAATCATGAGTAGGTCTTTCCCAATAAGGAGACATGTCTTTTAGTTGTCCCAAGTGCTCATTCTTTCTCTAAGAAGGCAACACTCATCATATTCAACTCTCCTACTTAGGTCAATATCTTCAAATCTTCTCCATTGCCCTCTCTCATTGTTCTAGAAATGATTTCACTTGCTAAAATCTATGTTTCATAGTTTCTTTGATCTTTGGATGTTTATAGGTTCAACTTCTCTGATTTCCTTAATAGGAAATCAAATCGAATCATTTTGCTTCTGGACACCCATTTTAAAACTTTCTTCACCTTGATAAATGGTTTGTTCAAACTCTTCCATAGGGAGCAAACAAGGTAAAAGCCTTTTAGACTGACCAAACACTGTGAAAACCTTAAGGTAAGCAGAAAAAAAGCCTTCCACCTAGGGATTCCATTAAGCTTGAGAGAGGATATATCTCTAAGAATACTTTGGGCCTAAGAAGCGTCCACATCATTTGATCAAAAACTTGGGAGCTAGTTTATCTACCATAACACTCACATCCAAAATGCCCATGTTGTTACATTGAGAATACTTGTGAGTGAGGTTTGATTTACCTCCTAGCCTTTCTGAGATATGCTCACACATGGGTGCCATGTGGCACCCATGTGTAAGACCATTTCCACACTTCTTGTTATCTTGTGAGAAAAAGAGAGAGAAATTTAATGAATCAAGTATGTGGCTAGGGGGAAATGAATTTAAGTATTCTCTTTGTGCACACTCCAAATTCTTAGTCAGTTTCAAGTTCTCGTCTGCAAAGATTTTCATGCCAAGAAGCTCCAAAAATGGAGAGCTTTCATTGAGGAGCAACATTAACATTGGTATTAGAGCCATGAAGGACGACCAAGGGTGTTAGTGGGACCAATGACGTCCACACCTACAATGGATGTGCACACAGAGAACATACGAGCAGCACCCATGTGGTCTTGAAAAGTTTGGACACATAACTTAGCTTGCGTATGGCTGAAAATCCATAATCGAATGGGAAAATAGAGAGGGTAAACAAAATCCTATAGGACATGCTTTGAGCATATGTGAAAGAACAAAAAACTAGTTGGGAAGAGTACTTACTTATAGTAGAGTTTGGACATAATAGTTCCAAATGCTCTTCCACAAGGCATAGTCCATTTATGCTTATGTACGGGTTTCCTCCAAGTGCTCCCTATGAAGTAGGTTTACAGAATGAAAAAGTTCAAGCTACAAAGGACTTCTTAGAAGAGATGAAAGATATGTGTAGGTTTTCTAATGATAGCATTAGGAGAGCTTAGGATAGGGCTAGAGCCTATACTCACCCTCAAAGGAGAGCCTATACTCACCAAGCCTATCTCAGAGTTCCATCTAGTTTTGAAACCATGAAGACAAGACCTTGTCCTAAACTATCCCCTAGGTATTGTTGATCTTTCCCAATACTTAAGAGAATAGTAAAGATGGCTTACCAGCTCCAACTTCCAAACAACCTTATTCTAAATAGTGTGGTAGTAGAGCCTATTTATGTTCAATTTGTCCAACATCAGCTTGAGAGCATACTACAGAATCGAGAGAAATGGACAAGGTGTCATTTATATAAAGAGTTTCTAGTAAAGTGGAAAGATGGTTGAGAAGATAGTGCTACATGGGAGTGAGTTAGCACCCTTTAGAGATGGTTTCCCAACTTTAGATTACATTACCAAAATTTGTCTTGATGGAAAGGACACGAGGAAACAACATAGAGATATGACCATGTACACTAGGTACATGGGGATATAGTGGGATTATTGTTCCATTCGTTCTCTCTTTCCCTTAGATCTTGCAATACCATTTTTTAAGACAAAAATGGAGCTAAGGGGAAAGAAGTATTTATGTGTGTTACATTGAGAATACTTGGGAGTGAGGTGTCATTGACCTCTTAACCTTACTTAGGTAGACTCACACATGGGTGACATGTGGCACCCATGTCTGAGACCATTTGGAGGCTCCTTGATATAATATGAGAGAGAGAGAGAGAGAAAAAGAGATTTAATGAGCCATGTATATGGGTGGGAGGTACTGTAACCAAGTATTCTCCATGTGCTTGCTCTTAATTCTTAGCTGCCTTGAGGTTTCCTTCTCATCGATTTTCTTGTCGAGACACTCTAAAAATTGAGAGCTTTCATTGAGGAACAATGCTAATAGACCAAACCACCTGAATTTTTCTACTCCCCACAAAAGATCCAAATTATTTTATGCATGCCCCTGCGTTGGATCACAAGTCTAGAGGAAATTTTTACAAGTACTATCAAGCTTGATCAATTCTTTGTCTTTCAGCCTACAACATTCTAGAAAATAGATAATAGATGAAATGAGGAAAGTTTTGATCACCATAGGACACCCTGTTAGGTTGAGCTCTATTCCATTCCACTATGAAAATTTTGTCTATCGTTATGTTAGAACCCACCTCTAATGCCAGCGAATAAAAATTCCAAAGCACATCAGGGTGCAAAAGAGCCAAAACATATGTCCAATGTGTATTTTTCTACAACCTTTCTTAGTCAAGACCTATGCAAGGGCCCATAAATGCGTTTGCATGTAGTTTTGGAGTGATTTGCCTAATGGATTTCTAAGCATCTAAGGCTATCAGTGGTAATGGAAAAAAAAAAGAAGAGAAGCAAGGGGGCAATCCTATCTAATAGAGCATTTTAGCTTGATTTCTTGAAAGCTTTGACCATTGATAAAATTTTGAACCGAGGCATTATTCATAAGAATATATATCATGTTGGTAAGTTATGACCACAAACAATGTCTTTAGTAATTAAAAACTGAAATCCCATTTGAGGCGATCAAATGCTTTAACAAACCTATCTAGAGGAAATGGACAACTCGGGAAGATTCCTTGGCAAATTCAAGGTGTCAATATCCAGCAAGTTAGGACAACAAAGCTAAATGGAGCTCATCTACGAGTAAGCCATAATCTACTAATGATATACACGCAAGAAAGGAAGGCAAAGATAATAAGAAAATAGAAAACCATTACCAATTTTGCAAATATTGTAAGACAAACAATCATATCATATAGATTTTTCTTAAACTAGGTACAAAACTAGCAAAAAAGAAAGAGGTTGCAATGGTTGATGTAAAGGCTCTACACATAAAAGAGAGTCTACTAATCTTTTTTTTTCTTACAAGCAACTTCTATGGAGCCCTACTATTCCATGCTTGAATTAATCAAAGCACAAAGAAAATTACAACAAATGGGCTTAATGCCATCGGGATTTCCTATATCCCACATAGCAGGGGCCTCCTAGCTATGATGAGAAGTAGACCACACAATCAACAAGAGAAAAAAATATCAAAGAGATTTACAAAGAAGTTTAATGATTTTTTCATCACCCTCATGAGCAACCTACTTGCCTTTTATCTTGTCCTTTTCTAAGAAAAACATCCTATGGTGTCTAAAAAGGTCGGGATTCTCTACAATTACATGTTCTTCTACCTAACAAGCTAAAAGATTTTTCAATCAACCATTCTTTATGTTGGAGTCAAATTTGAAATTGCATCATTCCTTCCATATCTTCATGAGTGCTTTCCCTTTGATGGCATTCCAAAATGCAAAGGATCAACCAATTGTCTCTCCATGTAGCACTTATTTCCACTTGATTTGCCTTTGTAACCTCAAAATCCTAGTGAGAGATAGCTAGATTGGGAAGCTTATAAAGCATGAGAAGAATAGATGGCCAAGGTGCTCTCTACAAACAAGGCGTGCTTACAACAGTGTGAGACCCCACATATTTTATTTTCTTTGGAACTATTTGAGACTCCTCGCTAGAAGATTTTCCACATAAGCACTGAGTTTCTATTCTAAATGATGGATTCCACGTCCCCCACACAGGTTGCCATCCAATGCTTTATGCATTTTGATACCATTTCCTATTAAGGGAGTTATGATAGTTAGGGTGGTTATTGATCCTTAGACTTTTCTCTAATTTATTACAATCCTTTCAATCATGAGTAGGTCTTTCCCAATAAGAAGACATGTCTTTTAGTTGTCCCAAGTGCTCATTCTTTGTCTGAGAAGGCAATACTCATCATAGTCAAGTCTCCTACTTAGGTCAATATCCTCAAATCTTATCCATAGCCCTCTCTCATTGTTCTAGAAATGTTTCCACTTGCTAAAATCTATGTTACATAGTTTCTTTGCTCTTTGGATGTTTATAGAATCAACTTCTCATATTCCCTTAATAGGAAACCAAATAGGATCATTTTTCTTTTGGACACCCATTTTCAATGTTTGTTAACCTTGATAAATGGTTTCATCTTGTTCAAACTCTTACATATGGAGCAAACAAGGTCAAAGTCTTTTAGACTGATTGAACATTGTTAAAAGCTTAAGGTAACCATACTAAAATCCTTCCACCTAGGGATTCCCTTAATCTTGAGAGAGGATATATCTCTAAGAATAATTTGATCCTAAGAAGCTTCCACATCGCAACATGATTTGATCAGACAATTGGGATCTAGTTTATCTACCATAACACTCACATAAAAAATGCCCATGTTGTTACGTTGAGAATACTTGTGAGTGAGGTTTGATTTACCTCCTAGCCTTTCTGAGATAGGCTCACACATGGGTGCCATGTGGCAACCATGTGTAAGACCATTCCGACACTCCTTGGTATTGTATGAGAGAGAGAGAGAGATTTAATGAATCAAGTATGTGGCTAGGGGGAAATGTATTCAAGTATTCTCCCTATGCACGCTCCAAATTCTTAGTCAATTTCAAGCTCCCTTCTGCATTGATTTTCGTGCCATGAAGCTCCAAAAATGGAGAGCTTCATTGAGGAGCAACGTTTACATTGGTATCAGAGCGATGAAGGATGACCGATGGTGTGAGTGAGACCAATGACATCCACACCTACAATGGAAGTGCACACAGAGAATGTATGAGCAGCACCCATACGATCTTGACAAGGTTGGACCCAAATTTAATAGCTTGAGTATGGCTGAGCATCCATAATCAGATGGGAAAACAGAGAGGGTTAACAAAATCCTATAGGACATGCTTTGAGCATATGTGACTAAAAGGCAAACTAATTGGGAAGAGTACTTACTTTTAGTAGATTTTGGATATAATAGTGCCAAACACTCTTCCACTAGGCATAGTCCATTTATGCTTATGTACGGGTTTCATCCAAGCGCTCCCTATGGAGTAGGATTACAGAATGAAAAAGTTCGAGCACCAAAGGACTTCTTGGAAGAGATGAACGATAGGTGTAGGTTTCCTAATGACAACCTTAGGAGAGCTTAGGATAGGGCTAGAGCCTATACTCACCCTCAAAGCATAGATATCAACTTTGAGGTAGGATACCAAGTTTATCTTAGACTTCCATCTAGTTTTGAAACCATGAAGAAAAGACCTTGTCCAAAACTATCCCCTAGGTATTGTTGATCTTTAATGAATCAAGTGTGTGGATGGGAGGTACTATAATTGAGTATTCTCCATGCACTCGCTTTGAATTCTTAGCTAGCTTCAGGTCTCCTTCTCTTTGATTTCATGTAGAGACACTCCAGAAACTGACAGTTTTCATTGAGGAACAATGTTGGCAGCCCAAACCACGTGAATCTTTCTAGTCCCCACATAAGATCCACTTTATTTTGGGCATGCCCTTCCTATTGCGATCATTATCTGAGGAAATTTTTGCAAGTACTTCCAAGCTTGAACAATTCTTTGTGTTTCGGCCTACAACATTCTAGAAAATAGATAATACATTAAATGAGGAAGGTTTTGATCACCGTAGCACACATTGATAGTTTGAGCTCTATTCCCTTCCAGTATGAAAATTTTGTCTTTAGTTACGCTAGAACCCACTTCTAATGCTAGCCCATAAAAACTTCAAAGCCCATCACGGTGCCAAAGAGCCAAAACATAAGCCCATTGTGTATGTTTCCACAACCTTTCTTAGTCAAGAACTATGGCCCACAAATGGGTTTGCACGTAGTTTTGGAGTGATTTTCCTAGTGGTTCACTAAGTAGTTAAGGATATTTGTGGTAATGGCAAAAAGAAGAGAATCAAGGGTGCAATCCCATCTAATAGATCATTTTAACTTGACTTCTTGAGAGATTTGACCATTGATAAATTTTGGGTGGAGGCATTCTTCATAAGCATATATATCATGTTGGTGAGTTATGACCACAAACGATGTCTTTTGGTAATTAAAAAATGAAATCCCATTCTAGGCAATCATATGCTTAAACAAACCTATTTAGAGGAAGAGGACAACTCGGGAAGTTTCCTTGGCGAATTCAAGGCCTCAATATTTTCTATCTTAGAAGTGCATTCACATCGTTGATATCTACCATAAAAAGGGTAACTTCCTTCAGTTGTTTCTTCTTCAAAAGCTTACACATATCTTTTGTTGGTTTGTCAGCTATGCCTGCCCACCAATCTTTAAAGTAGATCTGCATGCTTTTTCTTTGGATTTCCTCTTTGTATCTTAGATTGCATCTAGACTTTACAAAGTCACGGTTAAAGGCGGCATCGCCATTAATGACTACCACCTCCACATGTCTGAGGTGACTATAGATATTTTTCGTTCTCACCTGTGGAATGTTAAGAATTTATTTTTGGGCCTTGAAAGGGAGATTTTGGGACACCTTGAAAGCCATCTTCTAGCACTTAGACCGAGAGGTTTTACATCTAATGTCGTCGTGCTAGGCTATGGAGATCACTTGTTGAATGGAAGGAAGGGAGAGGACTAAAAAATTTGAATGAAACAAAATATCCTTCCTATGTCTAAAAAGAGATTTGAAGGTGAGAATCATATGGTAATGATCACATAAAAATAAGCCCACACATTGAGAAGGGGTTGGGGAACCTTGCTTATCAAGGATGTTCCTCAAGCTATACCTTCTATGAAGTCTTGCGCTCCACAAATGTTTGCCCCATTGGAGGTTTGATCAACAGAACCCATGTGTGTCTTTGACTTCAACCAAATCGTGGTGAAGCTTAACCTGGTCCCAAGCCTTGTTCTCCGTTCCATCAATAACTAATCCCCTTTGGCCCCACCTCTTAGACAAGAGTTCTACCATACTAAAGTCCCCAGAGAGGATGACCTCCAAAGGTGGAGAGTCTATAGAGTGCCAAGTTAAAGAGCATCTTGGATTCTATTAATCTTGTCTAGAATTATCAATGGGCATTTACTAGTATTTGTAGAAATGAACCATCTTCTCATGAGCATTGTATGTCACATGCATGCAAGATAAAATGTCATATGATAGGTAAACTTTTGCTTCTACTTTTCATATGAAGAATTTTAATATATCTCTAAACACATATGCATATAATATACACATAGATAAATAAAAAATGACATGTAGATTACCTATCTAAACTTATCATTTGACTTGAAATTTCAAAAAGTACCGATTCTTGATATGCAAATATGCTCGTAAGATTTTGGCCACGCTAGGAATGAAGCCCCTTTTCAAGAGAAGAATTCCAAACACCTTATTTTATGTCAATCTTTTGCCTTAAGAAGGCATGCTGTGTATTGCACTAAAAGTGTCAATTGTGCGCCGCTAGACAGTCATTCCATTTATTTTGTAATCAAAGATATTCCTCCTATGAAATGGAAATCTACATTGTTGTCTATGTATTCCCCACAGAGGTTTCATATACTATTTCTATGCTTTAGGATCATAGACTTATTTGTAACATATTTTCACAAATGTTGTTGTTAAAGAGTCATTCCATTTATGTTTTAATCAAAGATATTCCTCCAAGAAAGTGGGGGTACACATTATTGTCTGTGTACTCCCCACAGAGGGAGGTTTCAGATGCTATTTTATCGTTTAGCATCTTAGACTTATCTATAACATAGTTTCATTGATTTTTCTTCATATGTTAGTTTCTATCCTTTAACGTCTTGGACGTATTTGTCATATATCTTCACTAATTATAGTGCTCCTCATGTTGTCTCAAGGAAAATTTAAAAAAGAAAAACAATTTACCGTAGTCTCTTTCCTATCACTTGTCGGTGTTGCTCTCTACATGTACATTTGATGTGTGGTAGACATGCATTGGATGTTGTTCTCTATCTGAAAACTCTTGAATTATTGATTTATTTATGCACAACTTGGTTAGATATTTAGTGTTTTTGTCGCAGATATTATTAGGCTTATATGTTGCCCAGGTGTCGAGCGTTAGTGGGTGGCTAACCACATCTTTTGCTACTTGAAATATAATTAACTACTTCAAGTGTTTTATCCCAAAAGGGTTCATTACTACCAAGTTACATGATGTTTTGATAGACTTGGTGGTTTACTATGACACTCATTAATCCTAGTGAGAGATAACTTGATTGGGAAGCTTCTAAAGCATGAGAAGAAGAGATGGTCAAGGTCCTCTCTGCACTGAAGGCATGCTTACACCTATGTGAGGCCCCACATATCTAATCTGCTTTGGAACTATTCGAGACTCCTAGGTAGAGTATTTTCCACATAAGCATTGAGTTTTTGTTCTAAATAATAGATGCAATAGGTCCCCCACATAGGCTTCCATCCAATGCTACATGCATTTTAATACCATTTTTTGTTAAGGGAGTTACAGCTATTAGTGTGCTTAATGATCCTTAGACTTTGCTCTAAATTATTACCATTGGACCATCTTAAACTTTCAATCATGAGTAGGACTTTCCTAATAAGGAGAAATTTCTTTGATTTGTCCCAAGTGCTCAGTCTTTGTCTCAGAAGGTAGCACTCATCATAGTCAAATCTCCTCCTCGCGTCAATGTCCTCAGATCTTATCCCATGTCCTATCTCATTGTTCAAGAAATGTTTCCACTAGCTTAAATCTATGTTCCATAGTTTCTTTGCTCTTTGGATGTTTATAGAATCAGTTTCTCCCATTCCCTTAATATGAAACCAAATAGAATGTTTGCTTTTGGACACCCATTTTCAATCTTTGTTAACCTTGATAAATGGTTTCATCTTGTTCAAACTCTTCCATATTGTGCAAACAAGGTGAGAGCCTTTCACACTCACCGAACACTTTAAAAACCTTAAGGTAACCAGACTAAAATCCTTCCACGTAGGAATTCCCTTAAGCCTGAGAGAGGATATATCTCTAAGAATAATTTGAGACTAAGAAGCTTCCACATTGCAGCATGATTTGATCAGTCACTTGGGAGCTAGTTTATCTACCATAACACTCACATCCAAAATACCCATGGTACATTGAGAATATTTGTGAGTGAGGTTTGTTTCACCTCCTAGCCTTATTGAGATAGGCTCACACCTCGGTCCCATGTGGCACCCATGTGTGAGACCATTCAGAAACTCCTTAGCATTGCATGAGAGAGGGAGGGAGGGAGGGAGGGAGGGAGGGAGAAATGGAGGGAGGGAGAGAGAGAGAGAGAGAGAGAGAGAGAGAGAGAGAGAGAGAGAGAGAGAGAGAGAGAGAGAGAGAGAGAGAGAGAGATAGACAAAAGAGAGAGAGAGAAAGAGAGAGAGAGAGAGAGAGAGAGAGAGAGAGAGAGAGAGAGAGAGAGAGAGAGAGAGAGAGAGAGAGAGAGAGAGAGAGAGAGAGAGAGAGAGAGAGAGAGAGGTGGGAGGGAGGGTGGGAGGCAAGGAGAGAGAGAGTGAGAGAGAGAGAGAGAGACAAACAGATAGAGAGAGAGAGAGAGACAAACAGACAAAGAGAGAGAGAGAGAGAGAGAGAGAGGGAGAGAGAGAGAGGGGTGGGAAGGAGGGCGGGAGGCAGGGAGAGAGAGAGAGAGAGAGAGAGAGAGAGAGAGAGAGAGAGAGAGAGAGAGAGAGAGAGAGAGAGAGAGAGAGAGAGAGAGAGAGAGAGAGAGAGAGAGAGAGAGAGAGAGAGAGAGAGAGAGAGAGAGAGAGAGAGAGAGCGAGAGAGAGAGAGGGAGCGAGGGAAGGAGGGAGTAGGGGAGGGAGGGAGGGAGGGAGGGAGGGGGGGAGAGAGAGAGAGAGAGAGAGAGAGAGAGAGAGAGAGAGAGAGAGAGAGAGAGAGAGAGAGAGAGAGAGAGAGAGAGAGAGAGAGAGAGAGAGAGAGAGAGAGAGAGAGAGAGAGAGAGAGGAGCGAGGGAGCGAGGGTGGTTGGGTGGAAGGGAGGGAGGGAGGGAGGGAGGGAGAGAGGGAGAGAGGGAGGGAGAGAGAGAGAGAGAGAGAGAGAGAGAGAGAGAGAGAGAGAGAGAGAGAGAGAGAGAGAGAGAGAGAGAGAGAGAGAGAGAGAGAGAGAGAGAGGGAGGGGGGAGAGAGAGAGAGAGAGGGGGGAGGGAGGGGAGAGAGAGAGAGAGAGAGAGAGAGAGAGAGAGAGAGAGAGAGAGAGAGAGAGAGAGAGAGAGAGAGAGAGAGAGAGAGAGAGAGAGAGAGAGAGAGAGGGGGGGGAAATGGAGGGAGAGAGAGAGAGAGAGAGAGAGAGAGAGAGAGAGAGAGAGAGAGAGAGAGAGAGAGAGAGAGAGAGAGAGAGGGAGGGAGGGAGGGAGGGAGGGAGAGGGAGAGAGAGAGAGAGAGAGAGAGAGAGAGAGAGAGAGAGAGAGAGAGAGAGAGAGAGAGAGAGAGAGAGAGAGAGAGAGAGAGAGAGAGAGAGAGAGAGAGAGAGAGAGAGAGGGAGGGAGAGAGAGAGAGAGAGAGAGAGAGAGAGAGAGAGAGAGAGAGAGAGAGAGAGAGAGAGAGAGAGAGAGAGAGAGAGAGAGAGAGAGAGAGAGAGAGAGAGAGAGAGAGAGAGAGAGAGAGAGAGAGAGAGAGAGAGAGAGAGAGAGAGAGAGAGAGAGAGAGAGAGAGAGAGAGAGAGAGAGAGAGAGAGAGA